>JAENHJ010000248.1:600000-1050000 GCA_025330945.1 Mucuna pruriens
CAAGCAATAAAGCTTGTAAATTAAGAACAAGAAATAAGGAACAAGAAAGTGAAGAACTTATAAAATCGTACTATTGTACGAGCACGATTTCTCACATCATAAACCTCCAAATCAAGATCTGAACAATCAAAATGTAGAAACATGTATGTTGAACCTACTGTCAAGGTTTCAACCCAATCCAACGATTAATGGAGTACATGTGAAAACAAAATTTTTTTTTCTCTCTTTCTCTTATCTCTTTTGGGTGTGAAAATCCACTTTCTCTTAATCTCCCAATCCAACCCTTCTATACTCTCTTTTTAAAGTATTGAACTTTTGTCCACATAATTTGGAATACAAAATTAACTCAATATATCTAGTTCGTGGATAAGCTTGACTTAAATTAAAAACAAATTAATCTCAAAGAATTATTATATGGTAAAACAAAATTATCTATGGTCCATGATCACACGTGGATTGCACCCATAAAGTTTAAACTCATGTGTGCAAGTCCCACATTCCTTACTAACCATTTTAAAAGTCTATAAAACACTTTGATATATAAACACTTAAAAACGAGGGATATGAGAGCCTGCATAAGTGAGCATGCAAGATTTGCGAACCAGTTGGCGGGTTTGGTACGTATCTTCCCTGAACGAATGAGTGATCTTAATGCTCCATTACTGGCTTCGAAGGTTCTGAATCATCTCCATGATGCTGCCATAGACATGTGTCTTCTGCCTTTTCTCTAAAACAAAGGTCATTGCAATGTAGGAATATGTTTCCACCCATACTTGTACGTAGCCATGATCCCAAGCCAGGCTATAAGCGGTGGAAATGGCCCATAATTCAACCATAACCACTCAACACTATAATTCATTTTGTATTCTTCTCTCTACTCGATAAAAATTAAAAATTGATTAACTCGGGTTTGGTATATATTTTTTAATTTAAGTTCGTTCAATTCAATTTAAATTATGATTATATTATATTTATTTTATCACAAAAATAAAATCAAGATGAAATTAATAAATAAACAATTACGTGAATATAATAATATAAAATATATCATTATTTGGTGAGATTATAGTTCTTAACATAAAATAGTTATTGTTTTTTTTGCACATATATCATGTGATAAAAAAAATTATCAAATCATGTTTTGAAAATTTTGAGTTAGTTCCATTCTTTGTTAGCTTTTTTTTTTTCTTCCAAAGCGTCATTAATCGAAAATTGTTAGCCTTCCTTGTCATCGAAGTTGCCTGTAATGTATAACAGATATAGTAAAAAATGCACTGCAGCCCAACTAACCATGGGCATAGGCCTTTTTTGTGAGACTATGGGCTTACACCTTACAGAGTGATCATGGACCGGCTTGACCCAGGTTGTGTTGACTGATGGCGGATCCCAACCCAATGGTAGATCTCGGCCTGGCCTGTATCCATTCGTGGTTAATTTTTTTATAAGTAACTTTTCTTTACATGATTTAAATCTAAAATTGACTTAAAAGAAATTAAACAAGTATTATTTTAATTAATCGCTGGATAGTCTATCACTGAAACTGATACTTGTCGTGATTCTTGAGTGTGTTTGGTATGTGTGTCGATGAATGACAATAAAATATGTTATTACATTAATACATTATATATATGAATTATATGGAGACAAAAATGAGAACAGAAGATTTTTATTCCCTCTATTCCTTCTGGTTTAACGAGTAGAAATATTTGACTATTCTATTAATGCAAAGTAATTATATTTACAATGGAAGAGGCTGAATTGAAGATAGAATACAATTACAAGCTTGAGTAGAACCGAAAATGGCGGCGAAGTTGAGTCTTCCTATCATAGACCTCTCTTCGCCCCATCGTCTTTCCACCGCCGATTCCATCCGTCAGGTTTTGAATTCACGCATTTCTCAGAAGCCCAATATTGTGTTACGATTGTCAGTATACGTGCCTTGTGTGTTAATTATAGTTGCAATGAATAGGCATGCGTGGAGTATGGTTTCTTTTACCTTGTGAACCACGGGGTGGACACCGAGTTTGTGAGGAAATTGTTCCACCACAGCGCCAAATTCTTTTCACTTCCACTCCATCATAAAATGGACTTGGCCCGCAAGGAATACAGAGGCTACACTCCTCTCTATGCTGAGACTCTTCATCCTACTTCGCTCTCCAAAGGTATGTTTCTTCCAGGAATATCTGCATAATCAACGCATATCGATGTGTATTACGGTATGTGTATGCCCTATGGCGTGTCCTTGTGAAGTTGTTTCTTTTCTATAAACATGGAAAATATTTGTTGTTTCTTATTAACAGGTGATCCAAAAGAGAGCTATTACATTGGTTCTGTAGAAGATACCAATAGTGTTCATCTGAATCAATGGCCTTCTCAAGGTATGGCTTTCCTTTACACTTTGAAGTAGTGCAAATGTAAGTAAGAAATCCCATATTAGATAAAGATGGGTTTGTTAAGCAACATATATAAGTGACAATGATTGATAGACCTAATGTTTTAAGATTTTGAGTTTGATGTAGTGTTAAGTTCACTAATGTTGTGTGATTGGCTCATTATTCATTGTTGGAATTTTTTCTGGTGTTTAACTCATCATATTCTTAACAAGTAGTATCAAAGACTCATACTTGAGGGGGAAAGATGGGTGTGTTGAGCGACATTATAAGTGACAAGGATCCATAGTGTTAAATTCACTTGTGTGGTTGGCTCATGACTCATTACTAGAATTCTCTCCAGTTTTCCCTTCCTCCTCATATTCTCAACACATTCTTTTCGTTTCTAATTTGTGTGCATGGTTTGTTTTTATACGAGCTTAACTTGAGATGTTTTTTATTCTGGCAGAATTACTGCCAAACTGGAGACCTACTATGGAATCTTTGTTTTGGAAACTACTGTGAGTTTCATTAGCTCCTCAAGCGTGTTTTTCTATTTCATGTGATCAAATGTGTAGTGTAAGTTGTTGTTTACTGGCAAATATAAAATTGCAACATCTATTGTTCTTTTAGGTTTTGTTCCAAACATTGTCAGTAGCAGATTGGTTTCCGCTGTAAATTTCACTAATCTATAGGACATGAGGGGTTTGCTACCTGTGTATCTATTCAGAGTTTTATTCATGCATCTTTTCGTTGAGTTTATGTGCTTGTGTGCTGCATGTGGCTACTATATGCTGAAGGAAAGGATGGCTGAGTGAACATTCATATGCATGTTTTCTTTAGTTCTTTCTGTTCATGTACAATTTAGAATTTACATATTTTTTTTATCTGCCCCAGGGCAGCTGGAAAAGAGCTGCTGTCTCTGATTGCCATGTCCTTGAATCTGGATGAAGATTACTTTGAGAAGATAGGTGCCTTGAACAAGCCAGCAGCTTTTCTTCGCCTGTTGCACTATCCAGGTTTATTAGCTTCTTTTTTTTTGCTCTCCTGGACGATACCCCACCAATTTATGCCTATATTTGTTAGCACACTTCAAATTTTATCTCCCATGTTGATTTTTAATTCACTTTACGTTATTTATTGTAATATCCTCCTGTTCATTCTGCATGTTGGACAAGGGAACATATTTTCTTTATTTTAAGCATTGATTTTGAGGCCTGAACTATACTGCACATGAATGTGACAGTAGTCTATATGACAATTTGAAATACATAACGTAATGTATTTAATGAAATGTATGGTATATTTATAATTTGCATGTTTATTTTTGGTAGTTGCTAAGTTGCAACCAGATTTGAGTCAAAACTGCAATTCTGGTGGCAGTTGAAGTTTGTGTTTTATATTATATTCTAAAGTTCTTTCTACTGTTTTATTAGTAGGGACTAGATTTTCAAACCAATTAGCCTGTGTAACCTTTTATTGTTGATAATATGCCTTCCAGTTACATTAGGTGAATTGGGATCTGATGAACAGATATATGGTGCCTCTCCTCATTCAGATTATGGCATGGTCACTCTCCTAATGACTGACGGTGTTCCTGGACTGCAGGTTCTCATCTTCCCATACTGTACTTCTGTTCTATTATTATGGTATGTCCAATGTCCTGGTATTAGAGAGAGGAACTGGAGTTAAACTCCTTATAGGCAGGGGATTCTATCTCCCTGTGTCAGGAATCTGATTGCATATCAGAATTTGAGTAGAAACAAAAGAAAGAAAAAGAATGGCAAAGGAAACAATCTCAGGACCAGATACTCCTGGGCCCTTTAACTGTATCATTCTTCCCTCTTTCCTCATGCATCCTAAATCTTCCTTTCATTTGTGGACCACACCACCTGTCCAGTTTGTTACAGCCTCCTCTCCCGTCATTTCCTTTCCCTCTTCTTGAAATACCATTTGTTTTGACGTGATGCTCCTCTAGGATGTACATCCCCTACTCTCCCCCCTATGTCACATTGTCACCTAAATACACCCTCACTTCATGCTTCCCTTTCCTCACGTATACCTTATTCATTAGAGGTCAATCGTATTGTAATTGATCTATAATTTCTATTTAATATTTACAATTCATAGTTTCATATAATTAAAGGCTGGAGATTTTATATTTATAGATCTGCAAGGAGAAGTTCAAGCAACCTCAAGTTTGGGAGGATGTGTCTCATGTAGAAGGGTGAGTTCGTGATTAAGAAATTTTATAAATATATTACTATTTTTAAGTCTATTTGAATCACAACTGAATTATATTATCTAGGGATTCTAGACTACAGTTCCATTAAAAATTATGCACTTTATCTGCTCTTCTTTCCTAGTGTTGGGTGTTTTCGGTTTGTATCTGCAGGGCCTTAATAGTGAACATTGGAGACTTGATGGAGAGGTGGACAAATTGTTTATACAGGTATCCATCATCCAACAAGAGTTTTTTCTTTTGTTTTTTCTTTTTACTATTAAGAGCAGTTGAGAAACTTTGCAATCGGTTTTTTATACATCTTAAGCAAGGTCTGAGTGTACTACCATAATGGTATATATATATATCATTCTCAGTTTTTGTCATTACTCTTGCAGATCAACACTTCACAGGGTTATGCCAACAGGAAAAGAACGTTATTCTGTAATTACTAGCCACTTCCTCAGTTGCTTTATTGTGTTTTTGTTTTTTTTCGAATGATAGCTTATGATGGCTTTTTTTTTTCAAGGATAGGAGAGAATAGATGGAATTTATACCTTTATATTTTTCTTCTTGCCAACCAAAAAGAAGTGTGCTTCACAGTTCACACTTGTTATACAACGTTTAGAGAGTTGATTGGATTAGATTCATTAGAATACTCATTATTGACCTTAGAAATTGAAGAGATGTTTGCTGATCCCACAATCTCTATGCGCCGAGTGAGTTTTTAACAAGTGATACAGAGCATGCCCTTCACACCCTCTCTTAAAAACACAGTGGGGAGGGGTGAAAAAGTCACCTGGAAATTCTAATGACAAAAGGGTTCATGCTGATCTTGATTAGGCATTTCCATCTCTCAAACTAGAAAGAAAGCGCTTTAGCTTAGGGCTGATCTTCAAAGCTAAGTTCAAAGCTCCTTACTTCTTTTTATACCGCGGGGATATTTCGTGGTTTCTCCAAAGAGTGATGATATCCGAACCATAGTGGTTAATAACCACCGCTATAGCGGTGGAGCGGAGCAGTAGCGGTGCGCGACAGCGGCAGAGCGGGCCGCTATTGTCCACATAAAGGGGAAAAGTCGAAAATACCCTCCTGTTTAAAACATTAGTGAGGGCATTTTTAACTTTTCGTGTTTTAGGGTTTCAGTTTAAATAATTTTTCAGTAATTTTAAGTAATTTTTTTTCTTTAGTTTTTTTTTTTTTTTCTGTTTCTACCTACTGTTTTTACCTATACCAGTACCCTTTTCTTTTTCTGATTTCAGCAACTTATGCTCTATTTCTGTTCTTGTTCCTGTTTTTTTTTTCTATTTCTATTTATGTTTTTGTGCTTAAATATATAATATATATATATATAATATTAGAATAGCGGCTATCCCGCTATCCCAGTTCAGGGGTCGGCCGCTCCGTTCCGCTATCTGGGATTAACTACCATTCTAAACCATAGTGGTTAATAGCGGCCGCTATAGCGGTGGAACGAAGCGGTAGCGGTGCGCGACAGGGACGGAGCGGGCCGCTATTGTCCACATGAGGAGGAAAAGTAAAAAATACCCTCCTATTTAAAACATTAGTGAGGGTATTTTTGACTTTTCATGTTTTAGGGTTTCAATTTAAATAATTTTTCAATAATTTTAAGTATTTTTTTTTCTGTTTCTACCTACTATTTTTACCTATACCAGTACTCCTTTTCTTTCTCTGATTTCAGCAACTCATGTTCTGTTTTTGTTTTTGTTCTTGTTTTTTTTTTTCTCTGTTTCTATTTATGTTTTTGAGCTTAAATATATAATATATATATATATATTAATAATTATATATATATATATATATATATATATATATATATATTAATAATTATATATATATATATATATATATATATATATATATATATATATATATATATAATATTAGAATATTAAGAATTGTCTCTTTTTAGGTTCGAAGTCATGCCATTTCTATTTCCGTATATGGGATTAACTACTATTCTGAACTGAACACCTTCACATACATACACTCCATCAACACTTATTATTTCTCTTTGTCTTTCTCTTCCTATCACATCATATCATTTATTATACCTTCACATTCTATCTTTCCTTTCTAAGTGTTAACTAGATATTGGTGTTCACCAATCTTTTTCCTTTTCCAAAAAATCTTAATTATAATGCTAGATGACACATCTAGATAAAGCTACTCTGCCACAACATGTTCCCTCTGAAGGATATGAAGAATTTTGAACTTAAAATAGTTATTTTTAGGATGGATATGCTTTATCCACTGAAATACTGTATCAGAAGTTGATGATATTTTTTCAAAGAGTCTTAATGTTTAAGTTTTATCTTAAAAAAATGAAATTGTCTGATGTCATAAATAGTGTGAATGTTCTTTCTACCAATTACACTACAAATTCGGCTTCTTTTTTTTAATTGCATTTTGATGAGGTCTTCTACTTTGTCGGAATGATTTGCTTATGCATTTCCAGTAAATATGAATGATCTTGTGAAATTTTGCAGGTGGCATTCTTCTTCGACCCGCCCCCAGACTGTGTGGTCGAATGCTTTGAAAGTTGCTGCAGTGAATCATCTCCTCCCAGGTAGAAAATAAATTGTTCAATTAGGAACTTTTGTAACTAGTCAGACTAAAACTAATATGTAAGCAATATGAGTTTCAAAAAAAGAAGAAAGAAACGAGGGAAAGAGAGTTCAATTATGATTGAGCAAAAAATACATTGACTTTAATTTTTTTATATTATAATTCAACTTTTACATTATTAAAAAATTATAACTCTTGAGCAAGTTGTTTAAGGGTGATTGAGTGATAATATAAAGATATTTCATATTAAATTAAATCCAAAAACTTTTGCACTGAAAGTGGATAAATATAAATCTGAAAGAAAAAGTGCAGTACTAATCTACGTAGACTAAAACACGAGCACAGAAAAAAGAAAAGAGACACAACCGACAAAAATTATCCCCCAGGTGGATGTCTTTATTAAAAGCTTATATGCGTACATTTCTTAAATTTTATTTTCACACGCAAGATGCTATGAACTTTTGTCAATGTTTGCTGCAGATTCCCTCCAATACGTAGTGGGGACTACTTGAATGAACGGTTCAGACTCACATATGGTTCTGAAAGGGATCTAAAATGTTCTCTATCCATTTGAAGAGCTATATGTTGTACTTATGGATAAATTATTAGATGGTCTACAAGGATCACTTACAAGTCTCAATTAATTTCGACATGATGCAATTAAATTTTTTAATTTAAAATAAAAAAGTTATTTACATTTAATTGCATATTAAATAGAGATTGGTTGAGACTATGGATTAGGTGGTGATCATGGATAACCTAATAATTTCTTGTGATGCTAACACAAATGTGAAAATATATGAAGACTACTCAGAAAAGTTTTAAATTAATTTGTAAAAACTGTTCAATGATCTTGTGACTATGTTTTACATGATTGTCATATGAGATTGAACCTATTGATATTGTTTGTGTTGTTGATATTATAGTTAGTAGAAAATAATAGCTGCTAGTTTGCAATAAGTTATTTTTTTTAACTGCTTATGAGATTAATTTTTGGTTTGCTACTTAATTATGCTTGCAACAATCGAATCTAAATTCTTCTACAAAGACGTGTATTTCAATTGAGCTATAATTTTGAATTTGAAGTAAAAATAATTAATTAACCAAATCAGTTTAATTGGTTTGATTTGAACTTTCAGGATCATCAAGTCAGTCCAATCTAATGAACATCTTTATCCCTAAGAAACTTTACATATTTGAACTATGCACTTTGTTTCATGTTTGAATGCAATGATTCGAAGGTATTTAGAGTAATTCAAATATAGCCAAGATTTCTAAAACCAACTAATCCTTCTTTATATAATATCTCATCAAGGACTATTTAATAGAAAATGTTTTCTAAAAATTTTAATGTCCTCGTTATGATTATATAAACATTTTTTTATTATTAATCACACAAATATCAAGAAAAGATTATACGAACCATCTTCACTATCAATATGTGTTTGTAAAACTAACTTGGTAGTTGAAGTTTATAAGCTATAAGTTAAAAGTTGATAACTAAAATAAATAAATAAATAAATATAATATATATATATATATATATATATATATATATATAAAAGCTAGTTAATTGAATTGAAAGTGTTTGATAAAATTAGCTAATAAACTAATTGATAAATATAAAATGACAAAAATAAAATTGATTTTTTTATTTTTAAATTAAAAAAAAAGATAAAATGATTTTAAAAAAAAAAATAGTAAGAAAAAAAGTAGCTTATATATTTTCTTATTTTCATGAGTTTGTTGAAGTAATTTGATAAAATAAGTTATAAGTTTGTGTATTGAGAAAGTTTAGTTAAACTAATGATTAAGCTATTCAACTTAAAGGTCAGTTTGGATAAAAAAATAATTTTTATTGAAAAAATAAGAAAAAATAATTTTGTTATAAATTAAAATTAACTTATACATAAGTTTAAAATAAGATTTTAGAAAAGTTAATATGTGAATATTTTTATAAATTAACTTATACACAAAATTAATTTTAACTTAAAGAAAAAAAATTTAATTTTAAAAAAATCTATAAATAATTATAAAAAAAAATTATTTATCGATATTCTTATAAATTACCAGAGTCCCTTAGCACCTAAAAGTTATTTCGCATCGAACGCGGAAATGTAGCTACAGCCTTAGAGGATTGATAGGTAGCTAAACACAAGCCACAAGTGGTGGTCAATTATTCACTTAAGTAAATTCTTCTCCTTCTAATTGCTTGATTAAAATATTTCTAGATTTGAGTGTGGTAAATTCGTATTCTTGTACGTATCAAGTACCTCATTTTTCGGAATAGCTCGTTGTCACACTCCATCATTACCTTAACATTGGCCATCCATAGAAAGAATCGCTCGTCTCAAGCAAAGGTCAATCCACATCAAAACACTTTGGATAAACATAAACTTTATATATATCTATTTAAAGTGCAAAAATAGATGTTACTCTAACTTTTACTATGGTGGGTATGACTTCCTCGGAATTAAAAAAGACGAAAATGATAACATATCTAACCTATGGTCCATGGATCATTCGTGGAAAGTTTTACTTTTAACTAAGTGGGGCTTTAGGAATAAAGAGCAATGATAATAATTGGAGAATTGGTGCCTTTGAAATGAGATAAGGTAGATAAACATTAACAGTCCTCTTTTGTACGAAAACAATATCCTATGAAGTATTGTGCACAAGAATATGTCCAAGCTTCCTGCTTGGAAGCATTGCCACGTTTTCCAAATAAAAAATATCATTTGACGTCTCAGAATAATATATATCGAAGATGTATAATATGATAATTTTTTTTTTTACGTGAAAACAAGAATAATCCATCTCTTAAATTCAAATAAATGATTAAGATTAAAAAATTTATTTTAAAACTTCACCTAAGTGATGGTGGTTCTTATTTAACCACTTTGGTTGTTACTATTAATATTGAAGGCCAAGATGATAATAATGACAATGATAAAATTTTGGACAAGAGAGGAGACAACAAGGATAATGATGATGACGACAACAACATTGATTATACACGCTTACTAACATGTTATTATTATGATTATCTTCATATCATTACTAATGACAGTATTAATTACTTTAGTAAATTTTTAAGTGAATTTTTTAATATCAGTTTTTCATTTAAATTTAAAGGTTAAAACTAATTATTCTCATATAAGGAAATAATTATCATAAGATATGTCATCCATATATATATATATATATATATATATATATATATATTAAGTTTAGAAAAGAAAAAGTTAAAAAAAATCTTTGAAGTATAATTTAGCCTTTGAAACGATTTTTTTAAGTGTTTTAACTTGTTCAAACTTATTTAAAATTCAATTGAAATTTTATTAAAAAAGAAGAAAAGTAGCACAACTTATTATATTTGTCTCAACTTATTCCTTATAATTTTCTTTTTTTTTCGTCCTTCAAAGTTTCATATCATCACTTCTCTTTTTTTTCTTTTTTACTAAAAAATTTTTTTTATAGTTTTTCTTTCTAAAAAAGTATTTTCAGCGTAAATATCTTTTAATCAAGAAACTTATCACAAAGAACATTTAATGTAATGAAAAAACGTTAATTAAAATTTTAAAAGGTTTTATTTTTAATATTTTTAAAAAAAATTTAAAATTAAACTTAAAAATGATTTTAATTTTTGTAAAATACACAAATTTTTATTTTTGTCTTTTTTAAATTTATATTTAAGTCTACTTTTTAAAATTCTTAATTGAAGACTAGATATTGTGTCAAAAGGACATGTAAAAAAAAAGTTACGTAATATCATCTTTAGCATAGAAAAAAATAATAATAATAAGTTCCTTGCCCATAAGCAATAATACCTTTATGGTTAACTTGTATTTACGTAGGTAATCGATCTAGGAGAAGTCTCCAACTACATATCAACATTTTCATTGGATCAATACCCTTCCATGAGATTTTGAACACAAACTCAACAAAAGGATGGATCAATAAGCAAGTTGTTAATCTTATAAGTGGTGGTAGGTTGGTTTAAAGTATAAATATATGAGTTATTTCCTATTCATAATCACTTATTCTTTTTAAATCCTTACAAAAAGAAATATATAATAATTGTTTAAGGTTATTTAAGAGATTCTCCTCTTATTAAAAAAAAAGAGAATGATACTTTATCTAAATCTAAACTCATTTACCATCTAATCATTATCCATTTCAGAAATAATAACTTAGTTGGGTAAGGAAAGTTTATAAAATAATATTTCTGAGATATATCAATCATCCTTGTTTCATTTTAAAATTAAATCTCATTATCGCTTCTCACTTGTCTTGTCACCATATTAGAGAAGCATATTAACAACAACATAATATCATTATTCGGTACAAGTAAATCTTACTACTAGGTTGATACAGTTCTAGAATTTCAATTATGAGATTTTTAAGTAGAAGTCATATCACCACATTAAGATGATAATAATTTAGCATCATGATCCACCATGAAGTGTAATTTCTATTTACCTAATAAAAGCAAATTAAAAAAATCTCAATTCCATGATCATCATTCTTGTTTAGTTTGCATATCCTATCCTAACTCATTCTTGAAAGATTTTTTAGAATAATTCTCAATTTCTAACCATAAAAATATCCTTTATATGCTAATCTAAATATTTACTATAGAGACGAAAGTGTTTATCTTCAAAAAAAAATTATCCACAATAATTTAAAAAATATTGCTTTAACTATAATTGATCTTTCAACCTAAAACCAATTCAAAACTTCTAAGAATTGCTTTTATCATCCATGTAATATCCCCAATTTGGTCTCCTTAACATAATAGTACTATTTCCTAATTGCAAAAGTGAAAAACTAACCTATTCATTAACATGAAAATTGAAATGTACTCAATTTCATAGTCTTAGATATAATCCAAAAAACCTATAGTCACAATGAGAAAAAAGAAAGGTGTCAAAAGTTTATATTATCTTAATCATTTCTTAACATTAACCTTTTTTGTTGGGCCTCCATTTATAAAAATAGAGATAAGGCTATTAAATATATAAGATCGAATCCAAATCATTTGTCTATTATCAAATCTTGTTTGACATATCATGCAATATAAAATCTCATTTAATAATAAACATAGTGCAACTCTCACATCTATAAGATGAGAAAACCCCCTAAACCCTAAACCCTAAACCTTCACATGCATAAAATAAAATTTATATTAAACATTATATCAATTAGTATATATATATATATATATATATATATATATATATATATATATATATATATATATATATATATATATGTCAACTCTGTCAATTCATTAACTACTACCACCCCATCAAGAAATTGTCATTTTTTAATAAAAAAACATTTGACACAATAAAATTAGGGTACAATGTATTTTAGGTCCCTTAATTGTTTTCTTTTGTTGTTAAAATTGGTGTTAGTTCTTATAGTTTAAAAACAATAATTTTAGTCCTCGTATTTCTTATAATTGATAAAATTTGTCATTTGCCTTAATATCATAAGTTCTATAAAGATGGACAAAATTCACCAATATAAAAAATGTAAGGACTAAAACATCACTTTAAAGTATATGGACTAAGACCAACTTTGATAAAAAAAAAAAAAGAACTTAAACTACATTTTACCCAACAAATAATATTACTTAGCAACCTTTTAACCTCATTAGCAATAATTTAGAAAATATCTTATAAATATCACCAATTAGGCATATTAGTTTCTAATTCAAGACAGAATGACGATTATCCTTTTTTGGCACTAAAGTTATAGAAGATAAATAACAACTTTTTGGAGTGCAACAAAATTATAAAATTCAATAAATGGATAATATATCTTAGATTTAATGAGTTATAAACAAAACTTGAAGAAGGTGAAATTAATCCTCTCACTATGTTTCTTGCTTTTCCCAGACATTTGTCACTTATTATTGGTCATTTTAATCATCATCCTACACTATAGTCAAACCTCCCTTAACACTACTAAAATCTCTATAAGTCCTACTTTTAGTGACATTAAATATTCAATTTTCCACCCTTATTTGTTAAAACAAAAATTTAGATTATTAAAATATCAATCTCACCTCTCTCCCAATCATTATCATGTTATTTTTTTATACATTAAAAATTTTAGAGAAAGAGAATGATACCTATTGGCACCCAATTTCGTCACCCCTTTTCTCTTATTGGCAATAAAGATAAAAAATAGGAAATAGAAAGAAACAAAAAAAGAAAGGAAGAAAGAAGAGGGGGATCTTGGAAAAATAAAAAAGAGGAAGGCCATGGCAGAAAAGGGTTTTCCACAACTACTCCTGTGAGCCCATCCACAGCTACTCCATCTGCAACCCCCGTCTACAACCACTTTACTCTATGACTTAGTCTTTCACTACTCTATGATGTCAACTCTCAAAGGGACAAGACGGGCTCTCCACCAACAACCCCAGTAGGAGCTTTGTAAAGGAAGGGAGGTTTGGGACTCTCTATAAGAGCTGGAGGTGGGGGCAGGACAAAAAAGAGAAGGAAGACTCTGTCAAAATTAGGAGTTGAAAACATTGAGAGAAAGGTTGAAAGTTTCGCTAAAAATTGAAGAGGAAAACGTAAGGGAGTTGGGGTTTCTGGTCCTGTTGGTAGACGAAGAACGTGGGAGGAGAAGGAGGAGTCGAACTTTCTTCAACCATAACAACGAAGGGCGCGCTACTTAGGTAGCCCTTTACTCGATCTTGTAGCCTGTAAATTTTGTTCTCTTTAGTTAATACTCTACTTGTTTGCTCCCTCTCCCATTCCTATGACCTAGACTAGATTTAGATTCCTCTAGTTAGAGTTGTATCTGGATGTAGATATTCATGTTCCAACTCTAGAACTCTCTCATATGGCCTGTCTTCAAGCATAGAGGTCTCAACCATCATAATGGTTAACCCTATGTCTATCCAGGAAGGAACCACAAACTCATTTTCATGTTAAAAATATAGTAGGATTATGCCTTTTGGTTTCATTTGTTATTAGAGCAACAACTCTCAGGATTGTAATCCTTAGAGTTTTAGTTTTTGGAAGATAGAAAAAGGAATGGAAAATACGGGGTCTCTACTTTCCATCAAGATCCTTCCAGCACTGTTACCAAGCTATTTCAATACTTTGGTTAACATTTTTAAGGCCATGCTTAAGCTGCACACGTTCCATACTAGGATTCAATAAATAAGTTTTGCTACACCTGGCGTTAGTGTTACTTCTAGCATATTCCCTTCAACTTGGATGGATCCATTTTGGAATAAAAGTTGCTCCTATTAGCTTGGATGATGCATCTTACTCAAAGTAATGACTCAAAGGAGAAATTTGACAAAAGTTTAGCTCACATGTTTGGCATGGATCATGATATACTAAGTGTTGTTATAAACAAAAGGATCGCTCGAGTTTCTCAAGGAGCAGCGCCTGTCCATCCGCACCTACCTTCATTATTCTAAAATGTTTGAAGGGACAATATAGTATCCAAGAAAGTACAATTCTAGAAGGAAATAGACACAATAGCGAAGAACGTGGAGGTTTCTTGCTACACACAGCTGACTGATGATATGCACTCCCCTTTCATGAACAAGAGTGGGGTCTCAGATAGGTTGTTAGCTAGTAGACTAGACAATACTTTAGTCTAAAACAACGAAGACATCCAAACTGAAAAACACAAATTAAAAACAATTATTTTTACTTAAAATACAAGAAATGACTCAATTTTTATTTTAATTTCATTCAATTATGAATTTGTATCATATAAATTGAAATTAATAATTGACTAACAAGTATATTACCTATTAAATAAGTATTTTTTAAATTTAAATAAAATATAAAAATATAAATGAAATAAAAGTATCTAAAAGAAAAGATATTTATAGTTACAAAAAAGTTTTTTCTATAATTAATTCAACTAAATATAATTCAGTTGTGAATTCATATTGTAGGAATTGAAGTTAATAATTGACTAACAAGCATATCACACATACTAAATAAGCATATTTAAATTTAGATAAAATATGAAAACATAAGTGAAGTAAAAATACGTAAAAGTACGCAAAATACTTTGTGCAAATACATTATTGTTGGATACAGATCCATTCTTTCCATGAATAAAAAGTTTATTAAACTTTTAAGATTGAGATATAAAGTATTAGATCTGAATCTTTAATTAAAAATTCGTGTAAGGTCTTACATTTCAAATCTCATAAAAAGAAAACTATATAAAAATTTACAATTCACAATTATCTTCAATTGCATTCAAATGACAGTGATTACTTCCAGACGGATAAGATAGAACTTTTTATTATTTTATGCGATGCCATTGCCACTTGCCAAGAGTTTGGATAAGGAGTAAATGAATCTGCATAATTATCGTCTTTATTATTTTATTTGGTGCTATTTTAAGATAGTTTTGGGACAAAGTAAATGTTTATCGTTATTCGTTTTCAACTGTAGCTTTTTCTATTTCTGGAAAAAAGTATTATGTAATTCCATTATGCATACGTGTGTTTTTGCATATCACCTACCTTTGTGAACTGAATCATTCTTTATTTTAAATCTAGATAATGAGTAGTTTTATATGGGAAAATTAAGAAAGGAAATTATTAAATAAATAACATAAGAATTTCATATTTTAAAAATTTTATTTTTAAATAATTCAATAAAATTTTACTGTACATAATTGAGAGAGTAAAACTTTCACTCTTCTCACCCTCACACATACATTATTAATATTAATATTCTTTTTCTTATATCTTTTTTAGATATATATTTTATACTCTACACTCTAATTAACTAAAAAAATGTTTTAACCATATCAAAATACTATTTTGTATCTTTATTTTTATATTAAATTTCAATGATTTTTAAATTTTTTATTAGTAGTTAAAAATAATCTTAAAATAATCTTATGTCACAATTTAAACCATTTATTGTAAATTTAAAATAAAATTTATATATAAAAATATTAATTTATTATAATATAATTTATATATTAAAAAAATAATTATTTATTATGAGTTTTAATTATATAAAAATAAATATTTATTTTGTACCATACATAAATTAAAATAATAATTATAATTATATTAATTATAAATTATATTAAAATTTTGTACATGTGTGGATAGATGTTAACATACTTATCTTCTTCTTAACTATTTGATAGTCGTTTAGTATCAGCTGATAAAGTTTTATATGGAGATGTCTATCCCCAAATCTTTAGGATTACATTAGAAATTGAAGGGTGTAGATGCATTTTTGTAAAATATTTTAAAGTTGATATAACTTTGTTACCGTTGTAATAAAAAGGCAAAAACAAAGTATTGATATGCAACCATAAAGCGTACCGATATTTAATAATGAATAATTATCCTGAATATTTATAATTATTCGTAAATAAATATTTTCGAAGCGTCTAATATATTATGTTATTAAATATTGAGTTTAATGAGCATGTAAAATATATAAAATTCTACACCATTAATTAATTAAAAAATATATTATTTATATAACCATTCATGCAACATATACAATATAATTTTCTATATCTATCACTTTCTATTAGACCATTTATTATATTTCGTAGTTATCTCTTTTATTTTTTTTTTCGTTATAAATTTTGTTTTATAATTTATTATATAAATAATATTTCTCAGTTAAAAATTATATTCGATATGATTTTTATCTTTGTTTGGTACAGCTGAAACATAGTGAAAAAATAAGAAGTCGATTATTAAGTTGTCTAGTTGTATTGAAATAGCAAGCAAATAAATATAAAAATAGTAGGTTCTATATTGAAAATCACACCATCGTATTTATAATGTTAAAATTTATAAAAAAATATTTTTATAACAAAACTTATCTAAATTTATAATTTAAAAATCTATAAAAAATATTTTTACAATAAAATATTACATAAGTATATTTAACAAAGTTATTATGTAAAATAATATTTTTGAAAAAACCACTTATTCAAAAAATTTCTATAAAGCTAAACACGAAAAACTTACAAAACGGAATTTGGACATTCCTGCTAATCATAATTTATGGGATTCACTTGGTTTTTTAATATAAAAAAATGTCTTTTATTAGATACTCTTAATTAATTATTATTAAAATTAAAAAATTTATTCTATATAATAATAATTTGTGATTCAATAAACATGTTACAGTATCGGTGTAAATGTTAATTTTTCTTAAATATTTATACTATTTTTATATTTAATTGTTTAATATCTTAAAAAATCTCATCAACAAATCCATAAAAAAGAATGTTAAATAAAAAATATTACAAATACACGTTATCTCATACAAATAATTTTGTTGTACAAATTTTCAATAAGACTTTTTGTAAATCCATCGTAACGTCATATTAAGGTCATATATAAGCAAAACTGTCTCAATCATTTTCCTATATAACACTATGTTTTTGTTTTTGTTTTTGGAAAGTTTTTAAGTGTTTGTTTTAGATTTATATAGAATCAGATTTTTAAAATATTAAATATAATTTAATCCATTTATTTAAAAAATTTGAAAGTTTTTAATATTATTATTTAATTAAAATTATTATGTATGAAAAATCATTTACTTTTATGATCATTATTTAAAAGTTTCTTATAAATTGATTTTTAATTGATTAGCAATGTAAAAATGTTCATATTTATAGTGCATGGAAATTAAACTTAATGTTAAATTAATTTAATAATTTAAATAAAATATATTAATAATTAAAAAAATTTATATTGTCACATAATCATAAATCATCATACATAAATTATTGAATGTGTAAATTAATTTGTGATATCAAATTTGAGTCATGAGTATTAAAATGTATTAAAAATTAAGAGAGATAATTTTGTTATTCATAATAATTCTACCTAATTTAAACATGATTTTCTTTCATGGTAAATATATATGGTTTATATATATATATTTTAGGTATAATTACATTTTTAGTCTCCTAAGTTTAATGCATACACATTTTTAGTCTCGTAATTTTAAGTATTCAATTTTGATCATACATTTAAAAAATAAGTAATTTTAATTTTGTAGTTTTAATTGGTCCATTTTGGTCCCATGTTTGAAAATAAGCAATTTTGGTCTAATATTGAATAGTTTAATTTATAAAAAGTTAAATAATTTATATTACATAAAATATCTATGTATCATAAATTATCTAAATTAAAAAATAATTAATTGACTTTTTCATGTTATCATATTTGTTAAAAATTGAATAATAAATCAATATTAAGACTAAAATTATTAGTTTTTAAATATCAAACTAAAATTGTACAATTAAAAATATAAATATCGAAATTGTCCAAAAATCAAACTAAGAAAATTAAAAATACAATAAATCTTTTTTTTAATGTGATTAACTTTTGTGATAATTGTTTTAATATATATATCTACAATTATTTTTAATTTGTTCCATGCACATAGAGCTAAAATGTAATTTTGGTTAACATAAATTCTTTGTTCAAGATTAATTATTTAAGTTTAAAAGTTTCATTTTGATTTTGTTAGACTAAAATGATATTTTTTTATAATAGTTTTAATTATTGTTGAAATAACAAACACCATTTAATATAAAATTTTTCATCATCTATCATGTCATCACATATTACCAAATTGATCAAATTATTGTCTCAAATTAATCCCAAAATCAAAATTATTTAACAAAAATACTTTAAAGTAACTAATATGAAATTTTTTAAATTTATGAATCAAATTAAAATAAGAAATTTAAATGAGAAATTAAAATAATATTATGATACAAGATTAAATTTTATTATTGATCTTTTTAAAATATTAAAATTTAATTCATAAATAAAGATGAAGAGAACAAATTAAAAAAAGCAAGTAGTTAAAGAATACATACCAACAAAAATAAAAAGAGGGTGATTTAAGATGGTTGATTTTTCTTTTGATTGATTATTAAACCAAATTAAATTTAAATTTAAAATTAAAATATATTTTAAAAAATAAAAATAAAATTATATACGAGACATATAACTTAATAAGGGTAAGAATAATTTCAAAAAATGTTCTTATTTTAAAATAATAATTAAAAATACTCATTCAATTTTAGTTTTAAAAAAGAAATGTTATTTGTACCAAGAATTATATAATAAAAAGAAAAAAAAAAAGAAAAGAAGCGTGAGATATAATTAATGAATGATGTAATAAAGAGGTAAATATAGAAATTTAGAATATAGAAACAGAAGAATTAATAGGATAAAATGATTTACGAAAGGAAAAAGTGTGGGCATAAGGGCCACGTCACATCGCACCTACCAAACGCACGGTGAGGAAGGAAGGAGCAGGATTCTGAAAGCAGATGCGAAGCAGTGTAATTCCCCTCTTTATCCACGACAAGATAAATGGATAGTGTTGTGTTGTTGGCCGTCTCTCTTTCTCTCCCAATCTGCGAAAGCCGAGGGAGACCAAACCAAAAAAAAAAAAACATCATAAGCCAAAACAACACAACACAACACAACACCCCATTCGGTCTACCATAGCTAATAACCTCAAACAGTTCAACCCCCAATTTCATGTATCGGATCCCGTGATTCGGATCCCCAAGACCCGCTCCCAGAACCTCGCACTCTCTCCTTGTCGGATCCGCTCCCAAACGCCATGACCCGGCGCTGCTCGCATTGCAGCCACAATGGCCACAACTCCAGAACATGCCCCAACCGTGGGGTCAAGCTATTCGGAGTCCGATTAACCGATGGCTCGATCCGGAAGAGTGCTAGTATGGGTAATCTCACCCACTACGCCGGTTCCGGCTCCGGTCCCCTCCATGCCGGCTCTAATAATCCTGGTTCTCCCGGTGAAACTCCCGATCATGCCGCCGCCGCCGACGGTTACGCCTCCGAGGACTTCGTTCCCGGCTCGTCTTCTAGTTCCCGTGAAAGAAAGAAGGGTTCGGTTCCTTATCTCAACAAAAAAAACAAAGAATACTTTTTTTTTACTTGACTTGAGGGTTATTTGTGGGAATTGCATGCGGGTTTTGGGGATTTGGCTGGGAGGTTTTTGGCGGTGTTATGCGCTGGTTGATTGAGTTAGGTGAAGTCAATTAACTTGGGTTAATTGTGTGGGTTTTTTTGGTTTGGGTTGGTCTATATTTGGACAAAAAATTTCTTTTTTCGGCTGGTGTTACTGTGAGGAACAAATGGACACGACAGTTACAGGTTAACTTCATTACGGATTGTCTTTTTTTATGACTGAATTGTTCGAATGATTGTGCTACACTGCTTCGTAGGTTTTGAATCTGTGAAATATTGAGAAATGGAGTGGATGTATTTGTAAATAAGTTGCTCGTGTGTCTCACTGAAGGTTCTAATCAGTAAGGAGTCTGTCTGAGTTTTTACTAGTTTGACCCGTGAAAAAGAGCAGTTTCTGAAATTCTTCATTTTTATTGGATTATTGTTTGTTTACTTTGGAAGTATACTGTAATTATGGGGGCATGTGGTGTATGCTGTGTGCATATATTTCACTATTTCAGCTACATGGAAACTGCTCCTATAGTTTTTGGACATTTTTGTATATAATAAAAAGATAGATACCAATTAGTTCAAAGAGGTTTATGTAATTTTTACAAGCATTGATGCCTAGTCTATACTGATTGATACTCATGCTATTATTGCTATATATCAGAAGATAGGGTGACAAACACACTTGTAAGTTGTTAGGCATTTACAATTTTTGCTACCAATTGCAAATAAGATATTGTCCTGTATAGAAATCAGGCAGAGTAAACGAGGACACAGATTCAATAATACATATCCATGCTTCATTCACACTGTAAACACAGTTGATATCTTGACTAGGTGGGATACCTATGCCCCCCTTTGCCCCCTTCTCACTCACCGCATAAATTTTTTTGGACCTCTGATTAGAAGGGGTATGTGTTTGTGTGTGTGTGTGCGGGGGGTCACCTTCTTGTTCTTGAGTCATGTTATTCTTCTTAATTGACTCCTTGATTTATCAACCTGGTATAGGTTTAGATATTATAGTTTCATTTCCCACCTTATCCTTGAAGGTGGTTGGTACATTTTGTAACATCTAGGTTTGTTGTTGGAGGTGTAAATGGAGTGTAGGGGTGGGAATAAGTCAAATAATTTATCATGGTCCTTTTACAATCCCTTCATAAGTTTGGAGCTTGTAAGAAGGCTTGTTTATACACTATTTAGACCAAAATTTATTTAGCATGCATTATTTATTGATGATATTTAGTTTTTTTTTCATATTACACATAGCTCATATGAGGACTATAGACCTTAAACAATAACTTGTCTCACTTATTTCCTCCTTAATTGGTGTGTAAGCATCAGCTGAATATTCAATTTTGTGTTTTTTTTTACTACGCTTAGGTTATTTCCTCTTCTTTCAATACATTTTCCCCCCACATTTTGTGGTTCTCTAACTTGCCAGTTGCTAAACGAAAGGGAAGAAGGACAAGATCCCTAGAGACCAAGTAAAATGTGTCAAGGGACAAGGATGAAAAAGGTATCATCCTGCTTATGGAATAAAATATCAATGAAAGATGTAAGAAAATAGCTATTTAACGAAGGATATGAATTTCTATTGGACTTTGATACGCTAAACACTAGAGAGTGGGACCAAAATTGTACCTTTTATTGTAGAATTCGGGAGCCTGAGATATAGAAGCATTGAAGGTGATGGATAATGACAAAGCACTTGGACTGGATAATATACACGTTGAAGTACGAAAGGGTCCGGGAGAGAAAGGCATTGTTGGCTCAAAAAGTTGGTTAATGAGATTATGAGGTCTAAGAAGATGCTGGACGAGTGAAGGAGAAGAACTTCAATCCTTATCTACGAGAACAAATGAAAAAATATAAAATTGTGCAAATTATAGGGTGACTAAGCTTATGAGCCATACTAAGAAGCTAAGAGAAAGGGTAATTGAGTGGAGATTAAGACAAGAGACTCATGTTATTGAAAAAAAATTTGGTTTTATGTTAGGGAGGTTTACCATTACTTGCCACAATGATTAGTTTTGCAATATCGGAGCTATCAATTATCAATCAGACTTGCGTATAGTTTTCATTGATTTGGATAAGGTATATGATATAGTGCCAATAGAAGCTTTGTGGTAGGCTCTAGAGAAGAAAGAAATGTATACTGCCTTTATCTAAGCAATCAAAGATACGAAGGAGGACTATGAACCTATGAGGGGATCACGACAAGTGTGTGAGAACTCAAGGTGGGGTTGCGGAATATTTCCTCTGATTATTGGTTTGCATTAAGGATCAACTTTGACTCCCTATCTTTTTTCGTTGGTATTTGCTTAATGAGCATATCCAAGATTTGATGCCACATGCATGCCTTTTGCAAATAATATAGTTCTAGTTGGAGATTTGAGAGACGAATTAAATGGGAAGAGAAAGTGGAGATAAGCTTTGGAAGCTTATGGCTTCCATTTAAGCATATGATAAAGTATATGAAATGAAAGTGTAGCTAGAGACACATCTATCCTACCTTAGAGGGGAAACTTAGAATTATATCTTATCATTAGTCACATGGTTTAAGTATTTTGGATTCTTAAAAAAATAACAGTAATGGTGGATGGTGTAAACCATGGGATTCAAGTGGGCGGGGGTATGAAATGGAGGAGTGCCTTGGGTGTTATTTGTGACAAAAAGGTATAGTTCGAACTTAAAGAAAAATTTACTGCACAACTATAAAATCTGCAATGTTGTATGAAATTGACTGATAGGCAATTAAAAACCAGTAAGAAAACAAGCTCAATGTAGTAGACATGAGAATATTGTATTGGATGTGTGGACATACTAGACAAGATAGGATTAGGAATGAAAGCATTAGAAAATTTTTTTGGGATAGCACTCATAGTGGAAAATATATTAGAATCTCCCTTTAGGAGGTTTAGACATGTATAGAAGACCGGTACAAGCTTTAGCAAGAAGAGTATATTAGATGGAGGGTAGCCCTGTCCCTATGATTAGAGGTACATGGAGACCAAGAAAAATTATAGGGAAAACCATTAAGGAGTTAGAGGTCGGTGGTCAGTTGTGTGGCTATAGATATGATTCGAAATTGAACATTATGGTGTCATTTGATCCATGTAACTGATCATAGGGACCAGTAAAAACCTTGGCTTGTTGTTGTAAGCTTAGCTTCGATGAGGCTTACAGGTCTTAAATGATGACAAGCCTAAAAGATTTTAATTTGTGATCCATTTATGGCCAAACACAATTTTTTATGTTGCTTTTTTCGAAGTTTAACTTATAACTTCTTTTATGCAGGCGTTCCATGGACTGAGGAGGAACATAGAATGTTTTTACTCGGATTGCAGAAGCTGGGAAAAGGTGATTGGCGTGGAATTGCACGGAACTATGTTATATCAAGGACGCCTACACAGGTGGCCAGTCACGCCCAGAAATATTTCATCAGGCAAAGCAATGTGTCCAGGCGGAAAAGACGGTCCAGCTTGTTTGATATTGTTGCAGATGAAGTTTGTACCCTTATTTGCAAATTACATCAAAATGCATACAACAAAATTGATGCCACACCATTTGTTCATGGCCATTGATAAGATTATCCAAATGTGTTTCTTTATTTGAAGATATTGTATGACATGTTCTGGCTTTCATGATGAATAAGTTAGTTAATCTCATACTCAATATATTGGTGGTCCACAATCTGTAATTAATGAAAATTGTCTATTTCCTTTCTTCTTCTGCAGTGGATTTGACAATTTTGGATCTTTACTGGCTTCATGTGCATTAATAACTTTTGTTTAGATTATATATGAAATCATGTCTCTAGGGTAGTTTGGAGATAAACATGCATTGTCTCATGTTATGCTTTTTCGAATTCCGTTACTAGAAACATGTAACTTCCCTTTCCCTTTTCCTTTGTCCTCGGAACCTTCTCATTTTTCTACATTTCTTGTATTTTTATTGTCATTTTGCAGGCAGCTGACACTCCAATGGTACAGCAAGACTTCTTGTCAGCTAACCAGTTACCGGCCGAAACAGAAGGCAATAACCCCTTGCCTGCTCCTCCTCCACTCGACGAAGAGTGTGAATCCATGGACTCCACAAACTCAAATGATGGAGAGCCTGCCTCATCAAAGCCTGAAAATACACAATCATCTTACCCAATGTTATATCCTACATATTATTCACCGGTGTTCCCGTTTCCTCTGCCGTATTGGTCAGGATACAGTCCAGAGCCCACCAAGAAGGAGACACATGAAGTGCTGAAGCCAACTGCAGTACATTCCAAAAGCCCTATCAATGTTGATGAACTTGTTGGCATATCAAAACTGAGTTTAGGGGAGTCTATTGGTGACTCTGCCCCCTCCTCTCTGTCTCTAAAACTTCTTGAAGAAGGGCCCTCTAGACAGTCAGCTTTTCACGCGACACCGGCATGTGACAGTTCAAATATGAACGGCAGTGCCATCCATGCCGTTTAAGCGTGTGTTCCGAGGAAGGGACTATTATGTCGGGGCTCAATGTGGTCTTGTGTTCATCATATATCTGTTTTGTGGGGTAACCTAAATAATTTTTTCTTTGGCCGTTCACAGTGATTAACCTAGTTTGTTTATTTGCTGGTAGGCAGTAGCGTCTAGGAATTACCTGGGGTCTAAACTAAAACTACATGTTTGTTCAGTGATTTGTTTTGTAAGGGTTATGTAAAGTTAATGTTGATTGTGCAGTTTGACAATCTACCTTCATGTTTTAAGCTGCTCGCTAGAGTTTGAACTTTCTTTTTTATAGTCAACTTTCTTCTTCGTATATATCTTACTTTTTTCTGCTGAACTTTCACTCCCCTTTTTATTTTTACTACATCATTGGTTACATATATCGGTTTTTCTCTCTCTCTCTTTTTTTTTCTCTTTATCTCTCTATTCTTTTTATTTATACGATCCAAAAATATAGTGTACGTTTAGTATAGAATTTTCCATAGCTTAAACATACTTGGAATAAACTTTGACTTATTCCTCAAGTCTGTTGCATGAGTTTAGTTTTTTTTAATATAGATATATTATTTTTTAAATTTTGGTTAGGCTTTTTTTAAAGAAGTCTTGTTTAGCTTGAAAATTTGTTTAAAACTTACTTTAAGTTCAACGTTTTAGATATGTTTGTCAATAAACATATCTTGAAATAGACCGATGGGTGCCTAGGCTTTATATAGCAGGACTCCAAGTCTTGCATTAATCAGTATATAATATCAAAATATTATTGTAAATATTTAATATAATAATAATAAAAATAATTTACCTAAATAAGTCACCCGTTGAATCTTAATTTTTTAATGATATAAAATTTGACTTTTAAAATTAAATATGCTTTTTAAAACAGTTTGGATTAAATTATTTAATTATTAAGTTTAGGTTAACATAGGTTTACATTGTGTTTGATTTTAAAGGAGGTGTTTTAATGGAAGATGAGAAATTTTAATGGAGGAGGAAAAAAAAAAAAAAAAAAAAAAATATATATATATATATATATATATATATATATATATATATATATATATTTGGTTTGATTTAAAATAAAAGGAAGGAGGAAAATGTTTATTTGGTTCCCAAGAAAAAAAAGAAAAAATATAATATAGTTATACACCACTTATAAATAATAAATGGAAGAGATGAAAATAAAATAAATATTGATTGAAGGGAAGATAAAAATGAAACATATATTTTAACTCATTGTTTTTCTACTTTCTTTTAAATATTTGAATAAAAAAATAAAATGAAAAGATTCTTCTCTTTTTGTATTTCTTTCTAACATAGATAATGAGAATTAGGCCTGTGGCTCCAAACATTTTTTTTTACTTGTAATCAATTATCTATTGTTATCTCATAAAGGGAGTTCAATTTTTAAAATGTATTTTAAAAGTTATAATTTTTTGTTTTGGTATATTAAGAATTATTCCTCCTCTTACTAGATTGCTTCTTGAGAAAATAAAGTGGTGTCTCCAATTAATTTTTTTTATATATTATGGAAATGCATGCTGGAATAGTGAATTAAAAATCATAAAATTAAAATCGAATGTGTAGTAAAAAAAAAAAAAAGACTGGTCGCAGGAAAGTGAACTGTGATTTTAACCCAAACTTTACTTGCAATGTCTTTGGAGAGAAACTTTAGAGAAATTTACTTAAATATCACTTTCAATTCAAGGCCTAATTTACTGTTATACTTGTAATCAATAGACAATTTAAAAAACTTATGTAACTATATTAAGTATAAGGTTTTATTATGATGTGACCTAAGAAATAAAGTAGTTATTATTACTTTTAATTATTTTGAATAAAAAATTTTCTAATAGAGTACTTCCAAGTTTAAATACAATTGAAAGTAATTAGATATAACTCATTGAAGAAAATGGCCATATGAATAGTTTTATATTTTCTTATAAATTAAATAAAAATAAATATTTTTAATCTAAAAACCAATATTTTTTTTTACATTTTAATCAATAAAATTATCAACAAAATATATTGTTTGAGAATTTATAGGGATTCGTATTCATTTACTCCCAACTAACTTCACAAGATGCAATTTGCAAACCAACCGAAATTTAACGGAAGTCAATCATAAATACTACTATACTAGTAATACCAACTAGCCTGACAAGTTTTAAATGAGTTTTAATGTCCCTCCAAACTTTTCAAGTTAGGTGCAAATCTTTGTTAATAGATAAAGAATTAATAAATGTTTTTTATAAAAGAGATATAGTAAAATATCTTAATAATATTAATATATAAATTTTATCTAAAAAAGTTATCGTTATTTCATTGATCGTTACCTTAAAATCAATTGTTAATAAAACCGTTATAATAAATACACTATTAATTAATAATTTATTAATGTTATTTTATGAATTTTAATAATTCACTCATGTTAATAAGCAATCAACCTCCTGATTAATATTCTTTGAATATGGTTCAACAATTTTTTATTCACCCTGGTTCTGACGGATGGAAGCTGATGTCCACAAGTACTCCCCAACAGTTTGTTGGTTGATGGAAGTTAATGTCATTAATTGTTTTTTTTGTAATGGAAGATAAGAAAGCAAAGAACAATTAAATTGAAATGTTAAGAATCCTACTCCACCAATATGCTACGACAAAGAATGAATCTCAAAAGTACCATTCATGAAAGCTCCAAGATCCAGATATATAATATGGCAAACTTTTTGTGATTGTCGGAAATTTTTTTTGTTTGATATGCTAATTATATGGATAAAAATTCAATATTTTCAAAAGCTCATTAGATTTCTCCTATAAAAGGAAAAGGGTTTAAATTAAGGAGACACACAAAGACACACAGGAAGTAACACAGAGATTGAGAGAGGGTGAATTTTCACAGCTAAAAGAAAGAAGAGAAAAAATTCTACTTTCATCTCTGCACAGATAAACACGACGTCAAAATCACGATATTTTTTTCATTAACTGTTGGATCAGGCTGGAAATTTGATAGTAGGTTCAACACACACATTTTTTCATCTTGAACTTTTGGATCTTGATTTGGAGGTCTGTAGTGTGAGACATTATGCTCGTACAATAGCACGATTTTGTGAGTTCTTCATTTTCTTATTTCTCATCTATTGCTCTTCATTTGCAAGTTTTGTTACTTGATTGAGTTAGTTGGTTATATGCACAAATTTGTGCTCTTGATTGAACACTCTTGCACTCCTATTTGATCATAGTGGATTGATTTATTTGGTTTGGACGACCCGTGGTTTTTACCTCTCACGTTGAGGGGTGTGATTCTTCTCATTGTTGCTGTCATTCTTATTTGTGATTACTTCTTAGAGATTCTTGCAAATTAGGGGAATTTATATTCGTTACGTTGTTGCATCATTGCATGTGCCTTATTGCTTTTTTCTGATCAGAGTGGTATCCGAGCTCTCTGGTTTGAAAGGTGTTCTACTTGCCAGAATAATGGAGTGTAATATAAATAGAATGATGAGACTGAATGATACTAATTATCACTTGTGAAAAAGAAAGATGAAAGATTTATTATTTGTGAAGAAAATGCATATTTTTACTGCTCAGAAGCTAGAATCTGATGAAGAATGAGACTTTGAGCATCAACAAGTATGTTGTTTTATCCAACTTCTTGTGGATGATAATGTTTATAATCACATTGCAAGTGAGATACATGCCTGAACTTTGTGGGAGAAGATTGAATCTCTATATGTCTCAAAGTGTGGGAATAATAAATTATTTTTGTTGAATTCTATTGTGAGTTTGAAGTTCAAGGAACTCACTTCACTGTCAGATCACTTTAATGAATTTTAAGGTATTATTGATCAGATATCAGGAATGGACATCAAGTTTGAAGATGAGATTTTGAGATTATTACTCTTGAATTCTCTACCTGAGTCTTGGGATACTTTTAAGGTCTCTATCACAAATTCAACCCCTAATGGTGTTGTCTCTTTACAAATGGTAAAGGATAGTATCCTTCACGAGGAGATGAGAAAGAAGGAACAAGATTCTTCATCTCAATCTGAGGTACTTGTCACTGAAAATAAGGGTAGAAGTCAAAAAAAGGAAAGGGAAAAGAGTAGAAGTAAATCCAAGTTCAGATACAAGAATGTGGAGTGTCACTACTGTCACAAAATAGGACATATATAGAAGCATTGTTTCTCGTGAAAAAAAGAGAACAAAGGCAAAAAGGGTAAGTCAAAAGAGAAGGATGATGATTGTGTCACTATTGCTATAGGTGATGATCTTTGTCATTCTTCGTGACTTTGAGTCAGTTAATCTTGTTTTCGATGAGAGTAGGTGAATTATTGATAGCGGTGCTACGCTGCATGTTACGCCAAGGAAGGAGTTCTTTACATCTTACACCTTAGGTGATTTTGGAGTGTTGAAGATGGGTAATGATGGTGTGACCAAGGTGATCGGTGTTGGTGATGTTTGCTTGCAAACCAACATAGGAATGCATTTGTGTGGCCTAGAGGAGTCAAACATGCTCTAGATGTTCGCTTTAACATGATATCTGTGCATATGCTTGATGATGGAGGTTATGATAATCACTTTGGTTATGGAAAATGAAAATTCATCAAAGGTAACTTGGTTATGGCCAGAGGGAAGAAAATTTTTAAATTGTATTGGACAAAAGCTTTGGTTGCTAAAGACAGTGTGAATGCCATGGATATGGAGGCATCTTTGTGACACTAAAGACTTAGTCATATAAGTGAAAAGAGTTGAATTGTTTAGCCAAAAAGGACATACTTCCAGGATTGAAGAATGTAGAGTTAGAGAAGTGTTCTCATTGCATGGTTAGTAAGCAGACTAGAGTATCCTTTAAGAAGCATCCTCCCTCAAGGAAGTCAGAATTGCTAGAATTGGTGCATTCTGATGTTTGTGGCCTATTGTAGGTAAAGTCATTTAGTGGTGCACTTTATTTTGTTACCTTTATTGATGATTGTTCCAGGAAGCTTTGGGTCTATACTTTGAAGTCAAAGGACCAAGTGTTAGAGAAAGTTCAAACATTTCTAAGCTTTGGTTAAGAGACAATCAGGCAAGAAGGTGAAATGTATTCGTTTTGACAATGGTGGTGAGTATTGTGGATCTTTTGATGTATATTGCAAGCAACAGGGTATCATACATGAAAAGATGCCTCCTAAAACTCCTCAATTGAATGACTTAGCAGTGGGGATGAACAAGACATTGATTGAGAGAGTTAGGTGCATGCTTTCTAAAGCAAGGTTACCTAAGCATTTCTGCAGTGAGGCACTTTACAAAATAGTGCATGTTATAAATCTCAATCCTGAAGTTGCTTTGAATATTAAGGTGTCAGACAAGATTTGGTTTAGCAAAGATGTCAAGTAGGATCATTTGTGAGTCTTCGGTTGTAAGGCCTCTATGCATGTTCCAAAGGATGAAAGATCCAAGTTGGATATAAAGACTAGACAGTGTATCTTCATTGGGTATGGTTATGATAAGTATGGTTATAGGATGCATGATCTTGTTGAGAAGAAACTTGTCAGAACCGTGATGTGAAATTCATGGAAGACCAAACCATTGAAGATATTGATGAGGTAAAGAAGTCTACACCTGAGAAAGATAATAGTTTGTCTGATGGTGAGTAACATAATTATGTTGGTGATCAACAACTTGGTTTTGATGTTCCTCTTGATCTCTTGATGATGATGCTGAAGAGGAACAAGAGATGTCACAAGATGAGAATTTGGGTAATACTCCCGAACCACCTCTATTCCAACTCAGGAGGTCTAATAGGTAGAGACAATCATATACAAGGTATACTTCTGATGAGTATGTGACCTTGACAGATGGATAAGAACCTGAATGTTACTAGGAGTCCATGGAGAGTGAAGAAAGGAAAAAGGCTTGACAATATAAATTGTAGAATTGTGTTGCTATCCATTACCAAAACAGAGCTTGATTTTGTTTAGGACGAACATTGATTATTCTGTGATAGTCAGAGTGCAATTCATCTTGATAAGAATTCAACTTTTCATTCTAGATCCAAGTATGTTGATTTGAGGTATCATTGGATATGTGATGCTTTGATGCTAAGCTGTTAGAGTTGACTAAAGTTCATATTGATGATAATGGTGCTAACATGATGACCAAGATGGTTCCAAGAGGGAAGTTTGAAGCTTGTTGTGAGATCGTTGGACTAGCGATCGCCTCCACATAGTTGTGATGGGGGAGATATGTTGGGTTATTTTTGGGCTCCCAACTATGTGGACAAAAGCCCAATACTCTCAAGCGCGCTAGATCTCTTTATAAAAAGAGAAATGGTCAAATTGAGGAGACACACAGAAATGCAGAGATTGAGAGAGAGTGGATTTTCATAGCCAAAAAAGAGAAGAGAAAGAGAGAGAAAGAAAGAGTTCTACTTTCATCTTTCCACATATCAGCATGACGTCAAAATCACGATATCTTCTTCGTTAACCATTGGATTGGGCTGGAAATTTGACAACAGGTTCAACACACATTTTTTTTCATCTTGATCATTCGTATCTTGATTTGAGGTCTGTGGTGTGAGACATCATGCTCGTACAATAACACAATTTTGTGAGTTCTTCATTTTCTTGTTTCTTGTTTCTTACTCTCCATTTGCAGGCTTTGTTGCTTGATTAAGTTGGTTGCTTGGTTGAGTTGGTTGCTTGGTTGAGTTAGTTGGTTGTATTCACAAATTTGTGCTGTTTATTGAACACTCTTGTACTTCTATTTGATCATAGTGAATTGATTTCTTTGATCTAGACAACCTGTGGTTTTTACCTCTCACGTTGATGGGGTTTTTCCCACGTTAAAAATATTGGTGTCTCTTGCGTGATTCTTCTAATTGTTGCTGTCATTCTTGTTTGTGATTACTCCTCAGAGATTCTTGCAAGTTAGGGGAATTTATATCTGCTACGTTGTTGCATCATTGCATGTACCTTATTGCTTTTTTCCCATCATGATACTCATGATTCAAGTAGCATATAGGTGAAACTCCATTTATGGTCTCATGATCAACAATATTGTATGCAAAAAATCAAAATTAACAAATTATTTCATGAAAGGCATAATGCCAAGCAAAAGCAAGAAACTCAACTTGAAGGTCATATTGAGTTAGTTTGGGCTCCCAATTATATGAACAAAAACCCAATACCATTAAGCTCATTAGGTTTCTCTTATAAGAGAAGGAGTCAGATTGAGGATAAACAGAGAAAAAGAGTATGAATTTTCACAATTAAAAGAGAGAAGAGAGGAAAGAGAAAAAAAATGTGTTCTGTTTTTATCTCTAAACAGAATAGTCACGTAAAAATCGCGATATCTACATTAATCGTTAGATCAGGCTGGAAATTTGACAGCAAGTTCAAGACACATAATTCTATCTTGACCGTTTGGATATTGATTTGGAGGTCTATGTTGTGAGAAATCGTGCTTACAGTAGCACGATTTTGTGAGTTCTTTACTTTCTTGTTCCTTATTTCTTGTTCTTCATTTGCAAGCTTTGCTTGCTTGTTTGTGTTGACTGGTTGTATCCACAAATTGTGCTTTTGACCTGAATACTCTTGTATCCTTATTTGATTAGAGTAGATTGGTTTCTTTAGTTTGAATGACCTGTGGTTTTTACCTCTCACATTGAGAGGGTTTTCCACGTTAAAAATATTCTCCTTACGTGATTTTTCTCGTTGTTGCTGTCATTTTATTTATGGTTACTTCTTATATATCCTTACAAGTTAGGAGAATTTATATTCATTGTGTTATCACTACAGTGGTGCATTCTTATTGTTTTTTCCCATCAAGTTGTATCCAAAATAAACTAAAACCTGCCACCTAGGCTCCATTAGAATTTTTGAAAATTTTTGAAAAGTTCACCAAAACAGCATGACCTGGGTTGCCTAGACTACTTCCATCTATATTCAAAATTGTAATAGGAAGTCTACTTGAATGCCATTTAACCCATCTATTGACGTGATTAGAATGTTGGGCGTTGGAAAACATTTAGAAATAATAGTGATAAGCATACAAATTATAAAAAAAATAAAGGTATTAAATGAGTCAACTCAATCCAACACACATTTAACCTACCAAAATGTGGGGTTAATTAGGTTGAATATGTTTTTCATTGATGGAAATTTCAACCTATCTGGGACAAGTAGCGAGTTGGGTTGGTTAGTTTGACATGCCAAAAATTATAAAAAATAAAATAAAAAAAAATAAGTTAACAACAATAATTCATGAGTTAATTCACCTAATAAATAAAAATATAAAAATAAAAAATGCAAATTACTATTGTACACATCAACCATGAAGTTAACATGTTGAGTTAGTAGGTTGTATTTGACTAGTGGGTTCAATCATATAATCCAATCCAACCTAGTTAGATAGGTTTTTCCGTCAAGTTCAACTCGATTTGACATTCATAGGCAAAAGAGAGTGGATAAGAGCATCTTCATCATTAAAATATTTGGAATTTTGTGTGCACCAAATCATCCAAATAACATATAGGAACATAACATGGTTATGACCACAAGCACATTCTCAAATCCATTTATGATTATTTTGGTGGAAAAAAATCTCTATTAACAAATCCAAGAGAACCCATAGCTGGGAGCAATCTCTAATGCAATGAAAAAAATGTTTCATCGTTGCTTTTATACCTAGGACAAATGGTCAATATTATTATCCCTCTATTGAAGTACAAATGGTATCAAATTGTGGTTAACAAACCAAATGAAGTGGTTAGCTTTTATGGATCCATAATTTTCCAAATCAAATTCTAAGAATCTACTTCAATGTCTTGAAGTTCATTCTTTAATATCCAAACAAAACTAGATTTTGTTGTAGAACAACCATTTACACTATACCCCCAGATAATAGTGTTAGGGATTTATGGGTGTAATTGGAAGTGAGAATTAAAGAGTATTTGAATATGATTAGGAATAGTAGTTGCTAACATACTAATATTCCATTCCTCATTTTGAAACACGACTTTGAACGTCAAATTTGAATCTTGGATGTTGACAAAAGATACTTGGTGTTATTAAAGGCCCCAAAATTTGACAAAGGATCAAAACAAAATGACACTTATCCAACACCCATGCATAATTTAAAATCATGTTTTAAAATTGCACAGGCTTTATTTATATAATACCAAGTTGGAGAACCTTGAACCTTATTAACTTCCAAATAGGACTCATAAATGTTGTATTTGCTAGCCATATTCACCTCAAGGCTTGAAATATTACTCAAGTTAGAGATAAACTATCATGCTTGCTTGGGAATTAGTTGCTTTGGAAAAAAAGCACATCACATGCAAAAAATAAGTGAGACACAAATGACCTATTGGGAGAGATCATCTAGGAAGCTAGGTACCATTGTTTACCTTTTAAGATATGGAAAGAGATAATTTCTCTGTACATATAACAAAAAGATAAAGAGAAAAAGAATATTTCTATCTAAGCTCACTTGTAGGAGAGAAACTTGGCAGGTGAGGTTCATTCCATAGAATAGAGAAAGAGGAAAAAGTTACACAATTCATAACGAGCTTGGTCGTCAAAGGAGGTAAGACAAACTCAAGGGGACATTTATGTAAATAGTTCCAATTCAAGTGATCATAAGCCTTCTCCAAATCAATTTGGAATGCCACATCTGCTTTATTTCTTTTAAATTTTATCATTTCATGAATTCCTAAAGCATTATGACATTATCAGAAGTACCACAATTAGGAATAAAATTTAAAAAGGTCTATTGATGCCATCTAAAAGGAGCCTTAAGCAGGTTGAGCATGACTTGAGTGAAAATCTTATAAACTGTGTTGCAAAGTCTAATAAACTCCTTTAAATTGCTGAGAGTGTCAATTCTAGGGATTAATGCAAGAGTTTCAAAGATAGATGAATGCAATTGACTTGTCTTAAAAGCTTCTCTAACCAAATTCCAGATATCATTCTCCACAACATGTCGATATTCTTTAAAGAAGAAAGGCTAAAAACCATATAGGCTAAGAACCTTGGAAGGTTTCATAAAGGAAAAAGGCTCTAGAAACCTCTTCCTTCTTTATTGGTTTAGTAATTTGGCCTTTTCCATCATTCGTCCAGTCAAGGTACAGTTGAAACATGAAAGTTTGTATTATGCTCTTAAATACTCGAAGAAAACTAAGCTTTATATAAGCAAAACAAAAAAAAATTAACCCTTTCGACAGAGAACATCATTATCAGCAGTCCAAACACCATTAGGGAGAGTAAGACCATGAATCTTATTCCTTTACTTGTGAATGATTGCCTGAGCATAAAAAGAGCAAGTGTTTTATCCTCTAGTTTAACCTACCATTTCTTGGATTTTTTGTACTAGTGGAGTTCTTCTTGGAAAAGAACATGGTTGTAATCATGTTGAAGTCGTTGTTATAATTGAATAAGAGTTAAAGAATCTACTCTTTCCAATTATCTTTGGATAACTCAAAGTTTTTCTTCATTCTCCTTGCAAAAAACTATCACCAAACACTTCCTTTTTAAACTTTATAGGGTCCTCTCTAACTTTATCTAAATCTTCAAGCAGTTTGCTTGATTTTTCAGACCAAGCTCCTTGCACCACATTACTAAATTGTTCATGAAAATCCAAGTTGTTTTAAATTAACGACATTAGACCCTTGACTTGAGGAGGACCACCAAAGCAAAGAGGAAGTGCATGTGGTCAAAATGAAGATGATAATGACTTTTATATAGGCCTTAAGGAAGGTTAATCTTCACAATAAATTATCCATGTCTTTATCAAGTTTTTTTTTTAGGAAATGTTTCTATTCCTTGACAAACTCTATACCAAGTGAATCTACCACTAGTAAAATAAATGTCAACAAGGCCACAACGATCCCTCATCTTGGAGAAGGCTTCAACACATGAGGCAAAAAAGACCCCCTTATGATTTTTTGGGAATATAATATCATTAAAACCTCTAATGAGAACCCAATGGCTATTAATAAAATAACAAAGGTTGCAAAGATAGTGCCATTTTTTTTATTAGTAGGAACACGACTAAAATAAACACTTGTACAAGTCCAACTTTTAGTGCCTTTCATGACATCAAAGGTTACAAAATAGGAATTAGTATCTCTTAAAACAACCCCAAATTGAAGGTCACTTTAATTAAGGACCTATAACTTGTCCCTAGGCTTCCCTCATATGAACTGGATTATATCAAACCTATATCTAAAAATTCAAAGTTTTGTTAAATTAAATGTGAGACTCACTAATGATTAGGAATGCAGGCTCGTGCTCATTAAACACATTCTTAATATTTCTCTTTATTTTTGCATTGCCATTTCTCCTAATGTTATAGGAGATAGTGAATATATCTTTTAATTCAAGTATCTTATCCACATAAATAATAATTGGTTGGAGTAAAGAGCTACTATAACTCAAGCAAGTTTAATGTTGGCCTTAACAATTTTTTGAACGTCGCATTCATTTGTTCTGACACATAAATTCGTTTGTACATTGCTCATTCCTTCCTTGCCTTGGACATGATTAATTAGGATTATATTTGAAGGCATTGGATCATCAATGAAAAATTAATTATCAACAATTTGACCAATTGACATTGTAGTTTTGAATATAGACTTTGTTAGGTCATAAGCTATTGCTACAATTAAGTCTCCTTTTGAACTTTCATCATTTGTTTACATAGGCTTGTAAAGTATGACATGGAGGGAGTTGTTTTCAATTAAAGAGGATGTCTTATTCAAAGTATGTTGTAGTGGGCCATATGTTTCGGCTTCAAACCCTTGCTCGGGATGTCTCTTTTTTGCTTTGTCCAAATCTTATTAGATTTATTATCATTGTGTAAGCCACTCTCGTGAGATATGTCTTGCAATGATGATACAATTTTCTTACCTTTTGTTTACACGTCATTCTCCAAGTCATTTGCGTTAGATAATAAATTAGACTTATTACATTTGATTGGATCATTACCTTTTGGAATCTTTTCTTTATTGTTATTTGAATGTTTATTCATTATAACAATCATTCACTCCCCATGTAAATTAGCCTCCACAATTTTCTCATTTTCCATATTTATTGTAAGGATCTTAAAGGCCTCCATTAAATGCGAACTAGGATTTCCCTCCTTGTTTACATGTTGACTTGGCAACCCTACTTGGTTAATCATTGTGCATGGTGGTTTTTTATTGCAATTTTTAGCCACATGTTTATGGTTGAACAAGATATGCAAATATAATGAGTACACCCGCTTTTGAAATTTATATAAGTTATCATTGAACCAAATCTTTCCAGCCATTAGTTGAGTTAGGTCAATTTATACACAAATATGAGTAAACCTCCCCCTTTTCACCTTAAGAGTATTAATGTGAACTCATGGTAAGCAAAAACAACTTTCTTCATAATAGACTAAATTAAGGCTTGGGAATTGAATCCTGAATAAAGTTATATCAACTATTGCTTGTGGTGAAACAAGCAAATAATGAACAAAAATAATCCAAGGCTCCTCGGGTGTTATCTTGTCTATGTTAGTTAAATGATCAAACCCCACTATGTAAAAATTATTATCTACATCCATGATATCAAACCTTCCATATAGTCTCCAGATTTTCTTTAGTTACTCTTTCATCATATCATAACCAATGATTTTGTCCAATAACTTAATAACAAGTGCATCTTGCTGGGGAATGCATAAGTTCTTAAACATACAATCATCAAATAATACCCTTAGGAACAATATATTGTCATTGTCAAGTTTAGCACGTGTCAAATTTTAAGTGACAAAATCTACTTTTTCGTATAGAAGGGGTGCTTATTTATCACTTGTAACTTTATCTCTAAATAAAACACAGAAGAGGAAAACAATATCCTCCCCAAGCTTAAGTGGCTTAGTTAGATGTGACTCCATGATTGTAGAGAAAATCATACTCTCTATCTATCTATTATAAATTGATATATTTATATGTTAGTATGAGTTGATATTGGTTTTAGAAATACAATTTTTTAATTATTAGATTAAAATTTTTAATAAAATATAGGTTTACAAAATTATATAACCTAAAAATTAATTAATATTTTATTATATTGCTTTATTTTAATATATAATACATAATTTAAAATATAAACAAATGTTTACATATTTTAAAATGCTAACATGATATAAAATTATTATGAAAGTATCCAATCCTTTTAATAACTTTTCATAAATTATAATTTTTATCATTTTAATCATAAAATTATGTAATATTATCTTGAAAATTTATCACTTTAACCATACAATTATGTATTATTTTTCTTGATTTATATATATATATTCATATTCGGTTTTTTTACTTTTATTTTAATTTCTATACTTATACTTATTTAATATTTTTCTTTTGCACAAAAGTTTAAATTATTCATGTTAATTTCCTTGATATATCTATAAAAATAAAAATGGTAAAATAGAATGAAATGAATAAATTTTATTATATTGTGATGGCATACTTTGATTGATGCAATTTTTTTTCACAACGTGTCCAATAAATAGATATTATATTTGATTGTTTATTATAGAATTAAAACTTGAGAAAAATATTTTTGATACATAAAATTATTTAGTATAATTCAAACACAAAATAAAAAACAAATGAACTAGAAAAGAAAGCAAGTACGCTTAATGAAGTAGAAACAGAGTGTTTAGTTTAGTGTTTCATAATGTATATAAAGGAAGTAAAATTTGTCTTTTTTATTAAAATTTATAAATAAGGTTAAATTTAAAAAAAAGAATCAAATAAAAAATATGAAGTAAAGATAGACATATTAGAATAGTAATAACTTTATGAATAAATAAAAGAAGTTAACTTAAATGATTTTGACTTAGGTAGAATAACTTCTTTTTGGTTCAGTCTTTGATATAAAAACATAAATAAAAATAAAATAAAATAATTGTATAAAAAATATGAATACAATAAGTATATTAAATATCGATAACCTTATCCATTATTTTATTTTACTAATTATTTTTTTAACATTAAATATATCTGTCAATCGATTTTAAATTTAATAAGTACTATCTCTCAATAAATTTATTTTTATATGTACGGTTAAAAATCAAAATTTTAATAATATATTTAAAAAGCTCAGTTATTTATATTAAATTCTGATAATATATTTAAAAAATCAATTATTTATTAATTTTTCTACCATACAACTAAAAATTATCTCATTTCCTTTTTCGTTGTTTTTACTGTTGGAACAAGTGAACACCGAAAAGGACTAATTTATTTCGAAGTGAAAAAGAATAAATGAAAAGGGACAAGCCAGAAAATGTATTGAATAGTGTCTTGGATCAGTCTCATGAAAAATAGCGTACCAATTTGAAGCGACATAAATCACGCGCGGAAATGAAAACCAATGTCAATCATTTTTGAGTACATATTTTCTTGCAAAAAGTAATAATGAGGAACGGGTGCTAGTCATTACATTTGGCGGTTGGGGCAAATAAAAAGCAGAGCAATCAGCAACTGCCTCATTCATATTCATATGACTCTTAAAACCAAACCCCGTTAGAGTAGTTTAGTTTCAGCATCGCTTTAAACACGCAAACCGCGTGATTGAAAATCGAATAGAAGAGGGTGCGTTAGGGTTTCGCATCGCGCGCGCGCGAGAAGAAGAAGAAGAAGAAGAAGAAGATGGAAGGCGTGGTTGATCACTTGGCTTTCGAGAGGAACAAGTCGCAATTCGATGTCGACGAGATGAAGATCGTTTGGGCTGGTTCTCGTCACGCTTTTGAACTCTCTGATAAAATGGCTCGCCTCGTTGCCAGCGATCCGGTTAATTACTCATTCGCTCTTCAATTTCGTTTGTTCCCTGACGTTTATGAAATGCTTAAGCTTAAGCCTCTCGTGTATGCAGATTTGGAACAGAAACTAACAGCATTGTATCACTATCGCGGTTTTTATTGCTATTGCATTTTTTTAATTGTTTTTTCGCGCTGGCATTGATTGCGTGTTTGTTGCTCTTTGCTTCTGATGTGATAACCTTGGTGTGGTGTAATGTATATGTATTGGATCCAAGGTTTTAAGGAACTGTTCACAACCGTGATTTCAGATGCAATGTCAAGATTTTTGGAGTCATAGTAATTGCAATTTCGGCCGCATTTGTCAACCATTTCTCGCAATCGCAACTGCAAGTTAAAACTTTGATTGGATCCAATTAGCTTTTCAATGTCGTGCAAATTTATTCAGTGGGAAAGTAATTATTTATTTTACTTCTTTTTTTTTTTAAAAGATCAATGTATTTAATTGTTAAATTTCCTTGTGAAAAAAAATTGGGAAAATGGTTTTGCTTGGGAATTGTCTGTCGATGAGAAATGGATTGTTATGGCTATGCTGTTTGAGAATTTGATGTTTAGTTCATGTTTTTCATGTATGACATAAAATCCTAATATGTGAAGTTGCCTGGTGCCTGTTTCTGGCTTCCCACACCTTTTCTTTTATGGGAGTTTGGTGATAAATGATAGTTTTGAATTCTGAAATGCCTGAAATCTTGATTGGTTGTCTGTTATCTCTAGGCATTCAGAAAGGATGACAGAGTCATGCTTGATAGGAAGGGGTTATTTAAGAACACTTTGAAGAAAGCAGCTTATGCATGGAAAAGGATTATTGAGCTCCGTCTTAGTGGTTTGTCTGTCTTCTAATCTTTGTATGGTCTGCAATTGTTATCTTGTTATTTTCTTAAATGGGAGGTTTCCATTTATTGTTACAGAAGAGGAAGGTTCTATGCTCAGATTTTATGTGGACCAACCTGCTTTTACGGATCTACATTGGGTACAATTCAGTTAATTGTCATGATGGCATTCTTATCTTTAATATATTACCTATAAAGATATATATGGATGAAAATTCTCACGAGACAGATCTAGCTCATAAACTCTTTTGCAGGGAATGTTTATTCCTGCTATCAAAGGACAAGGAACTGAGGAGCAGCAGCGAAAGTGGTTGCCTTTGGCTTATAAGATGCAAATAATTGGTTGCTATGCCCAAACGGAACTGGGCCATGGATCTAATGTTCAAGGGCTAGAAACAACTGCAATGTTTGATCCCAAAACAGACGAGTTTGTAATTCATAGCCCCACATTGACTTCCAGCAAAGTGAGTACAATGAAAGATGGCTTATAGAAGCCTTTACTGGTTCTTTAAGATGCATTTTCATGATATAGGATTCTAGAATATGTAATTGTGTTCACTCATTCATTCATATGAACAGTCACAGGAAAGCAGCTTGTACCTTTTGTTTATTTATTTACTTTTGTATTTTCTGTTTTAAAGGGTATTTGACTTCCAAGATATCTTCATGTGATTATTAAATATTATTAAAACTCTTTCTGACCTAAACAGTGGTGGCCGGGTGGATTGGGTAAAGTGGCAACACATGCTGTTGTTTATGCCCGACTAATTATTGATGGTCAAGATCACGGAGTGCATGGTAATTACATACTTTAAACACCCAAATTTCTACTATTCTATTTAGTCTTAATTAATAGTATGCACAATTTGTAGGCTTCATTGTCCAGCTGCGGAGCTTGGATGATCACTTACCTCTTCTAGGCATAACTGTTGGTGATATTGGAACAAAATTTGGAAATGGAGCATATAACTCCATGGATAATGGGGTTCTAAGGTTTGACCATGTACGGATTCCAAGAAATCAAATGTTAATGAGGTTAGTTTCATTTTACTTGTTTTTACCTCCCTTCATCAGAGGAAAATCCAATAATCATAGTTGGAGTTTTATTGTATTCAATTCATACATGATCCATGATGAACGTCTAGCCCCCTCCATCCACTATGCACAAATAATAACAATGATGATGACAAATTGACAATAACAACAATGGATTCTAGTCAAACAGTAATTTTCTTCAGTGAATCCTCTGTTGGAAGGTGGATTGATGCAGGTATTTATTCTAAGAATTGAGACAGTGAGTTGGAAGGGAGGATATGTGGCAAACTAAACATATAGTAACCTGACTTTTTTTTTTCCACCCATAAATTGCAGTGTTCTTATCTGTTTATATCAATAGATTCAGGGGATGACTCTTTTTAATCTACCAGGGTTTCACAGGTAACAAGGGAAGGAAAATATGTACAATCCAGTGTTCCACGACAATTAGTTTATGGTACTATGGTATATGTAAGACAAACAATTGTATCTGATGCATCAATTGCTTTGTCGCGAGCAGTTTGCATAGCTACAAGATATAGTGCTGTTCGAAGACAGTTTGGGTTGAAAAATGGAGGTCTTGAAACACAGGTAAGTTATAAAATACCTTTGTATTTGCATGTTTGCTGCTGGACCATTATTATTTTATCAATAAATGCTACTTGGGATTTGTCAATCTTCTTTTTTTAGTAAAAATGAATTTGTGGAATGCGAAACTATTTGAAAACAAACTAGTTTGCTTCAATACGAATTTGTTGAGGATTTACTAGGTACTTAGATTAGCATATTTTGAGGTCAAAAAAACTTTTTTTGTAACTTCCTGTGAAAGCTTTTAAAATAAAAAGCAATTGTTTCTGGGGAAGAAAAAACTTAACCAAACACAAATTAGTTTTAAATTTTTTATCTTGATTGTTTAGATTCAAAGCTGCTATGCATTCCACCAACATATTCTGTTCTATACTTCTATAGAATTTGTAATGGGAAGGTTGATGAGTTTCCTACACATCTTGGACATGAAACATATGATACTAAAATGTATATTTAGATTTTAGAAATAATAATTGGGTGGCTGGGCTTGCAAGTTGCACCATTGTCTTCATAACAGTTTTAAGAACAATGAGATGATGGGCTGGTATGTGTATTTTGCTGTCAATGTGTTTTCCATCTATAATGCTATAACTCTCCTATCTATTCTATAACATGTCTCACTTTCTGCTATCATTATTTTTTTTGTCTAGGTGATTGATTATAAAACACAGCAAGCTAGGCTCTTCCCTTTGTTAGCTTCTGCCTATGCCTTCAGATTTGTTGGTGAATGGTTGAAATGGCTTTATATGGATGTGATGAAAAGATTGCAAGCCAATGATTTTTCAACATTACCTGAGGCTCATGCATGCACTGCAGGGTTGAAGTCCTTGACTACTTCAGCAACTTCTGTATGTGGTTACTGATTACTAATGCTTATTACAGTAACATTTGGTTTTAGTTGCTGAATTTAGTTGATTATTAAGCAGCTTTATATGGAATTCTGCTTTTGTTTGTTTTGGGGAATTTTTCTTGCCTTATTTCGTGTTATGCAATAGTTTATTGAGATTATCACAAGTAACACTGACAGGACTTTTTGCCTGATTTCCTGTGATAATTTATTATCATTTTAGTGCCTCCTTTCTTTACTCCTCTTTACATGTTGAATCTCATTTTCTCCCATTCTGTAGTGGGACCCTATGCTTAATCAGATTTCTGACTTTCGTCTACGTTTCTTGTTCAGGCATTTTGTTTTGTTATTTGAAATATGCTGTTTTGCTGATTTGTCTTGTTTGTGCATTTTGCATTGTAGTACATTACAATCCATTAGCATTCATTCATGCCACCTACCTATATGTATGTCAGATCACAAACTGTACCAGTAATTTTCTCCTCATTTAAATGGTCCAAATGTCTTTGATGTTATTGTTGTACTTTTATTACTATTTAGTAGTATCCTATATATGGTGTTCACTTTGTAACATCTTTTAAATCTCAGGTTCAAATTAAATTAAGTTTACTTCAATTTGCAGGATGGAATTGAAGAATGCCGCAAACTATGTGGTGGCCACGGTTACCTTTGTAGCAGTGGTCTCCCTGAGTTATTTGCAGTCTATGTTCCTACCTGCACATATGAAGGAGACAACAATGTGCTGCTATTACAGGTTTTTTAAATGTTAAATATAGCTTTTACCATCACATTGTGTTATTTGTTGATACAATTTTTATGAAATTTCTCATCTGTAAATAGGACTTGTGCAGCATGATAGTTTGCCTATTTATGAAGGGCGAGTATTTTATTTGCTTGTATTCAGTGTGTTCTCATATGTTATTGAAAACATCTGCATTTTTAGTGTATACCTTAGTTTTTTATATTAAAAAAATACTTTATTATACTGATTTTTTTTTTGGTTTAAGATTTTAGGGGTATCAAGTCTATAATATTTGGAACAGAGAGAATGTTGCAAAAGGATTGAAATAATTAAAATAATCATCATTAGTTTTTCTTATTTACTCTGGTGCTGCTGTATCTTCATGCTTTGCACAATTATTCTCATGTGCCCCTTCGACATTTATGCACTTCATACATCCTAGTGCAGTCTGATTTGTGAGGTTTATTGGATGTTATTACCTGAGAATGGTCTTGAGTTGTTTCATAACTTCTAGAAAATCCATTGCAGGTGGCAAGGCATCTCATCAAGACTATTTCTCAGTTGCGCTCCGGAAAAAAGCCTGTTGGTACAACATCTTATATTGGACAAGTGGAACAGCTGATGCAATATCACTCTGATGTTCAGAAAGGTATAACAGTATAATGAAATGGAATTGGTTGAGAAAATGCAAATTCTAACCTTTTCAATCTATTGATTCCCAAATCTAAGACAATTTGAGATAATATTATTAACTCTGCCTCTATTTTTCAGGAGTTATAATGTGTTAAAATATCTTAGATATTTATGGTACTATGGTATATGTTAGAATCAATTAGGGGCAATCTTAGAATCTAATTTAGGGTTGTATATCTTTATAATTATGACAGAAACTGGATCAGAATTGCAAAAAGAGAACTCCTTAACTTGTAGAACTTCGAGGGTCTTCACCTCCCAATGCCCAAAGGCCCCAATTGTTTCACACATGACAAGATATCCTTTCTTTCCACCTCTCCTCTTATTTATAGGCACCGTACCTTATTTCTCTAATTATCCCTGCCCCAACTAACTAACTAATATAATAGATTGTCAACTAACAACTATCTAACGATACTGCCCCCCTAAAGTTTCACCTTGTCCTCAAGGTGAACCGCTTGTCGTTGTTGAAATGAAGTCCCACTGATGCTCCAACTGATTGAAGCATGGTGACCAAGCCTACCCCACCCTACAACTCAAATGAGCTTTCACTCCACCTGGATTGAACACAAAACAGGTGAATGCCCCCATGCTCCTTTAGTGCTCTGTTTTCTGCAGTATATTTTGCCATGAAATAGAGTAAAAGAGCCTCTGCAGTTATACTGAGAAGATTCCATGGCTCTCTAGCCAACTGCACTACTACATGAAGTCGTAGTTGATGTTTACCAAGGTCCTCTGCTTTATTTTGCTGCACTTGGTTTGTTAGGACATGGGAACAACTCAATTGTTGTGATTTCCAGTTTGTTTCTCCTCCTCCCTCTTTATTGTATTGAGCTGGACTCAATAATTTGAAAAATAAATAATTTTCTCCAGAATTCCAATTATTCCCCTTACTCCTTTTTGGCGTGGCCCATCAAGCTTGGAAATGAGTTCCCTTTGTGTAATTTCAACTGAGCCCTTTCCTTCTTCTCTTTCCTATGCATGCTTGTTGAAGGTGCAACCACCATTTCCATGAGTGCTTCTTTTGTAATTCTTCCACACAATTTAGTCACCTTGAATTTTTCCCAAGACTGTGGTTCTTTATCTTGAAATGACATCAGCTCCAACTTTTGATCATTCTTTGCTTCCACATTACAAGTTGCTTCTCCCAATACTCATTTTGTTCCAACCATGGATCCCATGGTTTTGGTATTCTTTCGATGGTTCATTATGTCAGTGTGTCCATACCTATCCAGGCCTTTTTTTGACATACTCCATATATGGCTCATTTTTTTTTCCCCCTTTGATTGATCTTAATGGAAGACATCATTTTTTATTTATCAGGTTCTTTCTAGGATTGTTCCTATTAATTCTGTAGGAGGTCCCACATCAACTTATGATATGGCCAAAATAGCGCATGTAAGTGGGGGGACAACCCTTACTTCTTGAGCTAGTTTTTGGAATTTGAGTTGAGTTAGACCCATTGCCCCAAACTCAAATTCTAATATGGTATAAGAATTTATTCTAAAGATTATTGTTGGTTTTGTCACCTGTTATTTAGAAGTTATTGGACCACCAACAAGTTTTAGTCTTGCAAATTTTATGCTCGAGATGTTCCCAAATTCAAATTCTGATATGGTATAAGAGTTTATCCCAATGATTGTGGTTGGGTCTATCGGGTTACCTGTTATTTAGATGTGTTATCGAACTACCAACAAATTCTAGTCTTGCAAATTTTATGTTTAAGATGTCCAATCCTCGGCGTGAGAGTGTGTTGGAGATCCCACATCGAAGTGATATGAAAATAACGTATATTAGTGGGAGCCAACTTTCATTTCTTGAGCTAACTTTTGAGGTTGAGTTAGGTTTCAAATCCAAATTCTAAGAGATTTGGCTACCAAAACTTTATCCTGCTAAACAATGAGTGTCGGCCCCAATATGATAGGTCCAATCAGCCACTTATACTGCTTGGGGGTCTATCATATTGGGGCCGACACTCATTGTTTAGCAGGACAAAGTTTATTTAATCAAAACAGCTAGGATTACTCTTGCATATGAATGTTCTTCATTTTCGGGGGTGTTGTCCTTATATCATGTGATATATGGGCCTACTGTTGGTTAAATGATCAAGTTCCTCACATCTCTATTTACTGATACACTTGTCTTCCCTTGTTTCCCTGTGATTTTGGTTGTATGCTTTTTGTATGACTTTCTTTGTTCATAATCTTATTCTACAAAATGAAAAGTGTTTGCAAAAAGCCTTCAACTGTCTTTTACTCAAGTATAGTCTTTAGGAAGGGTATTTTCATGATCTAGGCTTTTGCATGTCATGTCTATTGATGTCATCTTTGATTAACAACCTTTATGTCCTTAATTAACAAGTATTTGTCAAGTCGATTCATTCTCTGTGTTCCTTTCTATAATCTTCCTTTTTGTTTCTAATAGCAGTTCTAGTCTTGTGCTTGCTCCTAGTCTTTCTTGTCACATATCAGTGTCAACCTTAACCACCCACTGCATCTAGCCTTTCTTCTAAGTTGGGGTTAAATGGGATTAGTTTGTGGGTTTTACAAGGACTACATTAATTACATCTCTTCTAGTCAAAATGGGATCGATTGAGAGCCAACATCGTGATGGCTACACATTATGCTACTTACTCAGTCTTTCTAGTAAGCTCCTTCGTAAGTAGCTCTTTCTAAGCCCTTGTCAACTAATATTAATAGACGGCAATTTAGGAGGGCTAGGGATGACCGCAATTAAGTCAAATTTCCAACACTCCTTCACGCACAGGCTATAGGCCAGGAATTTGATAATGCATGTGGTCCAATAATGGATCTAAGATAAGCTTTGATATTATCTTATAATTTGGATTTGTAATCAACTCAATCCCAAAAGTTAGCTCGTGAAGTGAGGATTGTCTTTTACTTATATATATTATTTTGGCTATATAACTAAACAATGAAGGATCTCCAACACCCCCTCACACCAAAGACTAGACATCTCGAATACGAAGCTTGTATGATTGGACATTTGCAGGTTCGATAACGACCTAATAACAGGTGATTCAATAATAATTAGGATAGACTCTAATATCATATTAGAATTTGGACTTTTGGCCTAACTCAACCTCACGAAACTAGCTTGTAAAGTGAGGTCTACCCAAGCTTTATAAGGACTATTTGGCCATATCTAGTTGAAGTGAGATCGCAACCCATTGAGAGCAGACATCTCGGTGGCTGCACTCTATGATACTTAATTCAGCCTTCTGTTTAGCCCCTTTGTCGGTAGTCATTATCGAGACATTGATAACTAACTTTGGTAGGTCGCAATTAAGGCAAGCTAGGAGTGGTTGCAATTAAGGCAAGCTAGGAGTGGTTGCAATTAAGGCAAGCTAGGAGTGGTTGCAATTAAGGTGATGGTTATTAGAGTGAAAGTGAGTGAAGAAGTTTCACATTGGATAGAAATGAACAAGTTAGGTAACATATAGGTGAGAAAAACTTATAAACCTAATGCCTTAAGGTTTTGCATTGGGTGTGGTATTATGTTCACTTATGTGATTTTTCATGGCCTATTGATAGAGATTTATAAAGTGTTTTACTCTCTCGGATTTCCTAACAAGAATATCTTATGTTTATGGTAGCATATAATGTATATATGGTGGAATCAATTAGTAATCTTAGGAACTAATTTAGGATTGTTTATCTTTATAATTAAAATCATTGTAATTCATACCAACACTACTAGACTACCGGTGAACTGTCTAGATACATCCCTAATCAGATGATTTGTAGAATTCATAAGTTAATTATATGATTGTTGATTGTTTGCAGTGGAGGATTGGTTGAAGCCTAATGCTGTGCTGGGAGCATTTGAAGCTAGGGCTGCTAAGAAGTTGGTTGCTTGTGCTCATAATCTTAGCAACTTTGCCAATCCCGAAGAAGGTAAATGATTTAATGCTTAAACTCACAAGCTATATCCTCATATCTCATGTTTGATTTGTTTTCTTGATGTGGCGGGGGAGACTGTTGAACCACAGTGGGCCGGGTAGTGGTTACCTTGACTAATTCAACTTATGTTTGAGTGCATGTGTATGTTGTAATTAGATATGATCATCATAAATGCTGATGTTTTTTTTTTCGATGGCAGGTTTCCAAGAACTCTCAGTGGATCTAGTTGAGGCAGCTGTTGCTCATTGCCAGTTAATTGTTGTTTCCAAGTGAGCTTCTTCTCATTTTTACTGATCCCCGCATAATGTCTGTAATTAATATATAATGGGATGGATTGTCCTTTGGGTGAATAGCCCATAGTAGAAGAAGCCCAAATAGAATGTACAAATCAATTGTTATATATATACTTGATTCTGGTATTTGCTTGAATATTCTACATGAAAGTTGACCAACCTTATGCTTTTTTCAGATTTATTGACAAGTTGCAGCAAGATATTCCTGGAAAGGGAGTGAAACAGCAATTAGAATTTCTTTGTAGCATTTATGCTTTGTCTATTCTTCATAAGCATTTGGGTGATTTTCTTTCAACTGGCTGCATCACTTCCAAACAGGCTTCCCTTGCAAATGAGCTGCTGAGGTCCTTGTATTCACAGGTTTGTCCTAGACGATTGCAACTCATTGGCAGCTTCTGGTGCTAGGTTTTTACATTATGAAACTGATTCATTGTGTGTTTGGTTAGGTTCGTCCTAATGCAATTGCACTTGTTGATGCGTTTAACTACACTGATCACTACCTTGGTTCGGTTCTTGGCCGCTATGATGGAGATGTGTATCCAAAGCTGTACGAGGAGGCTTGGAAGGATCCATTGAATGATTCGGTTGTGCCAGATGGCTTTCAAGAATATATTCGACCAATGCTAAAGCAACAACTTCGTAATGCTAGACTCTAAAATTTTTTATAACTTCACTGTTGATGCCGGAGGAAGTTATGCATACTTTCAATTTAAAGACGGTAATGAAGTTGTGACGAAGTAAAATAAATTGACATCAAAATTATCTCATCGTAGTTATAATTATTTTTTTTTATTTTAATGAGGATAAAAATATTATAATGTTGATAACCCTGTGCAGAAGTGAGAAGTAAATGAGTATAAAGTTATAATTATTGATTAAAATTATCCGAGAATATATAATTTAGTTAGAATTTACTGATAAAATAAAGATTTTTTTATACTGACACTAATAGTTGATTTTTATAATAATTGTTTTAAATGTTATATTTAGAATAATTTTTAATTAATTGACCAGATAAATATTTTTATTAACAGTATATGCAAATTAATTTCTAAAATATTTTAATATTATAATAAGAGGAGAGATTTACTTAGGATCCGTTTAAAAAAAATATCTTAATTAAGTTTTATTTAATAAACTTTTTACATATAAGAATTTATGTTATAAATATTTAAAATTAATAAGTTTTTTGTATTTGAATATATATATATATATATATATATATATATATATCATTCTAAAGTATTTAGATATATTATTATAAAAATATTTATAAGATATTAATAATAACTATTTTAAAATTATACCAATAATGCGTTGATGTTACCTAAACTAATTCCACAAAGAGCAGCTAATCTTACAATTTATTAATTAACATAATAATATATGTTAAAATATTTATTTTCACATTCTTATATTTATTTTCTGGATCTATCGGCAGAGACAAAAAAGGTCGTTCACGAAAATAATGAATCGAAAAGTTACTTATTTTCTTCAAGTTAATTTTCTCTCTTCCTAGAATTAATTAATTATTGCGAAATATAATTATTACTCTTGTATCAAGTGTTCATTCTCTTTTTTCTTTTTTTTCCGAAGAAAATAACACTAATTTTTCATTGAATAAATCCTGACTTTTATTTCCAAACTTAAGTGACAACTTAGACGCTACAAGAGTTAAAATGACCTTGTTTCGTTATGAGATGCTTGTTTTGTTCAGTTTCAATTTCTCATCCCCTATGTTTCGAAAACCATAAATTTTTCATGCTTCTTTGTTGATGCAATCTACCTTCTCCATATGGGCTCATTTAATGCCAGTTCTCTTCCCTTTCCCTCTTTGGCATCCTCTTTTGACAAAATAGAAACATTGGTTTTTAGATGAAATCATATGGGAAGGAACAGAGGGCATGAAAGAGAAGCTGAAACCCTAAGTGTGATGAACCAATCTTAGGTTGGCCAAAGAATAAAAAAGATGAAGGTGAGAAATCTGAGATGGATCAACATCAATTTAGGAGTTCCCATTCCCAACATGGTAGTGGTAGTGATGGATTAGCCCTCATTTTTCAATGAGTCTTATTATATAGGAAACACAATACGTAATTGTTAAATGATAATATTTCACCCAGGCCATGTATAAAAATTTTGGAACATTAGATAAGGAGTAAAATTGAGAACTTGCTAATTGGTATTAAGTCTTTAAAATAATAGTAAGATAAGAAGAAAAGGAAAGATAAAATAAGAGAACTCAAAAAATTGATTAAAAAATATTAAATTTTAGAATATATATAATATAAAATAATAGTTAAGTTTTGGAAAATTTAAAAATAATTAAATCTTAATTGGTTATTATAATGACTATTTTATTTATTACAAAATTACATTTTTATTTTTTTTAATTAGATTAATTGTTTTCTCTAACAATTAATTTCATCAGTGTAAACCTTATCGTAATAAAGATAATCATGTCTTTATAAATAATAAAGATAACATTTTAGTAATAAAACACAAGTTATTGCACACAAAAGATAGTATAAACAAAATTAGTTTTTTTTATATTAAAAATATTTATCAAATTATGAAATAATGTCATCATTCTATTATATATATAATTAAAAATAATAGGCCTAATGCAATGACCTCACCTTTTACATGGGCATGATTTGATCAACCTTCTATTATATAATTTTGTTCTTCAATGGTTAGGATGGAAAACATGTGGTTAAGTTGATCTAGTTGAGAGATATAGTTGTTAATGGGTCATCTTTCAAATGGATGATGACATATCTATTGTAGGATTTATACTATTATCCAATTTTTCAAACAGACTTTTCCTTTGCATAAGTATTGCAACTTTCATTGCCATACCACTAATATGTGCGTCAAGAAATGGTTTGCCAAGGCATGCGTGTGACAATTATTCTAAAGCCTCCTTAATTTGTTTGTGCTAATCCACCTCCTTGTAGTAAAAGTAACCTCAATGTTTGGGGTGCAAGGTGCGTTTTAGAGGAAAGAGTACAAAGTGTTTTGATGAGGTACGAAGTAGATGGTTACAAAGCTACATGAAGAACCATTTTACACGTTTAAGCAAAATTGAGTCTTGGGTTCTATCAATGGCTATGTTTTGGTGGTTGAGAATTGAAAAGCGTCGAAGAAGAATACAAAAATGGAAGACATATCATCATAAAAGGATGTCGTTTTGGTAGCATCCAAGGTGTAAATGGAAGACATTACATGACACAGTGATTGAATTTTAACATTCATTAACATCACGGATAAAAGTGATTGACGTTCAACAATTTCAAAGATTAACATCTTATTTTGCAAATCTCAATAACTAGATGAACAATTCCTCTAATTTTATAAACAAAAGTGAGCATTTACTTTTTATTTTTTAAATAAATTACACTTATATCTCTTGATTTTTTTTGAGATTATACATAAATTTAACTTTTTTAATGTTTACAACAATTTTTTTTTATAGGATACACAATGTCATGTTTTTTTTATCTAATGTTTCCTCTTTCTTATCTTATCTCTCGCTTTTACTGCGTTTCCTATTCTGCTTCATTCTCATTTTAATGAATTTTTTTTAGCAACTTACTGTATCAAATGGTTACATGTGATGATTTTTAATAAATAGTAAGCTTAATTCCACTTTTACTCCCTCACATATTTCAATTGCATAATTTTATTCTTCAAGTTCTAAGATTTTTCAAATATTATAATTGTGTGATTTTAGTTCCTTAAATTCTAATGATGCAAATTAGATTTTTTAATGATGGTAATGGTGCAATTTTGATACATAGGTAGATCCTTTATTAAATATTTAACTTATTTTTACTTACATGACACTAATTTATTTTTACTAATGTATGACAAACGTTAGTATCATATAAGAAAAAACAAGTTAAATATTTAATAAAAGATTGTTAGGTAAACCAAAATTATACAATTATGATATTTGAAGATTTAATTTACATAATTAGAATTTAGAGGATTAAAATTATATAATTATAATAATTAAGAGACCAATTGAAACAATTAAAACTTAATAAAACAAAATTTAACAATTACAATAGATCGACTAAAAATGCAATTAACCGTAAATAGTATATGCACTAATTGGTCCTATTTTGGCAAGTTTTATTAAGAGTAAAATGTCAAAATTACTTAATAATAAAATTTTGATAAATAATTTTATTTCAAAAATTAAAAGAATGAAATGAAAATTAATAAATTACATAAATAAAAATTTCTAAAATTTGTAGACTAGGTCCGGACCATCCTCCTTGTCTATAGTGATTTTCAGGGGGGGGACAGTGTGTAAATATGACAAAACAAGAAAACAAAACGTAAAGGCATGGTGGGTATATCACGATATCGTTGTACAATATTTGATGCTACATCATTATTAAGGGTTCTGCCCACCAATTATTGAGCATCTACAGCAATATACAAGAAAATAGTATATGGGACTTTATAGAAAAAAAGTATAGGAGGGACCAGCTAGCTAGGAAGCAACATTAATGTTCTCTTATGTTATAGGACTAGTTTCCACCAAGAGTTCCACAAGATCATAAAACCGTTTTAAGAGTGTTGATAATAAAATTTGTTTCCATGAATTTTATGGAAAGTTTGATTTGATTTAGTTTTGAAATCTTTATATAATTTTGTTATTTGATTTTAAATGATAGTATTAGAACTTAGAATCAAAGTTCACTTGATTATGATAAATCAACAACGTTTAATTTTTAGTTGAATAATATGTATATAAAACCTTAATTCAATATTCGATTAAGATTTTGATGAAACAACTAATTCATTAATTTCGATTTGTCTAAAGTATAATCAAATTTGATAATGACTTCAACTTTGTTTTTTTAATAAGGATAAAAAACTTGTGCCCAAAACATTAAATTAAATTTAACCTTAATGTAAATCTAAGTTTGAATGTGAATTTGATTGAATTTGTCAGTAGTACAGAAAACATGTAGATTTAAAATAATGTAAATGAACTTTAAATTAAATGCAAACATCTAAAAAAAAACATTTAAATTAAAAGTAATTTAGTGGGAAAAAAGAGTAAAGGGAAACGAAACTAAAAGTAATTTGAAAATTAAAGAGTGGGAATAAAAGGATGAAAATTGAAGTAAATAGACTAGAAACTTAAAATGCACGAAGAACTTAAAATTTGAAAGTAAATATAAATAGTTGAAAAAGTAAATGTACAAATTAGAAAGGTTTTAATTTAAGATAAGAAATGAGAAGAGGAGAAAATGTGAGTTGGAAATTGATTGTGAAATTAGGTGATATGCTCAAACGAATATTAAATAAAATTAGTGGTAAATTTATATTTTATATCAAAAGTTTTTTTGGCGATGTATATGTCACTTGATCTGTCCCTAACGACAATGTAAGTATATAGAATGTATTGATAATAATGACTAAGTTCTAAATGTCATAATTGAATACTTGTGATTGAAAAGACTTTTGCTTGATGAGAAATTTATTAGATGAAATAAACTCAATTGAGGAGGAGATTGTAGGAGAACAAATATGAATAAGAAGTCACACATTAAATAAAAATGAGCAAGTTAAATAATATACAAGCGAGAATAACCCATAAACTTGATACATTAAGATTTTTTATTAAATGTGATATCAAATTCACTTGTGTGATTGACTCATGACCCATTGATATAGTTTTTCTCGATATTTAACCCCCTTGAATTTCCCAATAAGTGGTATCAAAACTCACAGTTCAACTAGGTGACCAACTCATATAAGACATGTATTAAGTGAAAATTAACATAGATCCATGTGTAAGGATCCATTACTAGGAATCCCTTGTATCAAAAGTCTTCTTAACAATATGGAGATCAAGCAGCATGTCCCTAACAATGATGCAAGTATATAAAGTGTATTGACAACAAAAAACTAAACTCTAAACACTATTATTGAATACTTGTAAATAAAAAAGGCTTTCACTTGAGTGGAGAGTATACCATGTGAAAATGACTCACACTTAAATGAGAATAGTTGAAGGCAAGTATGAGTAAGAAGTTTCACACATTATAAAAATGAGTATATTAAGTAACATATAAGTGACAAAAACACAAACCTAATGTCTTAATATTTTATGTTAAATGTAATATCAAGATTACTTAATTGATCCATGACTCATTAATAAAAATTTTTCTAATATTTACCTTCCTCATCTTTCCAACAATTTTCAATCCCTCAAACATAATCTTCAATTTTTGTTAACATTCAACAATACTTACTCAAAATGACTTCATCTTTAAACTTACACCATTTGGAAAGATCAAAATGTAACCCATCAAAACATAATTTCCAACACTTACAAAATTATAACTTAACACTAACATAGGGTCATTTTATAGCAATTATAAAAACGAATGAAAACTTAGAGAAATTAAATTCAGCCTTTTAGGAAGCACACAAGTCTCATACAAAGATAGCAATCCAATATGTTTGAGAAATTGAGATTTTAAACCTTTGCTTTTATGTCAGGGCTAAATCTTGCTACCTCATCAATGATTCATAATTTAAAATAAAGTGAAAAAAAAATCCTATACTTTACTTGTTATGGTCTTAGATGATGGGTAACAAACATCCAAAGGATAATGGGATTAGGAGAGAATGCTTATCTTCAATTTATTTCTCAAGATGTTGATAGTTATAATAAGGTTTGAATTTGAGCGTATTATAATTCATGAAATACATGCATAATTGAATGGAAATCAACCATAACTTGAGAAGTCACATTTGTTTTATGGATTATTGTTTGCTTCTTATTAAGATTTGTTTTGGTGTTGTAGGCAATTAATATTTCAATGTGAAGATAAAGTTGTGCAAAAAAAAAAAAAAACTAAAAAATCAAACTGAACCAAAAATTAAATCAAAATAAATATAAAAATAAAATTATTTAAAATAATTTTTAAATCAAGCCTATTTATAACATTTTTTTAAGAAATACAAAAAGTTTATGTAACAATATCACTTTGGTATGCACGTTTTGTTTAACTACAGTAAAATTCTTAACTAGAATGTGACCTTTATAATGCTCAACATCTTATAGATTTCCTATTGTTTGTGTGGTCAATATCATTAAAAGGATCTTAGTTCTACTAGCTTGAATTTGTAGCATTAGAAGCTGCCTACGGTGAGTTCACAAAAATTAGAAAAACCTTGAATCTTTAAGGAAGAGCCTTAGCCCTTATGTGATCCACATTAGGACAAAATATTACTTCCTTTTCTGCCTGGTTTCATTTCTTTTAGGAGTCGTGTGAATTATTCACTCCTTAAAACACCTTGTAAAAAGGTCAATTCTTGTTTTTCATGAAGTAAAGCACCACTAAGGAGCCAATGATTACTATGACTTTTATACGACCCTCTTCCACTCATCCCATTAACATTCATCCAAGTTCTTTAAATGCTAAATTTGGTTTAGAAACAATATTTTTTAAATAAAAGGGCCTTGAGTTTTCTATCACGTCCCCTTTTAAAATTGCACAAATTAATTGGAGGTTAAGGAGGTCTTAAAATAGCCGGTCTACCTCATCAACCTAAAGTATCAAAGGGGCTACACTTAAACTAGACCATGATTTGGTAAAGTGAGTGACTCATTTTTTTTAAAATATAATTATTAAAAATATAGAAATAATAATATCGAATTAAAATATGTTTGATAGTATTCAAACCTATAAAATTACTACCATCTTAACTCATTAAATTGAGCTAAATCAACTTGCTTCTTTTTAAATTTCAAATTTATGATTAATTTGAAATATTGCGTAGACTAAATTTAACAACTCAACTTTTTACTCATAAGTGATTCTTAAATTTAGGTATTTTTCTAAAAGTTTTTTATAATTATTTTTCCTAAACAAAATAAAAATTTGGCGGCAATTCCCTTTTTAACTTATTTTGTTCTTTTGTTGCGATAGTGATAGTAATTAGGCCTGATAGCCCGAGGTAGGGACTCTATCACCTGATTACTATCACGTGTGGCATTTGCATTGGTGGGCAACTAATTAACCACCCAAAAAAGAAAGAAAATAATAAAGACAATAAAACAGCCCGAATTTTATTTATTTTTTCATTACATCCGCAAGAAATTAATTATTTTATGTTGGCTGTTACACCTCACAAAGATTACATAGAGAGAATAATTTGTGTTTGTGGGCTTTGAATATATTATACCGTACAATTGACACGCTAATCCTCCACAAGTACGAAATGTGCCAAGATGGCTAAAATGTCAGGCTTCAGTTTCCTCCTTCATTCTTTAATTAAAATTCACAAATAATTTTCTTATTATTTCAGTAATATGTCTTTCCTTTTTATGAGTTTTTTTTTTTTTTTTTTACTTTGGATTTCTCTCAATATCCTCTCAGTTAAAGGTTTGGAGAAAGCCTCACAGCAAAAACCACTTCCAATGATTTTTTTTTTATTTTGCTATACATGAATCCGGAAATCAGTTTAAGAGATCCAAATCTCTTATACTTTGACCACATACGCTATTCTTTCTGGGTGTCTAACTTTTATCTAAATCTAAAGCAAATATATATTTTTTGAATTTAATAAAATAATTTATTAAAATATAATAATTTTATTTAATAATTTTTTCAAACTTTAAATATTAAGGTGTTTTACTCAATGAAAAAAAAGACAAAAAAAATTCCAAAAGTTTGTTGAATAGAGAAAGATACGGTCTCGCATACGATATAATCACAAATTCAAGTTTTCACTTGTCTTTGAGATGAGGTGAGTTGTGTAAATATTCTTTGAGCTCGAACACTTTCCTTATTTTGGACTGGGATGGTCATCCCTTCTCCTAAATTTTTATGTATATATAAAAAAACAACAACAAAAAAAAACTTGTAGTGATGAAACAATACATAAAATGTTATTAATAAGTAGTAAAACGAAGGGACAAACGAAGTTTTTTATGAAAAAAATCATAATAAGACGAGAGACTTTTTATTAAGAAAATATTTTCTCCCTTATAATAAATTAATAATTTTTTAAACAATTAGTAATTTTTATTTGAAATAATATTAATAAGTAAAAAAAAAAACTATTTATTTTGGAGTTTAAAGTGAAGGTTTTACCTGCCTTATCCTTGTACCAGTCCTATAGCCTTTTACGAGTGAATATATTATTGTGAAGGTTTAGAAAATTGAAACTAAAAATTTTACTTGCCATTGGAAATTTTATTTTCATCAAAGATTGTAACTCAACAATTAATAAGCTACTGGAAATATGAATTTACCAACCAGGACAGGTCTTTAGGTATGCATTATACATTAAATTAATGTGTATGCATGCCCTTAATTATATATTATTTGGAGAGACTCTAAATTAAATTATTACAATTTTAAATATCTAATTGTCTGTAGAATGTTAAGTTGAAGTAATTTAATAATTTATTTAAAAATTTATGAAGATTTAATTATAAATTCGTTGTCAACCTAAATCGCGATGCAGAATCAAAACTTTTTTTGGATGGAATTCAAGTCCCTTTCTAGAGAAGGAACGGGGAATACAGAGTTGGAACTGACTCAGTCAGCAAGGTGTCGAGATCGACTCGGCACGAATGGAACTAAATGTGAATCGGCTCGTTTAGTGTGCCAAGACCGACTTGGCACAGTCGAAATTGACTCGATCAAAGTGTCGAGATCGATTCGATAGTTGGAGTCGGACTCGAGTCGATATGATCAGAGTGTCGAGATCGATTCAATACGGTTGGAGTTGCCACTGGTATTTTTATGGAAAATACCAAGAAACCTTGGGTGGATAAGGCAGGTTTGATTCAAAGAATGAGCTCGGGAGTCGGTTACGCGTAGAAATCACCGAGTATCTCAACGCGTCTATCACACGATAGTTACCCTAACTTGATGCATGAATTGACTCTTACATTACAGTTTATGCCTTCTAAAAATGGAGTATATTTACAAGGAAAGGATAGCAAATGTTTTTGATGTTTTTTGAATGAATAACTTGATAAGAGTTGTCTCTTGCTCCTACATATCTCCTACTGCGTGGAGAAATCAAAGTTTACGTAGTTCTTGGAGTCGGTATGATTAAAGGGTAGGATGATCTCGACATAGAGCCAATTGAGTGATCTTAGTATAAAGCCAGTTAGAATGGTCTCGGCATGGAGCCTGTAAGAATGGTATCGGCAAGATCCGGTTAGGATGGTCTTGACATAGAGTTGGTCGGGTGGTCTCGGCACAGAGCCGGTTGAATGGTTTCGGCGTAGAGTCGGTTAGCTGAACTCAACATAGAGTCGGTTAGAAGGTCTCAACATAGGGTCGGTTGGATGGTTTTAGTATAGAGCTGGTTAAGGTGGTCTCGGCATAGAGCTGGTCAGGTGATCTCGGTATAGAGCAAGTTGAATGGTCTTAGAGTAGCCAATCGGGATGGCCTCAGCATAGAGCCGGTTAAGTGGTCTCGGCATAAAGCCAGTTGGGATGGTCTCGGCATAGAGCCGGTTGAGATGGTCTCTGCATAGAGCTGGTTGGGATGGTCTTGGCATAGAGCCGGTTGAGATGGTCTCTGCATAGAGCTGGTTGGGATGGTCTTGGCATAGAGCCAGCCAGAAGGTCTCGGTATAGAGCCGGTCGGGATGGTCTTGGCATAGAGCCGGCTAGATGATCTCGCTATAGAGTAGATTAAGTGGTCTCGACATAGAGCCGATAGGATGGTCTAAAGAGTGTCAACTCTCGGCTACATAGAAGCTGGAGTCAGTTCGAAGTCGGTCTCTCAGAATGTAGTGTTTGTTGGGTTCTAAGATGAAATGTGCTGGTTTAGAGTTGTGGGCCACTAGATGAAGATGCGTAGGGAAAAGATCTTACCTTGTATTCAGAGATTACTTGCTCGTTGTAAAAGAGGTGAATTCCTTCTGCCTTTCTTCTAGAGACTGCTAGCTCTCGCGCTTTCTCAAGATTGAGATATTCCTTCTTCCAAATCATGGTTTTTCGATCCTCATTCTCTTTTAACTTCCTCAGAATCTGCTCTTAGTCAGTTTTCTCTAGGAATGGTTGCTCTCACATTCTCTCTAGGATCTCTAGGATTTCTTGAACTTGAGGTTGTTACTCTCAAAGGTAAGCTCTCAATCTTTGATTCTCCATACTTTCGATCCCCAACTCTCCGACCAGAACTCTTCCCCTCTTAATTTTCCGACTCCTCTTTCTTCATTCTTGGGCCTTATATAGGCCACCCCTGAGGTCATCCTCGCAACAGATTTATCCACGTGTCTTCTCCTTCATTCCCACTATTTCTTCTGTTATTTTCCCTTTTATCCTCTAGTTGATGTTAAGGGCAACAAGATCCTCGTGAGAGACAAAATGGTGCGTCCAAGCCTCGCCTCCCTAATAGGTCAGACGGAAAACAACATGTCAGCCTAAGGTACTAGTCGAGGGGCTCAACTCACTTATCGTTTTAAGAGGAATGGTCATCCTTACTTTTCCTTTCTTATGACCGTGTTTTGTCGCGTGCCTCTTTTTCCTTTCTTATGACCGCGTTTTGTCGCGTGCCTCCTTTTTGTTGTCCATGAACAAAAAGTGGAAACATATTACAAGCATTGGTTGCAAACGAAAAGTTAACTGGTATGAACTAAAAAAAAATAGGTATAAACTAAAAAAAAATAGGGATCCCACAATTTTAAAACTTCATAATTAGTAACGTGATGCCTAAAGAATCTAATAATTAATTTTTGGATCTATAGATATTAATTATAAAATTTTTAAATATATAATTTAATTAAAATATTCAAACAATATTAGAATTTACTGATTAACTTAACATATATTATACCATTGTGATATTCTAATTAACAAAACAACGTAAGTAAGATCTATCGATTAATACTAAAATGATCTTGAAGGGACTTGCTATTTCCATGGTCAATGGACCTACACTGACGAATGAAACAAAAATGTAGCTCGCGGATAAAGCGCGAATAGAAAAAGATAAAAAGGAGAAAATGGTCTTTACAATTTTTTTTAAAATTTTTTATGTGTCACTTTTTAATTGGTTGTGTCTAACACCTTACCTTTGTGGTTGTGTCTATACAATTTTTACTAATTCGGATAAAGTTTAACGGTTTTGTTGAGGTGGAATATATTTTCTACACACTAATTATTAAGGGCACTCATGGGTCCGGTTCATATGGGTTGATTCGAATAATCAATTTAATTTAAATTTAATAATATCAATTGAGATTTTAAGTCTGAACTCAATCCGAACCTAATATTGTTTTAGAATTTTTTTTTGTTCTATAATTTCGATAATTCTATAATTTTTATCTTGTGTAATTTTATAATTCTAACTTTTGAAACAATACAACAACTTTCTTAATTTCGTTTATTCTTTTATGATTTTTTTATTTCTCCGATTTTTAATATTTTTTCCAGGTTTTTATTTCTCTCATTAGTTTATTAATAAACTCAATTGCCTGACCCGACTTGATCCGAAATCCCATAAACGATCGAATTAATTTGATTTACACTGTTTAAACTTTAACAAAATAATGAACTAATCTAAATTAATTGACGTTAATTAGTTTAAATTAAATATATCCTAAACCCAACCCGTCTCCACTACACAAACGTTTTAGTTTAAGTCAAATGGTTTAGATAAAGACAACGAAAGTGGTTGTAGATTAGAATGGTGAGTGACGTCCACTTTGTGAATAATCTGATACTATTACTACTAATGATAATAATATTGATGTTGTTATTACTATTATTATTATATATATATATAGTAAAATTATACTTTAAATAGTAATATGCATCTAGATAAAAAGTTTACTATGATTAATACTATCGATATCTATAACTAATTAATTGTCCTTCACACATCGACAAGATAAGGGAGTTTGAATAAGACCATGTACTCATTCATGTGGGGCAGCAAGATTTTATAAATGGGTAGCTAGAGATTATGTCATAATAATAAGGGAATCGTTGAAAATAAAAAGCTTTTTTTTTTTAATGAATTTGTGCAGTATTAGAATTCAAGTGAGAATAATATTTTACCGGGAAATAATTATGAATACGTGAACTTGATATATACGAGAGATATAAAACGATAGGAAAAAAAAAAACAAGTGATTTTTTTCCCTTCCCAGTGATGAAACTTATGTTTTGGTAACCGCCTGGATACCACCGCACATTATTTTTTTAATAAATTAGAATAATTATATTGAAGATAGTATTTTTAAATATTATTTTTAGTTATTTTCTAAAAAATATTTTATTTCTTTTAATTTATTATTTTTAATATTTTTAATTTTAAATATTTTTTATCACAAAAACTATTTTGTCATTTTGTTAATTTCATTACTTACCAGAAATTAAATTGATAATTTACTTGTTTTTTAAACTTATTTTAAATTTCTATTTTTTATTAAAAAAAATGGTAATTCTTATCATGACTATGAAATTAAATCATGTTTGATTGAATCTGGTATGAAAAAAAAGAAATTATTGTATTTATATGTGGAGGTGATTTAAGAGTTAATGAGTCTAGGACATGCTTACATGGAAGGTTGAGACTATGAGTAAAAATAGGTCAAACAACTTATGAGTAGCTGGCAACCAGTTTTAACTTAACCTGTTTAGTAAATTTGTTAATCTTAGACTTTGTAAAATGTTGTAAAAAAAATTAAAATTTAGGCTTAAAAAAACTATTAGGCCTGATAGGCTAACATGTGTGTAATATGAGAATAACTTTTTTAGAAAATCAATCTTAATCCTTAAATTCAAATAGAAGGTTGAGATTAAAGTATCTATATTAAAAATTCACCAAAGTGATTGCGATTCTCACCACAACCATTATCATTGTGGTCATTGTTGTCACCTTGGTCTCCACCATGGTTAATGGGATAATGCTAATGTGGTTAATGGATTGAAATGTCATTGTCTTCCGATTATCATTTTGTCCATGTGGCCTAATGAATGGTTCCATGTTTCAAAGAGAATAGAATCAATTTTTTACATATTTAGAGAGATTAAAGTTGAACACAGTAACTAGGTAAGCAATAGCCTGAAGACCTTTCTTATGATTTCAAACAAAAGGAGAAAAATGATGATAAGTTTGTTCATGTGTTTTATGTCATTGCATGTATGATTACATTGCCTTGATGAATACCATAAGTGTTTTCCACTATTTGTCTTGATATATGCATTTTATATATGATTTTGTTAGATTCTTAAAAGAAATGTTTTAAAGCTAAAAATAAACTAATAAAGGAATGTCACGTTTTTATAAAGTATGAAAAATCTTTCCTAAAAATATAGCAAAACACGTTTTATTATACGTCTAATTCATCAAACAATATGTTATGCATGCATCATCTAACCTTGTTTAAAGTTCTCATCTTGAGCATCAAAGGATAGCTTATGTAAAACACAATGTTTCATTTAAAATAAAATATATCTTTGAACTATTTAAAAATGCTGATAAGTGATTTCAAGACATATCTTTTTAGAAGTAAATTGAAAGATGTCGCATCAAGTCATTATCTCTAACAACTCTGAGCAACGTACCTTTTGAGGTATAACAAAGTCAAAACAACACGTCTATAATACTAAAAAATGAGATAAACACAATACTTTATTACATCAAGAGTGACTATTTGGTGAAAAACATTTAATATTTGCATTAAATGATCCAACATCTCAACATACTAAAGATGTTTGAAATTACAAAGGAAGAACTCTAAAGACTCTCAACGGCTAAATCCTTTCAAAAGTTCTATATATACTCAAGAGACTAGCATAAGAGAGATAACAAAGCAATCAAAGTGTAAAATTCAATAGCTCTCAATTCTTAAGTCTAGTTCTTTCTTGTAAAGTCTTCGAGTTGTTCTAAAATGAACATGTGTCTCTAGAGACATAGAAGTCAACCCTTCTTGAGCATTTTATCTTGTGTAATAAGTTGACCTTGAAGTGACTTGTTGTAAAAGGATACTTGGGAGATTGTTTGAAGAGGCAATGAAAAACTACTTGGGTCAATTGCTTGAAGAGGCAATTGAAAGATTACTTGGATATAAGCCTAGATTGGCTTACAAGTGGATCATTTGTAAACAAAAGAGTTATTACTTATAGTGAAAAGCTTGGTGGTTTAGCCAATGACTAAAATAGTCTTTTAACATATGAACCAATATAAAAGTCCTAAAGTGATTATCTTTTCCATACCTCTATTTACTTTACTGTATGTTATATTTATTTGAAAATCTTTAAATAAGTTTCTTAAAAACAAAGTTTTTGTATTGTTTAATAACGACAAACGAAATGTCTTTAAGAAACAAAATTTGTGAAAAATTTTAAGAACAAAATTCAACCCCCTTCTTGTATTCTTTGTTCTAACAAATTTGATAGATACATTTCGATATGATCTAATTGTCTATTAGTATAAAACTATGATGATTTGATGGTATATGCTTTGCAAATAGACCAATATGTTAGTATGAAGTATGATGTGTAGTATGATCTATTTGTATAAAATTATCCCATATATCCAATATAAAGTAACTGTGCATGCTAATAAATAGTTAAGAGCTCCTTGATAATAAAAAAAGAACTTAATAAATTATGTTTCTTTAAGACTAATAAGAATAAATATAAATCTTAAAAGGGAAATATTATATTCATCGATTATAAATTGTTTGTCACAATCAAAGAGAAGAAAATTACTGAGAGAAAGATGATCAAACTTATAATTTTAAAAATAAGAAATAAACAAATTAGACAAATAAGAATGTTATATGCTTATTGTTCAATTTATGTATAAATGGATAAGAAATTGACAATTTTTCTATTTGAAAGGTATAAAACAATATACAAAAACAATATGAAAAGTCCACTGTCTCACAACTATTTGAGAAACGATAGCAAGTCTAAAAACTATTTTATCTTAGGAACATCTAATTTTTCTCTATGGTTAAATAAGAAGAGACAAAAACATCAAGATGAAACTCTAAAAACATAATAGTCTTAAGTACCATGTCTAACACAAAAAATATAAATGATAGTGTAGCCTTTTGAATAGAGCCAATTGGTGACGTGCAAGAATGAAAGTTTTTCCTACTTTATTTCTTGTCAACTCTAGAGAAATGCACAATAAATGCATCTAATGTTTAGATTTTTTAAGAAATTCTATAGGATTGAAGATCCACCATATTTAAAGAATATTAAGTATAAATAAAAGGAATGAAACATTCAATCTTGCATGATACTCCAAAATCACATTAAATATAATTCTAGCTACCTAGCCTCACATTCTTTGTAAGTGTATTTTATATATTTTAGCAAAAGACTTATAGTAACTATCTCTTCTTTATTCTTATTGTCTATCAAAAGATGATACTGGTATTTTCATTCTCCTTCCAAAAATACAAAGGTACGTGAAAATTGAAAAGACATGTTTCAAAGTGAGCTTGAATTTGAAAAGAATTGTGAAAGAATACTTGAGAAAGTGATGATTAGGTACATCCTTATCAACCTTTAGTAGAATTCTTAGTTATGTATTAAAAATTGGGTGTTCCCTTGATTATATGGTGAACTAAAATATTGTGCACTAATATCTTTCTCTCCCTTCTTTTTATTTGTTTTCTAATTGAAGGAAAATTTAAATAATGAAGTGTGTGTTTTTGAAAAATAAAGATTTTCATAAAGGAAAATCATTGATCCAAAGATAATATTTATTTTATCACGACACTATCCTTTCTTTACATAATCTTTTCAATTAATTATTCATTACTTTCAAAAGTAATATATCATTATACTTGCCAATGAATAAGCAAAAACATCAAAGTCTCAAATTTCTATTATAATATAAAATATTTAAAAATTATTATACTAATTTTTAAGACAATGATTTAGTAGAAATAAATTTAAATATAATTTTACCCATACGTATATAGAGAGAGAAAGACTTATATACAAGAAAAGATCAAATTACTCTAAGAATAACTCTTGATTAAGTTGTTTCCTTCGATAACTATATATATATATATATATATATATATATATATATATATATATATATATATATATATATATATATATATATATATATATATATATATATATATATATATATATATATCACTTTTAAAAAATTTGACATTCGGTAGGTATGTAATATATGCTAAACTAAATTTATTTAATAAAAATCAATAGTTTTAAATTTTTTAAAATTTTATAAATTTGATCTATTCAATAAGATTTTTAGCTCAATAATTTGATTAATAAAATTTAACATATATATATATATATATATATATATATATATATATATATATATATATATATATATATATATATATATATATATATATATATATATAATAATTTTATTAAAGTTATTCTTGGAGTAATTTGATATTTTATATATGTATATGAGGATGTATTTAGGAGAACAACTTTCTTATATAAAAATGAAAATATAAATATAAATCATATAATCATACATGAAAAATAAAAATTTAACTAAAATAGTTAAATATATTCTTTTACGTCATTTTATTTTTATTAATTAATCTCCTCAAATATTTTTAATTCAATAAAATAAGTTTTAATTATAATTTTTTCTTATTCTTAACTTTTAAGTAACTTATAACCATACATGAAAGATAAAAATTTAATTAAAATAATTAAATATATTCTTTTATATCATTTTAATTTTATCAAATATTTTTAATTCAATAAACTAACTTATAATTATAATTTTTTCGATTCTTAACTTCCAATAACTTATAAGCTTTTAGTTTATAAGTTCTCAATTAAGTTCGAATACGCTATACTTTTATTGTGGATTGTCGAAACAGAGACATCACTCGAAGAGTTTAGAATTCTTATTGTTAAGTAAGATGAAAAAAATATATAATATAGCATATAATAAAGTGTTAATAAAATATTTCAATTTAATTCCTTTTGATATATTTATTATTTTTAATTATAAATTCATCAAAAAAATTATCAATTCATATTATATATCTTAATAAAAATATATAAATTACTTTTATATATGTTTATCTATTTGCAAGAAAAATAAATGGTGAAAATGATGAGTAATTCTTTTAGAATTATTTTTGGCGTAACTTGATTCATATTTCTTTTATATATATAAATTATTTTTTCATAATTAAATAAATCTATGTAGCGTAATATACATGTAATATATACTAACTAAAGGTGTAAATCTACTGTGTCGAATCAAACACTTCCCCTTCAATTTGTGAAAAAAAAAATAGTTGTTCAAACTTGACTCGTTTAAACGAGTCTAACTAAAAGTTTGGATTTATCTTTCTTCAAAATAAATAAAGTTTAAGTTTAACTTAAACTAAACCCCACCATGTTTAACTCATTTTTTATTTGTAAGAATAGAACATGGTATCAGAAAATTTACGATACTCATATACCTTACTCAACCAACTGAGCTAAATCTCATCGGTGTTTAACTCATTTATAATTGGTTTTATGAAAATTTTTCTTAAATTATTTTCTACCTTTATTAATTTTGTATTTAATAAACATTTTAATACTAGATGATAACTTACAAATAAAAATATATGTTCAACAAATTATACGTAAAATTTAAGAATTCTAGGTTATTATATTTTTATAATCCAACAAATATATAAATAATAATGGTATCAACAATATAATTTCATAATAAATATATAAATAATTTGTATTAATAAAAAAGACTAGTAAATTCTCCACCATCAATTTAAATAAATTAGTTGTTCATGAACAATTATATCCGACTTGTAAAATTTGAGGTTAGCTTTACTAAATAATTGAGTTCAATCTCAAACTTGAATTTGTTTATTTAATCAAAACATACTTCATCAAATTTTTAATAACTCAAGTTTAAATAGTTTTCAATATTTTTTAGATTTTAGTAATAGGGGTTTCTTACTTTATTGAAATCATGGATAATTAGTCTTAAAAAGGATAATTATATATAAATACTTTAATAATAAATCATTAATTTGGTAAAGTATTACCATTTTTCTAAATAATTTTTAAAAAATAAAATTATATAAGTAATTTCTAAAATATTAAAAATCATATTACATAGTCCGTAAATTATTAAAAAACCTTTCAAATTATTTCATTGACATTAATAAATATATCAATGAGAGATCAAACAAGTGGATTTTCAATATTTTACTAATTATTTATACAATTTTATTATACTATATAGGAAAGAGAGTAATATTTAAAAGTTAAAGGAATAAGTTAAAAATTTATTTGATACTTTGTTATCATAGATATTTTCAATATTTTTTATTTTTTATCATAGATACTTTTAATATTTACTATTTTTTATTTCTCTTCTTGTCCTATCATATTATTTATTATATATTTTTTAAGATAACCACTAACATAACATATATATTTTCCTAAAGTTAGAAACAGTCTTAGAGAATAAAGAAGATCAAATTAGATTGTACTACATATGCATGCTACACTTATTTGACACACCAACACAGTTAACAATAAGAATAATAAAACACCCACGAAAATAAAATAAAATAAAAGGCAACCAAAAAGAAGAGAATGTTCTACTAACAAGGACATGGTGGATGAATATAAATTTCAAATGATGTCATTTGTTGTCACTGACAGAGAACCACCTGCTTCACCCATTCTATTCAAATTGACTAGAACAGTCACAGGTGAAATGTGAAAAATGAACACCGGTCAGGACAAACAAAGGGAAGAGTTGGTGTCTAGAACATATAATTATTCTTTTATTCATATAAAAATGTTTTTCGTGATAAATCACACTATAAGCGATCAGAGTCACTAATTTTTTTATAATATAACGAAATAATATTTAAATTTGTATAAAATAAATATCCATCCACAGTATCACAAACATAATTATTTGTGAAAATATTAGCTGTGAAAAAAAAAACGACAGTATAAGCTTAAGGGTATGCTTTTGCAATACACAAACAATCTTACATGGGTCCACGTACTTTGTTTTGGTACGTACCAAAAATATCCTCACTTGTGACTGAAAACAAATGTGAAATTGAATATATTATGACCATCGCGGTCCATATTTTTATTATCTTTTCTCCACTTTTGAATTGGGACGAAGGATAACTACACAGACGCGGACAGAGTGACACCTAATCTCTCACGTAATGATCAATTATGTTATGATGATGATACAAAGAGATGCCACTATGATCTAAGAGCCCACCTGTGAGGAATTAAAATTGCCCCTAATTACTCTAGCGGTTCAATGAGTATGAAATGACATAACGCCAAGAAATGAATTAAATTAAATCAGTAGAGAAAAGTAGCTTTAATAATTAGCATCAAATAAATGGGGTTAAAAACAAAACAAAAAAATTGATAGTATGATACTTACAGTTAGTTACCAGCAATGTCCTACAAATGACATGATTGGACGTAACTATATATAATTAAATTTAACACCTGTCTAATCGTGACTTTAGTAAACTAATTTATTCAGAAGAAATAAAACATTAACATCTATCCTTGGGTAGTTTAAGGATATGGACATTATTCATTAAGGCAAGGGTGTAAGGATTTATACTTATACCTCAGGCTCAAAATGGCAAAAAAGAAAGAGAGATAGAAGAATATAATGGTAAGTGCAAACAATGCAACTGTTTCTCTTTTTCACTTGGACCCATATCTTTAATATGAGAAAGAATTATAAGTACTAAGTAGTTCACAGCTCAACCCACCTCTATTTCAAAGCTCTTATTCACCACATTTTTCCTTCACTCACTCCATCACAATAAATTCTCCCCTCCTTCCATTCTCCAATGGACATGGAAGAATCTAACCCCATAGATAGTGAAGTTCAACCAACCACCTCATCATCATCCTCCATAGAAGAACCCACTAACACTAAGGAGAAAAAGAAAAAAAGAGGCAATAATGATGGGAAGCACCCAATGTATAGAGGAGTGCGTATGCGTCAATGGGGCAAATGGGTATCCGAAATCAGAGAGCCAAGGAAGAAATCAAGAATTTGGCTTGGCACTTTTCCAACGCCGGATATGGCGGCTCGAGCCCATGACGTGGCGGCTCTCACAATCAAAGGCAGCTCGGCTTACCTCAATTTCCCCGAATTAGCCACTGAGCTGCCCCGCCCCGCCAGTACTTCTCCTAAGGACATCCAAGCCGCAGCCGCCAGAGCCGCGGCCATGGATTTTGGCCGTCAAAGCCTCGAAGCTGAGTCTGAGCTGAGCCGAGCCGTTTCATCCTCAAGCTTCACACGTGCTTCATCATCATCCAATTCATCGCTGAACGGTGAGGATGACACATTCTTGGACCTTCCTGATCTCTCTCTCGACTTGAACCGCGCCGATGAGTTTCATTATTCTTCAGCTTGGCTTGTAGCCGGAGCCGAACATATAGACTCGACGGGTTTTCGGCTTGAAGAGCCTTTTCTATGGGAATCATATTAAGTTACCTTACTCAAGTAGGCCAATTTCCTTTTTTGATTTTTGTGCTGCCTCTCTTTTTTCTTTGTTCCTTTCACTTTTGGGCTACTTGCTAGAACCTTGAAGTATCCAATATGCTGGCATGACGTGGGGTGTCCATGACAAATTAAATAATCAACCTTTATTAAACGCACTCCATAGTTTTTTTAATGTAAATATTACCCCCCCTCCCCCAAATCATCTATCACTTCAGATAAGGTAATTAAATTGCCTTGCCATCATTTTCCCCAATTTGTTGTAAACTTCCTCACCTGTCATATGTATATTCTCTCCTTTGTCAAAATTTAGTTTAATTATGTATGGGTGAATGTGGAATAAAATTCAGCTGGGTATATATTTTTTTATATCATTTTGATGACTACCTTTTGTCTTTATGTCCTAATTTTGTTGGCAGCCTTTTCAGATTTAATGTTTATTATTATAATATTTGTCTATTTTTTAATTAAGTTCACCTGCTTTATAAAACTGGCAGGAGAGGCACATCATGAGGTGATGATATAATATACCATGCCAACTTGCCTCTTAAATTTAACCTTTTCCTTTTTCCTTCGTATACATATGTATTGACCAAAGCTGATGTTGCACATGAAGGAGCACGGTTTGGCCGGCAGAATAACTTTTTCTTTGTGCCAGAATAAAGATACCAATTATACAAATTAGGTTTCTAATTCTGTAATAACATACAAAAAAGCATGTGGTCGTTTTCTTGCAAAATGGGTAACATTAACCACTACTATCTGAATCACATGTGCACGCATTTTTCTTTCGAGTGTTAATTGCTGAAATAAGGTGGATTAACTAAAGAGTTTTCTCAGCCAAAAAAAAAATTAACAACGAAATTTTATAAATATATTAGTTGTGTAATGAATAGAAAAAATAAAAAATAATCGTCTATTTTGAAAACAAATAAAAATGATTATGAATAAACACAATGACCTTTAATAAATTGAAAAGTTAAGAAAATATTAAATATCTATACATGATCGGGAAGTTCAATTAAAAACTTACACTCTGTTTAGTAGGAAAGAAAGAAATAGGATGAATGAAAAAAAAAGAAAAAACATGATAGATGGAAACAAACAAAAAAAAGAATAAATTTTAAGAGTGTTTGATTTAAAAAAAAAAAAGAAAAATTAGTGTTCAGCAAAATTTGCAAGGAGTCCCATGACACAACACATGCAATAGCAATGATACTGGTTGAGAAACTTTAGTAATGACTACATGCAAGAACTTCAAGAATTTTAATGTTCAAATACGAGTAGATCAATTAATATTAATTTTATCTTAGATTTTATCAAGGTTTAGTCATGATTTTGATTTTTGAAAAAGTTAGAGAGGTCTTCTCTATATTATTTAGAGTGGTTTATCCACTTTCTTTATTGCATTTTTAAGTGCTAATATTCTTTTTGTAACTTGTTAAAGAGTTGGAATATTCCTTGTACCCCTATAAATAATATTTTAATTATAAAAAGAAGTCAACACAAGTGGGAGGGTGCTTGAAAGAGTATTAATCGTTTACTTGAATATACGAACAATTGTTAGACAGTTAAAAAGCACATGACTAATGTTAAAAGCACAAGCCACACATGAACTTGCGTTTATACCAAAATGGCATAATAGAAAAATAGGTAAGCATTGTAATAACAAAATTGTCATTTAAGTATCTTATCATAAGCATGTTAGAGATACACCATATAAAAATTAACAAGATATATATTTCTAGTCGTTTTAAATCCCTAAAAATTAAATCGTCGTTTTAAATCCCTAAAAATTAAATCATTACATATAGGTAATTTTTAGTAGTTTCTAAGCACGAGAAAAAATATCACCATAGGAGAGACATCTTGATGTAAATTAAAGTACATTCACCATGTAACTAATTATAAAACAAAGTAAATTCACACTGATAATATCAAAATTTACATAATATATGTACTTATATTTTAACGCGTGAACATACATTTTGTTCAACTTGTAGTCAATTGTGAAAACTATTATTTTTGTCATTTTTATACTAATATTTACATATGAATTAGCTTACATAGCATGCGCACACCTGTATACATATATAAAATACATTACTATAAAATGAAATTAAATATTACTAAGATTTATTATTGTACTCAAAATATTTTTTTTATATTTTTAATAATTTGGGAGGTAATTATCAATAAAAATAGAAACAAGATAAATATAAAACAAGACATGTATAAATATAAGGTATATATTAAATATTAAAAAGAGAATGCAATTAAAATATTAATTGTGAGCTATAAATATATTAATAAATGAACTAATTGTGACTTGATTTATAAAAGTTAAATTTTTTTATAAAATGATTCTATAAAAATAAATCCTGACATAAAATCTATAAAAAGAAATTTCATATAATAAAATTAAATAGCATATTATGCCATAATTTGTATGTAAAACACTACAACGAAAGAAAAGAATACCACAGATTTTGATAGGTCATACCGTAATTATGAACTTTCAAGTTCTGATTGATTCTCATGCAACCTATGAGGTTACCTCTCATTACAAGAAAAGGAGGAATGAGGGAGAAATTCCTAATTATACCCCAGCACATTCAAATCAATGTTAATATCACTTTCGTATTATGGCAATTATTATTTTATTTATGCACAAGAGAGACAAATTTGCAGCATGGAGGGTTTCGACATTTTCCAGAAATGATCAGAATAAAAAGTAGGTGGTGATGACATATGTACATTTTTAACCTATATTGACCAAAAAGCCCATATTGATTGAGGGAAGGACGAAAGAGTAAAGTATTATTAAAAAATGGGTGCCAATTATTGGTTTCATTGAATACAGTTTGATACATATATTGTTCCCCACAATTCATAGAGGCATCTTGTAGAAAGATACGGAAGATTTCCATATTAGATCCATCTTACAGGTCCTAAAGAATATGATCGCATTTGGACAAAAAAAAAAAAAAAAATAGAAACACGTTGTCTCACGAACTTGACCGCTGCTACTCCCATTGAAGCATCCAAGGAAAATTGAACTCTTGGACTTTTCATTATCAACAACAGTTAAAATATATTTTTTTTTTATTTATTTTCTTCTAACTTGCGAATATAAACAAACTTCTTTAATATCTCCTCTCTTACCAAATTCGAACAATCATTCCTAAAATGTTATTAAATTTTTAGACATTACAAAAGAAAAAAATAAAGGTGTTTTAGATTGTTACCAACTACCAAACATGTATTTTTGGTCAGTTGACGAAGTGCTTTATTGGTAAATCATATCGAAATTATCTTCACGAAGGTTATTCGTGTTTGGTAATTGCTATTTGCATCCCTTTCACTAGTGCAATTCATTTTTTAATTTTTTTTTCAAAAAATTATTGGGTTATTTTTAGACTGTCAACTATGTGGACAAAAACACAATACTCTCAAGTTTGTTAAGTCTCTCTTTATATAAGAGAAGTGGTCAGATTGGGAGATTGAGAGAGAGTAGATTTTCACAGTCAAAAGAGAGAACAGAAAGAGAGAGAAAGAAAGAGTTCTACTTTCATCTCTGCACAGATCAGCACGACGTCAAAATTATAATATCTTCTTGACCATTCGGATCTTGATTTGGAAGTCTGTGGTGTGAGACATCGTGCTCCTACAATAGCACGATTTTGTGAGTTCTCTATTTTCTTGTTTCTTGTTTCTTGTTTCTTTCTCTCCATTTGCAAGCTTTGTTGCTTGATTGAGTTGGTTGATTGTATGCACAAATTTGTGCTTTGGTCTGGACGACCCGTGGTTTTTACCTCTCATGTTGAAGAAGAGATTTTTTCATGTTAAAAATATTGATGTCTCTCATGATTCTTCTCATTGTTACTGTCATTCTTATTTGTAGTTACTCCTTAGAGATTTTTGTGCAAGTAAAGGGAATTTATATCCACTATGTTGTTGCATCATTACATGTGTCTTCACGTCCAACGATATCAGGCTTGGTGCATGAATAATATGGTGAGTAACCCTTTTAACAAATCTAGAATAAGCTCTGATACCATCTAAAATACACTCTCTTTTATTATCAATATGTTTAAGTCTTTGCACATCGTGCAATCATCAACCCTGACAACAGCAACTCCGTGGTAGAGTCACAAAGGCTTCCTTCATTAAAATATAAAGAACTAAGCAATTAATGTAGCACACAAATTTTCTAGAAACACCAAAACACATTCCAAGTAAAAAAAATATATCTAAAATGAGAAAACTCTAGTAGGAGTCAGTAACATAGATGCATTTAAAGCAGTTACTAGTGAAGGTGGATATAAAAAAACACCGAGAACCAACAATTGTCAAAGCGAATAGATGGTAAGACATGGTCAAGTACCGATCTAATGGTAAATGTAGACCTTGAGAAAAGGGGGTGGGAGTGGAGAATATGTTCTACACATGAAGAAGATCACTTTGAACTCAACCGACGGGAGGGGTAAGGAAGATGAGTGTATTCTTATAGGTAATATTGGAATTTTTTTTGAGAGGGAAATATTTCAATAAATAGGAGGAATGTAAATAACAATTGCCTTCAAGTTTATATTACTAAGCCCAAGTTTGATAGAATCTCACAAGAATGAACCATTCCCACCTAATTTTTTTGTTAGGTTAAAGGATCATTCAAGTGGAAGATCTATATCACTTGCTCACATAGATATGTCAGAAAATCTAAATATTTCATGGTTAGAGACTCCTACACCTTGTAGGAATACTTCACAATCACGTTTAAATATCTTAACAACGACTCGTCCATATTTAAGTTTTAAAATTAAACCACGTGCAAAGACAATAAACAAGGACATCTCTTTTATATAATTATATTGATTTAAATGTTGATTTGGACGTCAAAATGATTTTGTTAATACTGATGTATAACATTTTATATCATATTTTACATATTAATTCTTGTATATTTGTATGTATTTTGAGTTAATTAAAATTACTTATACTCTTGTTTCCTTTTATTTTATTACTTAAAACTTTTTATTCCCTTTTGCACATGACTATGCATTTCAAGAATGTTCTTAAATGAATTAACTTTTGAACTCAAAATAGAAGACTTGGAGTGATTTGGTGTCAATAGAGAAATAATGGAGCTTATGGAAGCTTGAAGAAAAATTGTTATAAGTTGCAAAGAATGACAAAAGATGAAGAAAAACGAATAAAGATACTAGGCCGTGAATGTTTCCACGATCATGGTAGACATCAAGAACCAACTAGGAAGCATGACAGTCAAACTATGAGGAGCACCATAACTGTGGTGCATCACCAAACTTGTTTTGTAATTTTTGTATTTTTGTTTCTATTTTAGTTGGGTTTGGACTTTGTTAGTCCCCTAACTATAAAGGGATCTCCTAGGAATTAAGAAAGACATTCAGAGCCTTGGGAACTAGACACTTAGAGCTAGAAGATAGGGATTGTCTTTTTAACTCTTCCTATTACTGGTTTGATGTCTTCTTCTTTTTCTTGTTGTAATTCAATGATCATGTGTGAGTAATTTTCTTGTTCTATTATTAGGGCTAAATCCTTGATGACATTAAGTTATTTTAATGTTTTATTGGTTTCTCTTCTTGATTCTTCTTTCTATTAATTTATCTATGTGAAACAATTGATTGTCAGTTTTTCATAATCTTATAAGCTTAGGAAAAAACTGAAAAGTATACCTAATAGTTGGAGCCGTAGAAAAGGAGATTAGGTATTAAATCATGAAAGTAAGTTTAATCATTTGAGGAATCAATGAATTATCAAAGAAATTAATGAGTTTAATTGAACATAGCTATCAATATATGTTAAATTAGTTAAACATATCTCTGTATCTCGAAAGAGAACTAAAGTTACCTTAGGTTAATTTACTTTCAAAGAGAACCAATTAAAACATTAAGATAAAAATATTAGGTAAAATAGAAGTCACTCTGTGAATCCCAATACTGAAAATTTCCCAACATTAAATTTCTCTGATTTTATTTGATTTTCTATTTCTCATTTGAATTTAAATTTAAATTTCCAGCAAAATTTATCTTATCTTCATTCTTTTCTCAATCAATCAATTCATTCCATTTTAAATCCTTTTTAAATAATAATATTTACAAAATCAAACACATAGTCCATGTGGATACATCTTGAATTTTTATTAGGTACTCTCAAGTGCATAGATGAGTTAATATCTAAGTTAGAACTAAAAGGATATCTTGCTATGTTAAGAAGGACTTTCAACCTAAAGGCCACTCTCAAGTGCGTAGCTCCAATAGAGAAAGCTTTACACCAAATCAATATTGTTGGAGTATAAGGTTCACTCAAACCTATCACTCTCACAATAGACCTCTATACTTCTTAGTAAGGCCAGGGTAGGTAAGTTGCTCCATTCCTCTATGGTAATAGCTATGAAAGAGGAGAAGATGCTATCACCTCCATTAAGCTATCACTCCCATCCTTCTCTTCATTCTCCCATTGATAGAGGTACTAAAAAAAAAATATAAGGTGAAAATGCACATGACAATTACAAAAAATAAAAATAAAAAAAAAAGTTAATAGAAGAAGAATATTTACCTTATTAAGAGATGAAGACTATGAAGTACATAGTAAAATTGAGAAGAAAACGAGTTGAAACCTTCAAAGAAAAGGAAAGGAAAAATAAAGAACCATAGTAGTGAAGACACAATATCACAATAGGGAAGGTTTTATAGGAAAAAAAAAAGTTGTAAAATTTAAGATTTAAATGACAAGTGGCAGGAAAAGATAAAACCATATAAGGATCCTTATTTTTATGAAGCATAAATCAAGGAAAAAATGAGTCCTTTTAAACCAACTATTAAATACAATAATAAATAATTTCATACACCTTAACAAGTATGAAATCAAGGGTTCGTGCAACTATAAAAATGCACAATGAACTTTACTAATGTTATCGTATAGTAAGTAAAGTGACAAAATCCCTCAATAATTGTTAACAATCTTTAAGTCATTAATATCTCCACACTTACTCCTATCTATTACAAACTTGCATCATAGTCATTAAAACATGTGAATTGACAAAGGATTGACTCCTTTATTAACCATGAGAGTGATTGAATCATAATTTTAAATATACTTAACTTGTATTTACAAATAAGCTTAGATTGTGATCTTGCAATCATCCAAATTGTAATTGTAAAGATACTTGGAGCAACCAAGAATTAAGTCTCTAAAGTGACAAATCCTTCTTCTCAAAGGACTGGAATACTTCTTAGCTTAACATATCTTCTTTGTTGATGCAACAAGTGTAAGGGTTCATGTACTAGTTCGTAACACCCATTTTTTTATGAAATGTATAAGTTTCAAAAGTTAATTCAATTGAAATTTAGACTATGACGTGAAATAGACAATAAAAGTTTCTATAATTTTCCATGAGCATGAAATATTTCATGGAAACAAATATGATTAGCCATTATTAAACATAATTAATCATGTGTAAAATTTTGGTAAACTTATATATTTGGTCTCTTTATTTAATTATATTGTTCAATTTGATCCTTTTAAAGTTTAATTTAGTCCTTCAATTCTTAAAATCGATGCAATGTTGTCTTTTCTGTAAAAAAAAATAGTAACAATATTAAGATTTGTGTAGTGATGATATTGACTTGTAAATAGTAATAGTTTTAACTGTCATAATAATTTTATTTTATAATTTAAAGTAATAATAAAATATTATAATTTACTAAAAAAATTATATCTTTAAGATAGTGGTGGTTTTTAACTATTATAATAATTTTATTTTTTAAATTATAAAAATAAAAAAAATTATAATTTTAAAATAATTACACTTTTTAGGTGTTATTATAATAATTCTATTTTTTAAAAAATAAAATATTGTTATTTACGTAAAATTTAAAATTTTAATAATTTAATAAATTTTACTGTTATGATAATTTTAAAATTATAATATTTTTAACTTTAAAAACTATAACAAAAAAACTGTAATTTAAAATTTATTATATTGAAATTTATGAAATTACAATAACTTAAAAATCTTAATTATCTAATATTTATCATGTCATATATATTAATATTTTAAACTTTATTAAAATTATTCTATTTTGTTATAAATATTATTTTAAGTGTGTCGTGATCTAAATCGCAACGCGGGTCGAAAATGGTTATGTTTGGAATCCGAATCCCTTCCGAGAAAGGAACAGGCAATGTAGAATCGAAACAGACTCGACCAATAGAGTGCTGATACCGACTCGACACAAATGAAGTCAGGTTCGAGTCGGCTCATTCAGAGTGCTGAGATAGACTCGGCAGTTGGAGTCGCCACCAGTATTTTTATGAAAAACGCCAAAAAACCTTGAGTGGATAAGGCTGGTCTTGATTCAAAGAATGAGCTCGAGAGTCAGTTATGCGTTGGGATCACCTGGTATCTAAACATGCCTATCACGAGATAGTTACCTTAACTAGATGCATGAAGGAAAATGACTTACATTGTGGTTTACGTCTTTCTAAAAATGGAAGTTATTTACGAGAAATGAGTGTGGGATGTTTTTGGAATTTTTGGATGAATAACTTGACAATAGTTGTCTCTTGCTCCTACGTATCTCCTACTACGCGGAGAAATCAAAGTTTACGTAGTTCTTGAGGTAGGTATGGTTAAAGGATGGGATGATCTCGGCATGGAGTTGGTTGAGTGATCTCGGCATAGAGCCTGTTGAGTGATCTTGGCATAGAGCGGTTATAATGGTCTCGACATGGAGCCGATTGGGTGATCTCGGCATAGAGCAGGTTTGTGTCTCAACATAGAGTCGATTGGTTACTCGACATAGAGTCGATTGGTGTCTCGGCATAGAGCCGGATAGATAGTCTCGACATAGAGCCAGCTCTCAACTACATAGGAGTCGAAGCCAGTCCGGAGTTGGTCCCACATAATATAGTATTTGCTGGGTTATACGATGAAGTGTGCAGGTTTGGAGTTGTGGGCTACTAGATGAAGATGCATAGGGAAAAGATCTTACCTTGTATCTAAGGGTTATTTGCTCGTTGCAACTTCAACCTTTCTTCCGAAGGTTCTTTCTAGACTCCTCGTTTCTCTGCTAGCTCTCCATGTTCTTTGGGATTGAGATACTCTTTTTCTATATTGCGATTTTTCCTCTAAAGTTCCCTTTTAACGATCACAAGATCTACCCCGATCAGAATGGTTACTCTCTAGTTTTCTCTAGGATCTCCGATGTTTCTCGAATTTAAGGTTTTCCCTCAAAGGTAAGCTCTTTATCTCCTTTGATTCTCCATACTTTCGACCCTCAAACTTTTCGACCCTTCTTTCTTCGTTTTTTGGGCCTTTTATAGACCACTCCTGAGGTCACCGTTGCAACAGAATCAGCCACGTGTCCTCTGGTACCGCACAACGCGATAAAGGGTGCCAGGGACATGTTAGTTGCAAAACATTATGTCCAGGCCCTGCCTCCTTGACATGTCAGACGAAGGTACCAGCTCGGGGGACTCGGACCTATCTCTTTCGTCGTTTTCTTCTTTTGTCTTTGCTGCCTCACTCTTTTTGGCTATGCTCTTCCTTTTGCTATCCTCGAGCAGAAAATGAGGACCTCAAGCATGAGGGAGAGAGGTCGTGAGCGCGGAGTAGAAATTGAGGATCATAAGCATAGAGCAGAAAGCGAATCCGTGCAGAGGTAGTGGAAGCAGATCACCAGGTGAAGTTCGTGGACGCACGGGAGAGGCAATTGCGTACGATTTTGCCTTTTGCTTCTTCTCGGACAAAAATAGGGTTCCATAAGGTGTATTTTTTAAAATTTTTGTTATGAATGACAGTGGATTTATTTTTCATATTTCTCAAAAAGTGTACTTTTGTGCCTTTTGTAAAGAGAAAGTGTTTTTAGCTTGTTTCTCTTTTCATTAAAATTGAGATAGAAGAGGTTTGATATTTTAACTTGCATCTATATTTGAGGAAACTAAGAAAAGAATATATGTTCCTTTTTCGTCAAACCAGACATTATTTTAGAATGTCTATATCATAAATGAATGTTAGAGCATATTTAGATGATTTGAACATACCTTATAACTTGATCAAATAGATAAAATATATATTTAATTATTTATGATAAGATATGAGATAAGCATTAATGATATTGTCTAGATAACTATGGTCATTTTTTTAATATAAACGAGATTTAACACTTTCACAACATATATAATAGATATAACATATATAGCATATTATTGATACAAACCATCTTTAAACGATGATTATTAGCAACATAAACATATTTTTCTATATATATTACTTCATAAGTAATATACTATTAAATTATAATTTTAATAATTTTTATTATCATCAAAATACAGTTAAGAGGTAGGTGTTTTCACATATTTGATTCCAAACATAATCATTCATGAATGCTCTAAATCACTGAAGCATCCCAATGATAACATCTTTACAAACTCCACACCAACATGTAAAATCATATTAGAACCAGATTTTCTCACACCTTAAGTGAATAATGTGACTAAGGATGTCAATAATGTGTCTTAACACGTTGAATGTTAAATGGTGCTACTTATAGTACAATCCTTTCAAATAATGCAATAAATTACAATTTGATTGAATTTCTCTTTTGTTCCAATTGATATGCTCCATGGGTATGACCTTAAAAATTCTAACAACATTAGCCATAAAATTAAATCATATTTAATATTAAAAATAATATTGATATCTAGAAATACATTATTACTAATAAAGTGATTTAATATAACCTTTTCATGACAATATTTTTTGTATAATTTTGTCCTTTTGTTCTAATATTATAATTGAACATAAGATATAGAATGTCATCCTTGTACATTTTAATTATTTATTTTTCGATAATTAAACAAACACATTAATAACAAATGTGGTCAATATCCCATATGGACTCATTTCGACATAGTCATCAATTTCATTGTCTTACTCCATTAATAGAACCCAAATTACTCTTACTTTATAAGAGAGATGAATTTCATCTAGATCACTCACATTTCTCTCTATAGTTTTGTTGTATACTCAATCATTAAAACATATAAACCCCATGTAGAAATCATTAACTTCAAATCAAAGAACTACATACACCATGTCACAACTCATATAATATTTTAGGTAGTGTTCATATGACAAGTAATCTCAGTATATGATTACTGTAATATTACTTATGCGAGGACCTCATATATATTGTGAAGTGTGACCGTAGGATCTTTGTTATCAATATAATACTTGATTAGGAGTGTTTAAGAATAATGTCCCATTATCCATAGGATCTTACAATCAAGTCATGTACTTAATATCCTATAGTATTGAATTTACTCTTTTAATGACTTTATCATATTGAAAAAAACACATAATAAATTAAATTATCACATAATTATAAATAGAAAAATAAGATATAAATATAAAGAAAATTAGTCAAATAAAACATTGCTGTCCTGAACTTACACCAATAATTTGTGTAATCTCATAAAGTAATATGGTTATTACATTTTTCCTCTTCGTTATTTAATTAATGAGTTTAATTTTATATAATAGATTTTTATTACGAACACATGGAGGGAGGGGCAAACACGAGACCAACCCCTCCATAAATTTATATAGATTTCCTTTTTTCATAAATTTATATTTTTTAAAATAACTAATATAATTATATATGTTAAAGATGATAAACAAACCAATTTGGTCTATGAAATTAGTATCACCTGTCATTTGATCCTTTATGTTATAAAAAAGTAAGTTTAGTCCCTATGTTTGACAAACTTAAATAATTTAATCCCTAAAATATATTACTATTTAATTTGATCTCTAAGAAAATAAATAAATATTATGATTCTCAACTTTTGACAGTTAGTCAAATAATTAAGTTCTTAATGCGAACTAACATATGTGGAACTAAATTGACTAATCCGCGTTAACGTTAAAGATTTAGTTGATTTATAGTTAAAGTCACATATTATATTTGTTCTTTTTTCATAATAATAAGGACCAATTTAAGTGGTGGTCCAAACTATATATATATATATAAATCAGTGATGTTATTTTAAAAAAAATAAGTAATATTTTGCTACAAATTCTATTAACTTCCGTATTTCCATCAATTCTATTTTTTAGATTTATCGACTCTGAATTTTATATAAATCTTATCTAACACTAAAAGTATGTTAAAAAAACTTTAAAAATGTATGTTATTAATATTATGAAATAAAATTATTAAAATTGGGCATGCATGTATATAATCTTTTTAACCGTCGTAATTAGGAATTTTCACTTTAGTTAGAATTTGAGCAAAGAAGATTGACTAATCTTCTATATAAAATTTAATCATACTTAAAGTTCTTTTATTCTTTTCTAAAGACGTATTTTGTTAGAATCGAACTCAAGGCTATTTCTCCAAATTTAACATTTATTGTCAACTCAGACATGAGTATGTGGGCTTATATTTACCGCTCTGAATTATCCTAGAATCCCCTTGGATAGCCTGAACAAATTCAGGTGCATTGTCCTAGACTAGTAATTCAAATTAAGGATAAAATTAAGTCACACTAAATTACAGATTAGACACTTAACTCTTCTATTTTAGCACACCAGACCAACGACCCCTATCGCCTCCAAAATGTTTATGTATGACAAAACATAATGACCCACTGCCCAGGATATAAAAATGTTTTTTGAATGTCCGGGAATGACTATTAAGGCTCTACTTTTCCTTTTTGTTTTAAGTTGAATTGCTTTAATTTTTTTTCTAATTTCAAAATATGAAATTAGTTTTCATCAGTACATTTTATTATATCATAGAGTTTTTTTTTTTAAAAAAAAACAAAATAGAAAGACTCATAGTAGTTCATATTTTATTATAGTGTAATTGCAAGTTATTAAACTTGTACATTCACAATTTATGTCTTACAACTGATTTGAAGAGACACTTATAAAGTAAAGTAAGCATGATACACAGTAAAACACATGATAAACTATTTATTTAGTCTCTTGATATTATTTAAAGTATCAATCTTTTGAAAAAAAAATTGTTATTGTATTTTTGTTGATTTATCTTTATTATTAACTTTGTTAATAAATTTATCAAAACAAATAAAAATAAATAAATTTAAAAATATAGGTGATTGCTGGTTGAATAAGTCAATAATGTAGAGATAAATGAAAATAAAAAAAAGAATTTTTTTTATAGGCAAAAGGAAATTTGTCATAACAAGATAAAGCTTAGCAGAAGGTATGCTATAGTGGTACAAGCCAAAGTTGGTACAAAATCCTTCCTACCCACTCTAAATCAGTATAGATCTACTCAGAGTGAAATTATTTTTTAAAGGTATGTTTGATTAAATTCACCAATATTATTTTATTTTAAAATTAATGTTTTTAAAAACAAATTGATTTTACAGGATTTGGTTCCTGTAAATGAAGATAACATATTTTAAAGTATAAATAGTTATAACTGTTGATAAAAAAAATGAAAGATTAAAATTTTAATAATTTTATAATTTATTGTAAATGCATATACGTTAAGACAAATTATATTTATACCTCATAAAGTTCAACGTAATTATATTTTTATCTCTGTAATTATATACATTACTTTAACCTTTCTTGATCCGTATAATTATATAAAAAAAAATTCAAATGATCTATTATATGTTGTTATTTAAAGAGGAAGTTAGTATATAGGGTTAAAAAAGAAACAAAAAAGGTAGAGTTTTGTTAAATTTTAAGAAATGTAAGCATAATTTATCATTTTAATTAATATAAATTTAACTGTTAATTAATTAACGTCTGTAATTTTAATATACCTTTTAAAATCTACGTACTGTTTTACTCTTGAGGAATTAAATTCATTTTAGACGCTTCTATCTATATTAAAATTTGCCCTTTAAGACATGTTTGGCTCGATACAAAGTGTTGTTGGTTTTTTAATTTATTGTGAAGGGAAAAAAGGGAAGGAAATTATTTTGGAAAGAAAAAAGAAAAGAAAAGAAAAAAGACCTGACTACGGTTAAATTCGTGGACAAAGTCGTAATTAATCAGGATGGAAATTCTAAAAGTAAATTGACTAGGACATTATTGTTTCATGTCAACTGTGGGTCAATAAACCTTATAAGTACCAGGTGGCCCTTAAATTATTGCTACCATACCAAGCCATAACTCAAACCATCAGAAAGTAGCAATGTCATACTGTTTGTCTCCTTCCTATACATTGGAGGGGACAGTCTCATCATTGACACTCGTACTCTGTTTTTATACCAAATAAAATAGGAAGAAATAAATTTTAAAAATAGAGGAAATAAAAATAGGAATGAATTTTAAATGAAATTATCTATTGTTTAGATCATGGAATTAAGAAAGAAATAAAATTATAATTTTTTAGTTATTGTTTAAATTAAAGAATAGAAAAAATTGATAAATTGATAACCTAAAAAGACAATTTTATTTTTTCTAAGAGTTTTTTTTTTATTACTAAGAACAAATATTCTCAGAGTGACACGTTATAAAATTAATCTTCCAAAAGGAAAAACTTCTCTCTCGCTACAACTATTATTTTACTAGCATAGTAAAAATCGAATTTTTATCATATATTAACACTATTACATATTTTACTTTAGTATTTATTATAAAAATGTTATCAATATTTTTTTAATAATATTTATTAAATATAAAATATTATTAAACATAACTCAAATACAATATTTATTAAAATATTAGTAAAACTAATAAGTAACATTTTTATATTTTTATAACATTTTGTAAATGTTGGTAAAAATGATATAAGTTGCAATGAAAATTCAAACTAGTAGTCATATGTTATACCTTATTGGTTATTTATCCTTTTAAGGTTATAGTAGAACCTTGAGCTATTGGTTTCTCCTTCAAGTATTTGAAGCGCCCCCAGATGCTTGAGCTTACTTCAAGAGAGAAGTACAAGGCTTGCCAATCTTCTGTAAAAGTGGAACAGGGAGCTGGCAGACGGAAGGAGAAACTCTACATATTTGGTGGAAGCAAGATATGAGTTGGTTTGTCTTCTCGTAAAGATGCTTAACCTCGAGGATGAGACGGTGCCATCACATGGAAAAGGCAAGGGTGTCCATGGAAATTAACATTTTTTGTCCATTTTCGCGATTATTGAGGAGAGAACTCCTCTCGTATGGAGCCCACGAAAATTTCATCTTTCCATTTTTTATTTCAACTCTAAACAAACTATCGAAGTAAATTATTTTTATCTTTTTGGTTCGAGATCGTCGATCATCTAGGAAAATAGTTTGATTAGTGTATAATATAAGAGGAAGATAAGTTTTATTTTATAAGATTGAATTAAACTTAAATTTACGTTATTAAATAATATTAAAAATTATTTTAATAATTATTATTGAATCTATGTAGTTATTATTGAACCATATATATGTCTAATCCTAAAAATTTCAACACTCAATAAGTCTAATTCTTAACATTGATTAATGAAAAACAAGTTTCTCATTTTGCAAGTCTCGATTCGATAATATTGAATTAAGTATAAACTTATATTTTTATATTTCTTTTATCTTTTATATTTTTTTTTGTCTTTATTTCGTCTAAAAAAATTAGCGTCATTCTTATTCTTCCAAGAAAAATAATATTGAAAAATCAATGTTAGAAATAATTTTTTTTATATTATTGATATATTTTTATAATTTAAAAATTTTATATAAATTTTATTTAAGATAAATTTAAAATTTTAATAAAACTAGCATAAAATATATTTGATGATAAAAAAAAATTAGTATATGTTGCAAACTTTGTTATAATATATGTATGGTCCATGTGATAGAATTATTTTTGCCTTTTTATTATTTAATGTGCATGCTGAATCATGGAGAAGCAGAATTTAGGAGACATTCCTTTTTCTTCTTCCTATGTATCTTCATCAATGTACAGTTATATATTCTATTTTTTTTTCTTTCCTTTTCCTCTTTTCTGTTTGACTTTCCTAAAGATGCAGGTTGAAGGAGATATGGATTTTCAAAGTATGTCTAAAGGCATTATTAGCATGATTTGCCAAAGCATAGTTATATTCTCTTTCTACTGAATATATGGTAAAATTGGTTAATTATGCTTTAACTTTGTGAAAAAGTTAAGCAAATTGACGAATAAAAAAAAGTTAAGCAAATTGACTGGGCTTTAAACACTTTCAACGGGATACTAATCTCCATTTACTTTCACGATAGCTATGTGTTAAAATTTAAGATTTTGATAGAAAAACATTAAAATTATTCAATCATTATTATTATCTATTACATAATAAAAAAATATAAAAAGAATATAAAGATATGCTTTGTTTGAAAAAAAATGTTTTATTTGTATAAATAATTACAAAACATCTTTTATTTTATGTCTTATTTTTAATCAATTTATAAATGATATTTTTCATGTTTTTATATAAATATTTTTAAAATGAAATAAATGTAATTTAATATTTTATAATTATTTATAAAAACAAAAGATTATTTTTTTCAAATTAAAAGGTTCTAAGTTATAGTAACTTATTTATAAATTATGGAATACCAAAATACAACTTTAACGGATTAAATTAGTCAACAAATTTCTATAATTTCATTAAATTGCTATTTACCTTTTCAAATTTTAAAATAGTTTAAACAGGTTTTTATAATTTCAAAATTTTATAACGAAGTCCTTTTTTCCCACCATCTCTCCCTCAACATAACATAAACTTTATTTCTAAATAAGAAAAATAACCAATGTCTAACAAACAGAAACTATAAGGCTCATGTTCATAAAATTATGTACATGAAGACACACTTAAAGCTGACATTTAGCAAAGGAATGTGAAAAGGGTCCTTAACTGATGACACTTTAACTACCATTTATGATGTAAGTGGACGTATTCTTATTATATTTTTGTTCTAATCCCTTTTCCTTACTTTGTTTTTAAATATATTTTATATATTTTGTTTTAAACTTTTAAAATTTTGTAAATTTTGCTATATGATTAGTTGATTTTTGATTTTGTCAATTCATCATTAACACGACAGTATGATTATTGACATGATAGAGTGACAATGATGTTGCAACACACAATGTTGACTACATGATCATTGATGTAGCAAGAACATTGAATTGCATATTTTGCTCCCACACTTTTATGATTTTGTAAAATTTTCCCTTAAACTTTATCAATTTTGTAAATTTTGTCCTGTAACTTCTTTTTTTACACATTTTGTCCCCAACAATATTTTGCATATTTTGTCTCTAAGTTTCAAATTTTCGTGTATTCTATCCCCTACATTATAATTAAGCATTTTGTATTAAAAACAAAATAATATAAATTGAAATACAAAATACATAAAGTAAAAAACTAAAGTACAAAATATCAAACTTTGTGACATCATCATTGCCTGCAACAACAAACCATGGTTATTATGAGTAAGGATGAATTTGCGTTCGTTGTTGTAACTTAAGTTCATTATTCTTATTTTTTAAAAGTTCTACATGTTTTTTTTCTTTTACTTAAATCCTTTTGTACCGTCTAGTCGTGTATGCAAGTTCATCCCCACCCACTAATTTGTGTGGTGCTTGGTTAGATATGGTGCTTCCATGAGTGTATTTTTTAGAAGTAAAAAAGTTTATAGTCTGTGTTTATACAATATATCTGGAAGCTACTATGTAAAAATCAATAAGAATTATTCTGTATTGTGTGTGAGAGAAAAATGAGTGTGAAAGATTCTTTTTTGTGAGTGAAAATTATGTGCTATTATGTATGCTTATGGGTTAATGTGTGTGTGTATAAAATTGTGATAATGAAAATGTGTGAGAATGAGAGAACTTTTAATGTATTGGAGTGTTAGATTCTATCGAGTAAGCATGTTATCAAGTAAGTATACGTTTTGTATTTTAATTTTAATTATTTTGTTTTTAGTGAAAAATGTTTAATTATAATGTTGGAGAAACAAAATGTACAAATTTTTCGAAGACCAAAATAAGCGACAAATAGTTGTAAGAAAAATATGCCAAAAAAAAGTTAGGGACAAAATTTGTAAAATTATAAAATATGGGATAAAATATGCAATTTAATTTTCTTGTCACATTAACTGCTATGTCATCATTGCTTTACCACATCATCGATCCAAATAGGAATTACTCATCACGTTAATGGCCAAACTACCACGTCAATAGTCAATTGATAGAGTTAAACGGTCAACTAATGATAGGACAAAAAATACAAGATTTTTTAAAAGCACAAGAGCAAAATAAGCAAAAAAAAAAATCATTTGAGGACAAAATTCACGAATTGTGTAACTTTTGGGACAAAAAGTATAATTAAGCCTATATTTTTTTAGTATATAATCTTATTAGATCTAATATCTAACTTGTAATTTTAATGATAACAAACAAAGTACAACAAGACTGTATATTCTTGAAGAGACTATCTTTACACTAGACTTTCAACTTTCATAGCTAGATGACATATATAGAAAGTTCGAGAGATCATCTTAATCAAAAGAAACAAAAGAAAAGTTTACCTACTCTCGCATCTCAAATGATTAGAAAGGCACAAAAATAGTGACAAGAGAACATATTAAAAAAGTCAGCATACTTGAAGAACAAAGTTAGAAACTTTGACTTGCTACACGATAAAGGTATGAAAAGAAGAGATAAGTATATACTTTATCAAGATATACATATCAAAATGTGAGTAGCATTTATTGTTCCATTTAATGTTTCCCAACATTTATATTTGAAAGATTGAAGAAAAATTAATGATTATCTTAAGCTTTCTATAAAAGTCACAAGAGTCAACAAGCTACATAGAATATAGACATACAAATAATGAAGAGAACCTGCATTTAGTTAGCCTTCATTTATTTCTTACAACATTGTCGATAACCTTACATATATTATGAGCACATAGACTATCATTTACTTTTATTGAGCTTTGAAGATGATAGTCTAAGTTGATTTTAGAAAACCTTGTATGATCTTTTAGTGCCAGAGAATTAAAAAAAAACAAATATTTAGGACTATGCCTAGAGAGATAAATGTTAACTTGAGCATTGAAGTACCTTTTCTTGATATAACTCATTTTTTATATCAATCGCACGAAAGATCTCACCAACATCATGAGAGCAATTCATCTTAAACATGTCAACAATTAAGCATGTCAACAATTCACATTAGATAGATCAATATATGATTTACATTTTTTTAAAATTTTAATTATTCATATTTAGTTTTATAGTTTTTTTAATATGTTAATGGTGTTTTTTGTCCCTGTAAAATTGTTAATTGTTGATTGATGAGAAATCAGTTGGAGCTCTAACCCTCAAGTTAATATGAATCCTACCATGGTGATATGTATATTAAATGTTTATCTATTTCAATGACGGTGGTAGTATATCCATAGTGGTCAAATATGAGTTAAATTATGTGGCATGATATCCAAGATCTTTTATGAAAAATACTGTTACTCTATCTTGATATAGTGATAAGATAACTTTACTCTGAATCAAGGTATAATTAAAGTTAGCAAAACAAGCTATCCAACTTAGTCTAGCCTAGCTTACAGGCTAAAAAGTAAAAATTGGGCTAGCTTGGTCTAACCTATATTTTTTTTTTTCAGATTGTTGTTTTTGTGACCCAAGCTAACCTTATGTCGGGCCACCAAGACACTAAGTCAAATTAATCTTGATTAAAAATAAACAAAAAATTTTTAAAAAATACTAGATCAAAAAAACAAAAAAAATAAAAATGATATTATTTAAAATTAAGTCGAAATTGAAGTCTTTAATTATTATTTAAATAATAATTTTTTGTATAAAAACATCAATTAGATTTTGTGACTTTCTTGTTTGAATTTGGTTCATTTGGAATAGTAACATAAGGTAACTGTCATTAAATTGCTTAGTACTTATTAGACTACTTACTTATCAAGCTATTTATTGGATTATTGACTTATTGTTTATTACTCTTTTCTTTTCTATCAAGTCAGTCTAGCAACCTATAGTCAGTCGATGGGCCAATCAGACTAAATAAACGCAAAAAAAAATTAATTATATTTAAGTTATTCTTTTAAAACCTCAACTTAACTTAATTAGTAGGTTATTCAAGTTAATCCATCATACCAAACCAGGTTATTTAGGTCAATCCATTACACCAAACCTATTTTACCAGCTCCATAATCTTCAATTGTATTTTATGCATTTTGTGTCCGGCTGTTGACTTTGAATAACAACTGTGAACTTTGGGGCTAAAATGTTCTGAACGAAATAGCCCACGCTGTCCCAAATATATATAAATTAAAATACGAGAAAAAAAATTAATTCATTTTTTTATCATCACTATAGAAGAAAAAGACATTTACTTGTAAACAATAAAACATGAATTGTTCAGTCAATTACTTCTCTATCCTTATTCCTTCAACGTGAGATACATGTACGCAGCCGCATAGCTAAACAAGTTTGCATGTTTAGTTAAGTTCAACATTTAATTCGCATCAAGCAAAAGCTAAAAGTAATAGCTTTTGCGTTTGTTTTTTTCTTTTATCCTATTGACGTGAAAATACACACGTTTTTAACGTTCAAACAACCATAGGCTAAATCTTCATATATATATATACAAAGTCAGAATCCATCGTGTGATCTCTAAATTGCAGGGAATTGTCACTCTCTATGCTATGTGCACATGCAACATCATTGGATGCAACTAGTGAATAGTGACATGCTTGTCAACAGTGTAACCGTTTGCGTTGTTTGTCAGATTAATTGTCTTAATTTATAATTGATATTGCAATTGCAACTTTGACAAGGGAACCAGTGGCTAAACAAAAGCCATGCTACCCACGAAACACTATCTTGTCTTATTCTTTATATTTCGATCTTAAAGCGACCTGCAGGAAGCTAGGGACACCTCTACTCCAGACTTGCAGTATAAATTTGAACTGGAGGATCGTGCAGTTATTACTTGTTTGTCATCTATCATTCTGTGGATCCAAAAGATTTTATACACGTTTAGTTTTATTACTTTCGTCAAATATGATTTTCAATGGTCAAAATCCATTACAGTTCGTTTTCAGTTGCGGAAACCTTAATCCCCATAAATATGTTAAATGCAAAGTCATTTATGAATATTCAATTCTTTAGTTGCATACTAAGGTAATCTTTTTTTATAAACTCGGGTAGGAAGAAAAAAATAAATAATTTTTTTATAAATTAACTTATGTATAATTTAAAAATGAATTTTTTTATAAATTAAAATTAACTTATGCATATTTAAAATATTAATTTTGATAAGTTAATAACGAAAGAACTTCTATAAATTAATTTATATATAAACTAATGGAGAAATTTTTTTTTTTTTTTTATAGTTGTTTTAATCAATTAAAATTTAAAGGTAAATTTAAATTTTACTTATTTAATTTGGTTAAATGAGCTTTTTACTATGATGTTTTCCAAAAAAGAAAATATAGAAAAATATCTTAATGCCTATGGAATAAGATAAAGAGAATATATGTTATTATAAAAGATAGAAAAATTTTCTTTAAAATGATTTATTTATTTTTTAAATAAGTGCATACATAAAGGTGCATTTATTTTTAAATTTTAGTGATTTAAGAATATTATATATTTTAAATTGAATGAAAATTAAATATATAATTTTGTACTTATATAACAAATAGTCTCACTTTTTAAAAGAATTTTACCTCATGATTGCGGATGCAAGATCTGAATTCCTTCTTATATTTCACATTAATAATGTTTAATTGGTTAACGACTTTCTTTTTGTTGTTTTTATTTAACATGCTTCAGCTACTTTTATTTTCATTGCCATTCGATAATATATCTTTCAAAATCAGGTCCATATCATGGAGCCGCCAACAGTGATTGAAGAATTAGGATGCAGAAAATAAGAAATTGTCTTTTGTGAATACCTGATTGGCGATTGATAAGTATCACTATAAATGTTTAGAGATGTAATTGTCTATAAAAAAGTGGATATAGACATTACAATATCTACGATGTCCCATACCTTGCTACTAAACATATGTACTTCCAAGCTCAATTCTGATGGAGCTGTCAGCACCACTGTGGAGCTGTGCTTATGATAATGGCTCCTTCATTGCGGCTTTCTCTTCATTCCAATTTAGACGATTATTGTAATGTGATTGAGGCGGAATTATGGACTATTCTATTGGCCCTCCAATTAAGGAAGGAATGTGATTTTCCTCAATTGGAATCACACCTTAAGGGCTAATCAAGTAGCTAATGCATTTGAAAAGTATGGTTTTTCCATTAATCATAGGACTAAGATTTTTAATGTTGCTTTGGACTTTCTTCATTTTCCTTTGTTAGCTGATTCTAGTAGGTACGCTGTATTTTCCTTTGGGTTTTACTCTCAACACACAAAAAAAATATACTCCATAAGATCTAAATTAGTAAATATTTTTTAATGTATTTAATATAATTACAAAGCATGTACTTAAAGGTGTGTTTGGTTTCTCGTTATTTTACCTAGATGTTTTGTTTCCTGTCTAATTCTACGTCATCTTACACTGAACGTCCTTATTGACCCAAAGCGACGAGTTTTCGTTCTTTTCCATTGAACTAACCACAAGTTGAAAGCATTAATTTTAAGTTTTAAAATTCAACAACCTATAACAGACAACCCGTTACAATCCAAGATTTGAAGCATGAATGATTTCTAATAAAACCACGACATTCTGTTTAAGGCCTGTTTATAAATATTTTTATATTTCAGAAATTAATTTTGAGAACATAACGTGTTGCTAGCTGGAATTCATATTGAAGCTTGGCAAGTGTGGGTTGTCTTCCCTGCTAAAAACCAATGCCTGTACAAGACTATTAAGTGAAACTTGAAACATTATGATTGGTATGGAAATTTATTGGCTTTGCTCCACTTACTTCCAGGAATGTGGACTATTTTTTTTTTCATATTCGATCTAACTATCATTATTTCAGTACTCATTGGTTTCTAATTGCAAGTTCAAAATTTTTAAAAATTAAAATTAATTTTTAGTTTTTAGTTTTTTTATTTCAAAAATTAATTGTTAATTTTAAAATAAATTAATTTTTAATTTTAAAATAAATTTATTTTAAAAATTTTGTTTCTTGTTAAAATTAATTTAAAAGTACGTTTGTACGTTGGTAGTAATAATAGTGGTAATAGTTAACTATCAAAATAGACCTACCTCAATGGACTCGCTTGGTAACCTGATGAATTAGGCCGACCTAGACTCTAAAAAATACAGTCCAAAGAAACCGGGTCAATTTGACCTAGACCAAAAAGGCTAGGCTGGACTCAAAAGTTATTAGCCTAAAATGCATCAGGCATAATTTTTTCTTTAAAATTTATATAAAATATATATAGGAAAAAGTAGTGGACCAATTTGTCCTGGTCTAACATGTTACAAAAAATACAACTTATTTAATTTTTTAGTTGAGTTAGTGAGAGTGGTGATGACAGTGATGTTAATGGATGGTGGTGGTGGAAATTACAGCATTACTAATAAGGTGGTGATGGTGGTGGTGTAGGTGAGAGTGGTGGTGATGATGGCAAATTGTTAGTGTTAGTGATGGTAATGACAGCATATACTAATACTAGTAGTGATAATGGTGGTGGCATTGCCATAGTATTAGTGGTGGTGATAGTGGTGATGATGAGGGTATTGATGGGATGACGACGATATTGATAGAGTAGTGATAGTGATAGTGATAGCGACAGTGGCAACAAGAATGATAATTGTCAAATGTAATGAGATTTTATTTTTTTTAAACTAAAAACAAAGTTCATAAAAAAAATGTTTAAAAAATGAATGTAAAAGTATTTTTGAAATTGAGTTAAAATCATTTTAGTTCTATTTTAGCCAAATCGTCAAACATGGGAAATGTTATTTGATATATATATATATATATATATATATATATATATATATATATATATATATATATATATATTGGTTATTTTGAAGAGTCTGAATTGATGTTTTATTTGAATGTTTGAACCTTATGAAATTTGGATGTTTATTGTACTTTTTAAGTTTTATTTATATATGTTTTATATCGTGAGCTTACCCTTATCCTTCTTATTGTGTATGTGCAATTGTGATGATCTTGAATAACGTTTTGTTGGGAGTAGATGTCAAGGTCGCTGGGGAATCAGTCCCAATCCTGCATACCATTCAACATATATGGGCACTTTCTTCCTACACTTCATGAAGACCATGGTAGGCTCAGGGCAATTAATCCAAACTTTGAGCGTGCCAGGTACTGTAGTGGTATCACCATCGACTTCGCGCTATGCGTCACTACCTTTATTTTAGTTACATTTTACACCGTGTTGAACTTTTATCCGCTTATACGAGTGATATATAGTCGACCTACAAACTTCACCTGAGTTAAATTGCTAGAATTTGTTGTCATGACCCCACTCATCTTGGATCCCGTCCTTGTCATTGTCGAGTAAATCCTGAAGTTATTCAACCAAAATCGTTGTCTCATCTTCCTCCTTCTTAATTGTCAATGTATGACCAACCAGAAGTGTGTAAGTCTTGTATTCTCATCCTTGATGATGTTTATGTATGAATTTAGTGACACATGTGTATTGTACTCTTTTTATCTATTTATTTTAGGTTGTAAGTGTCATAAGGCACAAACTATTACGTGAGATACTTGAATTCGTATGTCTTATGTATGCTATGTGATGTGATTTGGTTAATGCTTAAGGGAAAGCGTACCCTATTGCGATAATAATAAGGATGTGAGTCCAGATATCGTATCCAAGACACTAGTATATTAGTTGAAAAAAAAGGCTTTAGCATAGATTAGACAATCAAGATTGGAAGAAGTTTTTATTGGACAAAACAAGTAAAGTAAAAACAAGAAAAGAATAGAGAATAGTTGTTTTTAGTTCTTTTGAAATCAAAGGTTCTGCTTTCATTATGTTTTTCCTTCCTAACCTCAATTTATCCAATTATCTTACCTTACCTCGACGTTATTGATTATACTTCTTAATGTTATTAGGAGATTTGGTCTAACACTCCTAATATTATTTACCTTAGGATTGTTCCTATTTAACCATTTAGAAACATATACTTTAGTAAGCTAAAGGTCAATAGAAGTAACTATTGCTAGTTGAATCAGAAGCCTAAGGGAAAAGGTTGGTCATGCAATTTCTCAAAACTAAACTATCCTATAGTTCCACCAACTAATTAAAGTGCAATTGTTTCTAACTAGTTGATTAGCATGCAAGCATATTCAAGTAATAGGATAGTTCAATGAAGATAAATAGAAAATTGCATTCGAAAAGAATAATCAAATATTCCATGCACAACTATGCCATAATTCTTAAAAGTAAACTTAGCTACTCATACATATTATGAAAAGATAAGCATACATAATTAAAGAAAAAAAACTAGAACCCATAGAAGCTTGGGGTTTCGTTCTTTTGCTCTATGTTGCGCTTTCTACCTTATCTTCAAGTGTCTGCTAAGGAGTCTCAAAGGCAAGGGGACCACTATGAAGGGTGGAGAGAGGGTGAATTGTGTAAGGCTAAAGTGATGTAGTGGAATGGCATGTGTGGGAGTAGCAGGAGTGTATTCTTCAGCCTCCAAGCTACCTCTATTTATACTATGTGAGGTGGTCCCTTTTAATAGCTTGCACGGGCATGCATAAATGAGCATGACCATGCTGGATGTCGTTTTTAAATATGCACAAGTATGTAGATATTAGCACGACCATGCTGAATGTATGTTGTGTCTATGCACGGGCATGTAGATATTAGCACAGTCGTGTTGAGTGTCTTTCTTATTCTTGCACGGGCATGCTAGATTTAGTACAAGTGTGCTACTTATCTCTTGGTTAAGTACAGGCGTGCTTAAAGTTTGACGACTTGAGGGTGTGCATGGTCATGCTGAACTTCTATGCTTTTTTATTGTGGGCCAAAAGTCTTTATTTTTGTTGTCATTTTCTCTTTTTTGTTTATGAACTTGCGTTGCATTATTCTTAAGAAAAAAAGGAGAATTATGCATAGTATATAAAAAATATTCAAAATTTTACCTAAAAAGATACATCATTATTATGCAAAATATTGGCTTATCACTATGAAAATGTAATTTTAGTAAATTCGAGTATGTATATATGATTATAATTATGATTGATTGCGAAAATTTTGTATGTGTTTTCTTTTATAAATTAAATAAGAGCTTTTCAAATTAATTAAATCTTTATGTTTTGAAGAGAGATTTAGTTTTCATTATAGTCATCACAAGTCGTTACACTTTTTGGTGGTGGATACTTCATATCTATCCCATAAATACTAAAAAAAAAAAGGAAAACATGCTAAAGTAACTAGTGTGCCTAAGCTTGAAAATAAACACACGAGGGGCTTTAGTTCTAATTGTGGGATAGTAATAGCCATAGATGTATAGGTGATGCCTCCAAACAAATTGATTTTCCTATATGAGTTGTGCCCACTTGACCCAATTGTTGATGGGAATGGAAACAAATATAGTTAGTTGATACATCTTTAATACCAATACAGGTGCATAATAAGGCAATTGAGGTTGTCATGTTAATAGATAGTCTCTACTTATTTTTGTATTTCAATTATTGTTGTCAAGGAATTTTCTATCATTCATGGAATGTTTACGAATATGCTACCAAAAGAAGCTACCAACACTTGCGTGCATTGTTGGTTCACTATAAACCTATGCTATTTTTTTCTTTATAAGATGCATATTTCTTCCTTTAATTTAAGAAGTTTTGTGAAGGTAGTTTACTCTGGGGGCAATAGAAGAGGCCCAACGTCATTCTAGTGGTATTTAGGCTTTGAAATAAGATGGTTGTTCATTTTCTTTTCATATAACAAGCTCGATACACCAATGTATTACTTATAGGTTTTTACAAGGAAAAATTCTTGGTAGGTATCTAGGATTTATGCAAGCCTCATTTATTCCTTATAAGGACAATTATAGGACAACCTAGAACTTCAAAGAATGATGATTAAAATTCTCGATGTGGTCATAAGGACTATTCAAACTGCTTGGAATAAGGAAGTTGGTAATGACATTCATTTACTATATAATGTAATGCATGATTCTTTGATTTTTAATAAGCGAGATTTTGGATACAAAGAAGAAGGCATGGGGAGCTCGTCTTAGGAGAATATAGTGAATGTTGAAAACTATTGAATATCTCTTCCTTCTAGCTCTCCAACATAATTTAGTGAAGGAATACAAAAGTATCTTATTCCAAGAGGAAACTTTCTGTCTTCAAAAGTCTAGAGAGTAGTGAGTTCTCGTGGAAAGCAAAAACATGATGTTATTTTATGCTTAGACAATTGACAAAAAGAAGAGAAAAAAAGTTTGGGATTATTCCTCCTTTCTAATGAATGGTGTACAAATCCATAACAACTTCAAAATGAAGCAATAGCTTTTTTGAAGTATATTTTATATACTAACAAAGATACAATATGAGATCAAAACCATTTTGTCTTACCTATCTTCTTTGAGAAAGAAAGACAAGCACTTATTTAGGTTGTCTCAAAGGATGAAGCTCACAAGACATTGATGAATATGAAATCCTTCAAAGCACAAGAGATTGATGGTTTCTAGCTGACTTCTTCAAAACATTTTGTCGAGTGATTGGCGATGATATTTGCATTTGGTTAAAGATGTTTTTTAATTTTTTTTGTTCTTTTTGATGCACTTGCATAATCTCTTATAATGATAATTCCTAAAATAAATCATCCTAGTATCTTTAAAGAGTTTAGACCTTAATGTGTAATGTACTTAATAAAATCATCTTGAAGGTCTTGGTTATCCTTTTCAAAGTAGTTTTATTCTTGGACAGGGTACAACAAATAATGTTATAGTTCTTCAAGAGATTATCCACCACATGCATAAGTTGAAGTGCAAGAAAGGAGATGTTGTATTTAAACTAGATCTAGAGAAAAATATGATCAACTGAACTGATATTTTTAAAACAAACACCAGTGGGCTTTCCATAGGTAATTATTTCTCTCATTATCCATGGCATATCTTCTAGAACAATTTATTTATTATGGAATGGTAGCAAAACCACCAATTTTTCTCCCTTAAAAGGGTTGCATGAGGAAATACTCTATCCCTTTACTTGTTTATTCTCTACATAGAAAGATTAGGAGAGGTGATATTATCTTACAATAGGTTAATGTTGGGAGATGGACTTCAATCAAAATTTCTAGAAAAAGCCTTGGAATTTCCTATTTAATGTTTACAAATTATGTTCTCTTATTTGCTAAAGCTAAACCTTCTCAAGCCTAGTTAATTTCGTATGTGCTTCAAAGATTTTTTCTTTTATAGCCTCAAAATAAGTTTGGAGAAATCAAGATTCTATAAGCAAAGAGGGAGAAAATTACAAGCACTACTAACATCCAATTCAATACAAGATTGGATCAGTATTTAGGCTTTAAAATATTTCAAGGTAAACCTTTAAGACAAGATTACTCATTTTTTACCATGTTACTTCTAAGTTAGTGGGTTGGAAGGGTCATTTGCTCAATGAGCCAAGCAGATTGACGTTAACTAGTGTAATGCTTTCATCCAATCCCCTCCCCCCTTCCCCTCTTACGGCATACAACTAAATTAGTTTCCTCATTATGGTTAGTTAGGAACAAATAAAAAAGGCTAGGAAGCATGGTGGCTTAGGGGTCATATATCATATTTTCATAATGTAAGCATTCTTGGCAAATTAATTTGGTAGGTTCTACGAAAGAGCCATAAACTATAAGTCTCAATTGTCACTAATAAATATATCAAAGGTAGGAGTTTATTTTAACTAAAGCATGTTAAAGGATCCATTGCACGAAATGCTTTTATATAAGTCTCAGAGTACTTAGAGGATGGGTATCAATTTAAATTTCAAGTTGGGAAATCTAACTTTTGGTTTCATCCTTGGTTTCACAAACGCCTTCTCTGTCAATTTGTCAATTGGGTACAAATACATGATACTTATCATAAGATGGTTGATGTGCCGCTTATCATAAGATGGTTGATGTGTGGCAAAACGATAGCTAGAATTTTTCTTCTCTTGCAAAGACTCATCCCTTAAATATTTCACAAGAAATTAATGCAATGAATCCATTATTGATGAAGAATTTACTTGATGGTTGGATATGGTCTCTTAACTTAATTGGTTTTACACAATGAAAAGTGCTTACAATTGGTTGTTGAATCCTTTAACTTAAATAAGGACTCATGGTAATTGGTTGTGGATTTGGAAAAGCCAATTGCCAAGCATCATCTAGTTGTTTATTTGGAAAATTTGTCACAATATTCCTACCTATGTTGCTTCAAAGTCAAGGTATCATATTGTCTTCACTTTGTCCTTGTTATAATATAATGAGTGAAACCATTATGCATTGTTTGCATGACTACCTCATTGTGAAAAACCTTTGGCACATGTTGGGTATCATTAATGTCAATGCATTAACTTCTTATGATAGTTGGTTACATTAGATGAGAGAGGTCATTTTTGGTTATGGTATCATCATTCCAATTACCATGTGGATAACAGTGCTCTAGGCATTCTTTGAATTTTCAAAATAATACATACATTGCCAACACTATTGTTTGTAAGGTTCATGCATAGTTAGGTTGTATTTCCCATTCTTATTTTGTGGCTCATCATTCCAACATTAAATTTGTGACTACCAAACAAGTTTCTTGGGGAAAAAATCTCCCTTAAAATATGTGATTTTAAATATAGATGAAAATATTATTCACAAACTTGGTCAGGCTAGAGATGATAAGGTTATTTAATATCTTGTTTGCAAAATTTCTTGTTTTGTATCACTGACTCGAGATATACTGGGATACTGGCTTTACTCAAGTGATATGTTACTTAGACTCTAAACATGTAATTAAGTTTGGCAATGGGAGGTTACCTATATATCATCATTAGTAATGAGATATTTGTAGAAATAATGTCAATTAATTTCTCTTTTGAATTCAAATGTTTATGTAAGCTATTAGTATCTTTTAAAATAGAAACGATGTTTTTTATTCAAATGGATTGATTATCAACTCAATTACATCAGAATATTTTTATTTAGGATTAAAAGTTATTATTTATTATTTGTCAATGGTATGATATGCAACATACTATATAAGAAGTGGTGGTAACTTAAGTCTAGACACCTCAGAAAGTTCTTCTCTTGTTTTTTAACTTTTTCCTCTTTATTTCTTCTACTCTTAGATATTTTAGACATTATTTATGAGACTCCAACGTGCTTTAGTCTTGAGTATAGGGGTTCAAACATATTGTGTAAACATTGGGGAGTAAATTGGCTATTAGTTTGCACTAAAGGTCTTCCGAAATTTACTTTTATGTAAGTTGTTTCACATATGGAGAGAAAAGAGAATCTATGTGCTTATTCCTTGCCAAGATGAGCACAACATCTACAAATTATCTAGTTTGCTAGATAAAAATCTTAGGGGCTTGGACAATTTGTTGTTAATGGATACCATAAGTGTGACTTTTCTTATAGTTAGTCGGTTTTTTCTTTATTTTCTTACTTCGTGTAACAAAAAAAATTATACAATTGAAAGTGTTTTTTAATTAATATCATATAAACAATATTCATCTTATTCTAAAATAAAAGTATCCAAACAAAAAATAAGTTACATTAAACCTATTTTAACCAAACTTAAGTTTACAAACTCTAATCTAATTAGACTCTAAATCATAAGAATGACTTTTCTTCTAGTAAAAGGGAACATAGAAACTAGAATAAAACACACTCAATTATTTAACTTTATTATAAAACACATTCAATTATTTTACTTTATTGTATTATTTTTCTATGAATGCTCAAATATATAAGTGTGAATATCAATATTTTTTAGTTTCTAATAAATTTTCTTCGACCTACTAGATTAATGACTAATTTTATTTTACAAATATATGATTATCGTTAATTAAAGAGAATTTTTACACATTTAATATCTTTGTAACGTAGTTATAATAAAATATGAAGATATATATATATATATATATGACATTGCAAATAAGAAAAGGTGAAAATGTCATCAATTAATATCAAGGATGTATATGTATGGAAAAAAATAAACAGAAAATATTTTTATTTTAAAACAATTAACATACACTATTTTTTATCTAATTTTAATTTATCTTGTTTTATTTTTATATTTTTTATCATATTATTTATTATATATATTATTATTATTCTTTATTTTTTTATCGTTAGCTTATTTTCACCTCAATCAATCCAAAATGAGGTGGTCGATCATCATTCTTCTTTATTGTTTTCTCTTACCTTTTTTTCCTTGTCCAAACAGAGTATTGGGAAAATAACCCAATCGTGGCGAGACAGTATTGGGCAATGGTCAAGAACGCAGTGCAATTATCACAAAGCTACGGTTGTTGCATCTCTATCCGAAAGTGACTATGATATGACTTATAGGTCCTTTTTTTTCTGAACGTGGGGTGGTCATTTTTACTCTATCAAGGTACTAGATAAGATTTATTGTCTGTAATATGTAGTTTAGGGTTAAGTGTTTAGTTTATTTATAGTAAAATGTTTTTTTAAATATTATTTTTTAACAAAATCTACCTTAATCATAATATATCTGTTGTTATAAAAAATAATCTAATTTAATTTTTATAATATTTTTCATTAATTTTTCCACCTATTTAATAAAAATGTTAAATTATGTTAATTATATTTAATTTTTATTAAATATTTTTATAAATTATTAGAAGAATTAATAAACCTACATGTAAAAGAATATAATTATATCTTTCTCAAAAAACTATAACAGTTCAAGACTTCTCTCTTTTCTTATTTTCTTCTGAATCTACACCCACGTGAAACGTCCTTCTCTGTATGTTCGTTGAGTCACTCCTTGTATGCTTAACGTTTCAAACTTTTCTTTGTCCTATATTCACCCATATTCAGTTTTCTGTATTGCTTGCCAGTAATATATTAAAAACTATTTATAATATTTAAATTTAATTATATTTTTTATCTTCTTAATTTAGTATTACAACAATTTTGATTCTCGTAATATTAATTTTATAGTATTAATTACTCAATTTTATTTTACATATTTAAAAATAACAATTTTAATTTTATAGTTTTATCATATATAATGATATGACAAGGTTACTGTCAAATGTTTTTTTTTAAATTGAATAATTTATTTTATATATGTTATAATATTTATTTAATTTTTATAAATTAAATAATTTGACTAAAATTACTTATTTTTTTAAATATAGATGTCAAAATCAAGAACAAAATCTACCATAACTAAAGTGGTTCATTTTTTAAATATGTGGATTAAAATCGAACAATTAAATATATGAAAATCAAAATTATCTTTACACTAAACTAAAGTAAAAAAAATGTAATTAAGTCTAATATTTGTTAATCAAAAATTATATTAGAAATTTGTAATTTTTTTTAATTTTTTAAGCATTATCAACTATTTACTTAAGGTGATTATAATCTTAAGTAATTTAATTTAAGAAATCAAATAAACTTCTTAAAAAGATTCAATATTGATTTACCCATATTGACCCACTAGAAAATAATAAGAATTTATGTTGACCTATTAGAAAATAATAAAAATTTCATATGTGGGCTACGACTTCAAGAATAATAATGGTTGTGTTGTATTCTCCAAACAATTTTCATGAATTTAGATTTTTATAAGAATTTAAAAGTAGAAAAACTCCAATAGAATACATTATTTATCAAGAGCTACTTCTTTCACTTAAAAATTTTCATAAAAATGTTAAATGATAATTTGGATACATCATATTTTTTTTTTTAAGATGATGATATAATTTGAGATACATTTTTTCTGGTAAATTAAGAACGTACTTTTAATCAACTATACATGTATAAGTAGCTAAAAATAATTAACTGGGATGTAGGATAACAAATCATCTCGATGCATGATTCAAAATCTCTCGCAAGTCACAACACCGGTGGCTAATTAAGTCATGGACAAGGATTTATGGAAACCTGCAGGGATGGAACCTGAATGCAATATAAGTGGTCAAATAATCAATTGCCTCCATAAAGAAAATGCATAATTTTATGTTTAACTCCTACAAACAAACGAACGGCAATAAAAGGTTAATTTTCTCAGGAAACATTTCATTTATATCATAACGACAGCTTGAATATATTATTAAGTATGAGTAATTGTTTTTGGTTTTTCAAAAAAGAATATGAATTTAAATATTCATAAAGTATGAAAATATTAAAAATGACATCTATCGCTATTTAGTGGTGAAATAAAATGCCCCTAATCATATCACATCTATTAAGTGACCTATCTAATGATCTAAATACATATCACTTTATTAATTAATAGTGATATAAAATTATTTTTAAAAGTTTTAAATTTACAAAATAAAATTAAGAAAAAGAAAATGAATGATAAAAATCAAACATAACTAAACACATTACAATGATTAAAAACACTCTTTAGTCTAATATTATAAAATAAAAGCTAAAAAAATACAGAAATAAAGTTCCTATACCTCCTCCCCTTGTCGCATTTCATTATCGCTCCCAAGCACCCATGTCGCTTAATTCAGATATAATGGTAATTTCAATGGGAGGAGGAGGAAAATAATGTCACATACTAGTAAAGGCACATTCCTTCATATCAATGAAAATTCACGAGTCATTAGTGCGTATTTAAGGTTACAGAAATGCTAACTAGTATAAGCATACTACCCAAAATGTTACTATATAAGAACCACACCTCTTGATTTTTGTCAAATATCTTTTTTCTTTCTTTAATTTAGTTTCTGTCCAATAAAACACAAAAACATCGTTTCAGTAATATTTGTACGAAAAACTTTTGTACTAAGTAACAGTGTTGTTGCATTTAATATTGATATGATAATATACAATTCCTACAAGCACAACCCCAGAATGTGAACACGATACAAGGAAGTCAAGTAACCAAAAATATAGCTTCAGTAAAATACAGAATCGCGCAATGGCCCATCGTGGAGCTGTGTAAGCATGCATTCTGTGAGAAATCGAGACCAGAAGACATTGTAGCTTTGACAGCCCAACATTGGCCCAAACACTTGGACAGTGGATTTTGCCCTTCATTTGTTCCTTTTTATACCAAGACAAACAAAATAGATCGTTAATCCTTTTGCTTTGGACCATTGAGAATAAAATAAAAAAGGCAATTGTTATTTGTATCTCTCTTTTTTATTGATGCATCTCTTTTTAGCTTTTTTTTTTTTAAAAAAAACAAGAATATCTTTTTCTAGAAACTCAGTCTCAAAATTTATTTGGATAATAATATGTTCCTAAAACTAATTTTGAAAAGTTAATTTTGTAAGACCATTGTCAAATATGTTTCTAATTGAAGATGACTAGTGAGAACAAAGTGTTGTCACAAAATGTAAAGAGAAAAATATAATAGGGATCAAAGATAGAGAAAAAAGATTTCTATTAGATCTCCATTAGGACTTGGAGAAGTGTTTCTTCGTTTAAGAGAAAAAAGTCTAATTGGCATGATGATTCTAGTTGAATTGCTAAAGATAGGACTCCTACCAACACTAGTAACACATTCGTCGGCACGCGGTCCTTGTGCATAAACTTGAATTTCTCAAACAAGTGTTGGAGTTTATGGTGAAGGACTTTATGTCCAAGATGGAGGGAGAAAGAAGGAAGAAGACAAAGAGGAGTGTCACGAAGGCTGATCTCGCTTATACAAGGCAAAGAGGAAAAGTAATTTTGTGAAAAAAAAATATATAAAAATGGATGTATTGGTGAAAAAAAAATATAAATAGCAATTGTCAAATAAAATTTCTCTTCACATGTGACTAGTCTTTTTTAATTTAACATGTTTTTCTTTTCAATTGTTCACTTTTTATGTATGTTTAGTGTTTTTATTGAAACAAAATTAGCATATGTTTATTACAAAGTAAATAATAATAACGTATTTTTATTATAAAGTTGTTCCGGTACATAGTATCATAATTATGTGTCCTCATTCTTCTTTTTCAGTACATACACACACATATATATATATATATATATACATGTCTAAAATCTCCACGTCATCAGACATAATAACAGACATATCAGAGGCAAAACGTCGCTGCCAAACGACTTTTTTAACATGTCAGGCGCGGGCTCCTTTTGTCCTGTGGGTACGGCCTCCCACGTGGCTGTACTACCTCAGGTCCTCCCGGTCGAGCGATCCGGCCGGTACACAGCCCCTCAAGCTTTTTCTAAGGGACTAAAGCTTTGTCTAAGGGACTAAAGCTTTCATCCCGTCCTGATGGTGCGCTCGGATCCCTCCATCTATTTCTCGCATGTTCAAGCCTCACGGACGCTTGATTTCTACATTTATTATTCTTGGAACTTGTGCATGCCTTTTTGCTCTAGTCGTCATTCTATGCACGTCGTTCTAGGTTCAAATGCGATGATTGCTTTTTCTCTTTGAAAATCCTCATTGTCGCTTCTCTATTCGTTGTTCCTTCTCCATCTTCGCTACACTTTCAAGGCTTTCTTCGTCGTTCCTCGCCACTCTTCCTGCTCCCTGCTTCCTGCTTTCTGCTTTGTTCTTGCTATGGCGACACAAGATGATGTCCTTGTCTCTTCTTTTGTTACCTTCTATGTTCTCTCTATATGGGTGTCGTTTTGTTTAATTTTCTTCTAGAGCAGGAATCGTCTTCCAGCTTGGGTCCCAAACTGACCCTCGCTTGTTTCGTCGTAGGGGATCCTTTGAAGGATGCACCTGGTTCCTCTGTTTAGGGAAATCAGTTTCCAAGTAGGGCCATGCCTCGGGCTAACCTCATGCCCGCTAGTAAGGCCTCGTATTCTACCTGATTGTTGCTAGCTCTAAATTCGAAATGCAAGGATTGTTTGATGAGGACGTCGTCCGAACCTTCTAGTACTATTCTGGCTCCACTTCCTGTGCGGTTAAAGGATTCGCTGACAGATAGGAACCACTCCCCCTCCTCGGCGGTCGACACACCAACTAGTGTCAATTCTGTAATAAAGTCGGTCAACACCTGTGCTTTAACGTGCCTCATCCAATCAAATGATATATCAAATTCTAATAGTTGGACACTCCAAGCAACCATCCTTCCGGCTAGATCTGGTTTTCGCAATACTTGCCGGATTGGGAGATCCGTCCAGACAATTATGTTGTAACTCTAGAAATACGGGCGCAACCTTCGCGAGGTTATCACTAAGGCCAGGGCGGCTTTCTCTATCTTCTAGTACCTTCTGCCAACACCCTACAGGACCTTGCTTGTGAAATAAACCGGATGTTGCTCTCCCTCCCTTTCCTAGATCAACACAACGTTAATTGCATCGTCAGATACATATATATATAAGTACAGAGGGGTACCTGGGTATGAACGAGTAAGGATCAGAGGGGTGGCCAACATTGCCTTTAACCGCAAAAAGGCTTCCTCACATTCGAACGTCCAGGGAAATGTCCCCCTTTCTTTAGTGTTTCGAAAATGGGCATGGCCCTCTCCGCCGCCCAGGATATGAAATGAGACAGGGTTGTGACCCTTCCCATGAGCTGTTGAACCTCCTTTACACTTTGCAGGCTTCTCATGTCAATTATGGCCTGGCACTTCTCTGGATTGGCCTCTATCCCCCTCTTGGTCAATATGAAGCCCAAGAACTTTCCTGCCTGAACGCCAAATGAACACTTCTTTGGATTCAATCTCAGTCGGTGCTCCCTCAGAATGCCAAACACCCACTCTAACGCCATGCAATGCTCGCCTGCCACCGTGGACTTTACCACCATATCATCAACATAAACTTCCACATCGACACCCATCACCGCCTCGAAAATTTTGTCCATCAGGTGTTGGTAAGTTGCTCTGACGTTCTTGAGGCCAAAAGGCATGACCTTGTAACAAAAAACTTCATCATCAGTGATGAATGTAGTCTTCTCCTCATCATGAGGATACATCTGGATTTGGTTGTAACCCAAGTACACATCCATGAAGCTCAAGAGAGCGAAACCCGAGACTTCGTCCACTAGCTGGTCAATATTAGGTAGGGGGTAAGGGTCCTTAGGACAGGCCTTATTCAGGTCGGTGTAGTCCGTGCACATCCTCCACTTACCATTGGCCTTCTTGACCATCACCACGCTGGCTAGCCAAGTTGCGTATTGTACTTCCCTTATGAACCTGGCGGCCAGCAGTTTGTTTGTTTCCCCATGGGCAACCTTTCGCTTCTCTTCTCCTTACTTGCGCTTCTTTTGGGCAACCGGCTTCACTCCTGATGCCATTGATAAACAGTGGCACATGAACTCAAGATCTATGCTGGGTATATCATTCATAGTCCATGCAAAAATGTTGTTGTTCCACCTGAGGAAACTCACAAGACAAGCTTCGTCTTTGGGATTCAAAGTCGTACCTATCGTCGTTTTATGCGTGGCTAATGACCCCACTTGGACTTCTTTCAAATTTTCAACCGAGTGGAGTCTCTCGTGTTCGTACCGACATCGGGGGTCTAGATACAGATCCAACGTTAACGACCGACCAAGTAGACTTGGGAGGATGGGATCCCACCCTCAAGTTGTCTTCATAACACCTCCTCGCCACATGGGAGTCAGCCCACACGCTCCCCACTTTTTGACCTATTGGGAACTTCATGCATAGGTGCAAGGTGGACACGTTCGCTCCTAATTTGTTCAATGTCAGTCGTCCCAAGATGATATTGTAGATGCTCCCACATCCACCACTGTGTATAAAATCGGGATGCACTTAACGTTTGAGCTTTCTCCGAACACCGTCTCCAGTTCAATAGTTCCCTTAACCGGTAATTGTTCAGCCACGAAACCATAAAGAGTCCCTAAGCATCTGGCCAGTTGGGAAGGTGGTAATCTCAGTTTCTGATAAGTGGACCAATACAGAATGTTGGCTAAATTGCCTTGGTCTATCAGGACCCGCTCCACTCTATACTCCGCAACCACCACGGATATGACCATGGGCTCATCACAACTGGGCATGCCATGCTTCAGGTCACGGTCGTCAAATGTGATGACCAAGCTGGACTGTTGCTTGGTCCCCAAAGGCGTCCGGTTCGCGCCTGTGAGAATGGCCTGTACCTCATACGCTTCTCGTGTCGTACCCCCTCCCGATATGGTAGTGATGGTGCCACGTAGAGGCCCTTTGCTGTGACCTGCTTCTCTCCCTCCGAACCTCCACTGGTTGTGCGGTCGTTCGCCATGCATTCCTCTGTCCCTTCTGGTCACCTCTGTCGGCCCGTTGGGCCTTATACCTCTCCTCCGTATGGCACCGAACATACCGACTGAGATGGCATTCTTGAATCAATTTTTCGATCTGGGCTTTCAAGGTCCAACAGTTCTTTGTTGCATAGCCGAACGTGCAATGGAAATCGCACCAACTTTCTCTTTTCAAGCCCATGACTTATCCTTTCACCTCTGATGGAAACTCTAGTAGGCTTGTGTGACAAATCTCCCGCAAAATCTATGTCCTCTTTTCTGTTAGCGGGGTAAAGTTTTGCGGGAAGTGTCACCCCCGAATTGGTGCCTGACGTTTAAAGTCTCCTTTTTGTAGGACCAACCACTTCAAATCCTTGTGGCTAGGAGCGCGTTCAACTTCCATCCACTCGATTTGGTCTTTCTCCACTTCAATGTGTTTTTTCGTTCGTGCGCCAATCTCCTCCATGCTAGACGGCCTCCTTAAAGCCAGTGCGTCACTAAATAAGCCAACCCTCAACCCCTTCTGAAAAGCCTTGACGAAAAAATTCTACTTTGAGTCGTCAACCCGAATGGTCACGTTGTTGAAACGAGCCAGGTAGCTTTTTAGACTTTCCCCCCTAGCTTGCTTAATATCGAACAGGTCTGCCACCTCAAACTTCTTTACTTTGTTGGCTGCGAACTGCGATACGAAGGAGCCGGCCAAGTCATTGAATGTCTGGATGGACCTGGCTAGTAGAGTTGTCATCCACTGCATAGCTACGCCTCTTAAAGTTCCTGGGAAGAGCTTGTAGCTGAGCTTGTCATTCCCTCCACTGATGTACATTTGCGTCTAGGAAGCTTGCAAATGTGCATGGGGGTCTTAAGCTTTGTCGTATGGCTCCACCATTATTTCCCTAAAGTTGGGAAGGATGGGGGTCTCATCGATCTCTACACTGAATGGTTGCCCCCAGAATGGTTGGATGGGAGTCACTTCCCGCACGACTACTTCCCATCTTCCCTCTACCTTCATCATGGCAATCTGCTGACGGAGTTCTTCCTCCCTCTGCTCAGCCATTCGAATGGCCTCAAGATTATGCTCCTCCGCTCAACGATATCTCTCCTCCACCTCCGCCTGCCTCTGCTTTGCCTCAGCACTGAGATGAGACTGCTCGTTGCTGCACACTTGGAGAGAGGCCACAGCGCGAAGTAATCTCTGTAGGGTGTCTTCCTCTCCCTCGTTGGTGGAGCTCACTTGGTTTCTGGTTATCGACATTGTCTCAACTCACAATGTGGCACTTGGTTCTCTTCTCCTTCAATGGCTGTCGAGACTATATATATATATATATATATATATATACACACACATGCCTAAAACTTCCACGTCACCAGACAGTAGTACAGACATGTCGAAGGCAAAATGTTACTGTCAAACGACTTTTCTGACATGTCAGACGCGAGCTCCTTCTGTCTTGTGGGTACGACCTCACACGTGGCTGTACTACCTCACGTCCTCCCAGTCAAGTGGTCCGGCCGATACAAAAATAAATAACAATTATTTCTTAAAAATTTACATGTTCAATAATATATGTTAAGAAAAAAAAATCAAACACGTTCCTTTGACTAATGAAAAGTAAAATGTAACGATATTATTTTATTTCAACTGTATATTTTAAACTCTCAAATTCTTATTTTATATTTATTTATTTACTTGAAAATTGAACCAATTAAACAATTTTAAGTCTTAGTTCACTTAAAAACCACAACAAAAATTAATTCTTCAAATTATATTAAATTTTCACCCAAAAATTTGTTTATATACCTTTAAAATCATTGTATATCCTAAATTTATCATAAACCCTAATATAGTTGAGTAAAAAATAAGGATAAATGAGTTTTATATTAGAGAAAATAGACTACGTACTCACAATGTAAACTAGTTTTACACGATCGTCTAATTATAAATCGCTATGTATGGTAAGTTTATTGACTTTATAATAATTGCATTAAATACCAACAATGACTTTTTTTGTTTTCTTTTCTTTTTTTTACGTTGTATGCTTTAATTCATGATTCTTCAAATGCTTGCATCATAGAATTTGATGCTATATGTCATATTTCTTGATTTTTAGAATATTTCAATTTTTACTTTGTATCCATGATTCTTATGTCATTTTACCTAATGGCACTCAAGTTGTTGTCACCCATCTTATTGTCATGTCTCACAATACTAATATCACTTTATTTAGTGTTCTCTATATTCATAATTTTTAAGCCAATCCCATTTTAAGTAGTTCATTATTGTTTGCTTCTAATTTTATTGATCATTCCTTTTCCATACAAAACAAAAGTGGAATAAGGATGATTCAAAGTGGCATCTTGAATAGCATTCTCTGTTTCTTCCACTCTACATCAATTACTAATGATGGTAACCCAAATTTTTAATTCAATAATAACTTTATTTTTCATTTTTTTAGCAACAAAAATGTGTCACCTCATATTTAACATTAGAGACTATGACACTTCTTATCTCATAAGTGTCCCAAGTTTCTTAATAAAAAGTATTTGTCAATTTCTAATTTTTGTTTTTCACATTGTTGTATTGTTTGTCCATATTGAAGCAAATAATACTTTATTTTACTTATATTATTTTTTTTTCACCCAATGAATTTACATATTGACGTATGAGACTTTTACACCATCTTACTTACAATAGTATAAGACTTGTGCTAATCATAGTTAACAATAACTCATAATTTACATGAATATATGTTATCCCTTAAGTTATAAATAGTTACTTATGTAGACTCGATCTAATAATGTAAGAGTTTTTTCTTACTAATTTTCTAACATTCAATGACATTATCCAACAATACTTAATTATATTTTTAGACATAGAGAAAATGTTGTGATAAAAAAATATTAAAATTTGTTGAATGTTGCATATCTCTGTTTTCAATCAAAAGTTCTATTAACTTTTGATAAAGACTATGTAAAGACAACAATCTTTTTCATAAAGTTATATTATTTATAAATATTTTAAAAATAAATATTACAGCTTGTAAATGAGTTAGCTTGGATAGGAGAGGTGTGAAAACGAGCTAGCCGAACTCAATTTTCACATAGATTAATATTTTGTTGACCTACTTCTTTATACTTATAAGTATTTCAATTTTTAAAGAATTTTTTCTTAAAAAAATTATCAAATCAAATGAATTTTATTCATTTTGAATTAGTTTTTTTAGAGCTTAATTTAATTTTACAAATTAAACCAAATTAGTCAAATTTTATATGAACTAAATTTTTTAAACCCAATCCGATAGGTGGAACTCATAGATATAATATTTATTAATGATGTATTGAATTGATATTCTCATCAAATCATAAATGGTTACGTATAAATTGTTATATATAACTAAGTTTATTTAAATTTATAATTCCTCCTCTAAAATCTATATCAATGATTTTTAATTAATTAATATATGTTTTATAATAATGATAGATAAAAATCGAACTTTTTTAATCCTTCCTTTATACAGAAAATGATATATAGTATATAAAAACAAAAGACAAGTAATAAGTTTTCTTACAATAGAAGTTTAATGAACAAACTTGAGCATGATAAAGAGACAGAGTAGCAGCATTAGTCAACACGCCACGCGGAAGCTTTGTTTTCGTTTTTGTAAGCAGAAAAAGGCCCCACCATGCACTAAGAGACGCCTATTCGGTCGCCACGAAGACACCCTCTTAAAAGGGCGCCATTTGCCATAACCTCTAGGATTTTAAAAACTTTTCCACCACACTACTCCACTTCACATTCAAAAACCCAACTCAACCCGTTTCCTCCGCAAAACCCTAAACCGCGCCATGCTCCCTCACTCTTACACCTTCGACTCCCTCTCCAAATCCCAGGACCTATCATCCGCAATCCAAGCCGCGAACACTCCCTCCCAAATTGCTTCCGCGTGCGCCTCCATCATCTCCTTCCTGCACTCGCACTCACCTGACCAATCCCGCCATTTCTTCTCCCACGCCTTCCCAACCCTAATCTCCAAGCTCTTCGGCTTCCACGGCCCCGCCGCCGCCAATGCCTGGATCCACCACCCCGACCCCGTCCTCGCTCAAACCCTCTTCTCCCTCCTCTCCCCCGCCGGAACCCTCGCCGCTGCCATCGCCTCCGTCGACCGCCTCTCCCTCGTCAAATACGTCTTCCCCGGCGAACGCCTCCCCAACTGGACCCGCGCCCTCCTCGCCGACACCGATTCCCGTCCCCTCTCCGATCTTTGCCCCTTCCTCTTCAAACCTTCCCCTTCCCCTTCCCAAATTCAACTCAACGTCTTCGAATATTTCTTCTTCTGGTTCGCCTACTACCCCGTTTCCAGGGGCAAATACGACAATCCCGATCGCGCTTCCGTTAAGAGACCAAAGAAATTTAGGTTAGAGGATTGGGCTTGGGCCTCCTCCATTCCCGGCTTCTCCGTCTCCAAGCGCTGCCCCGAGGGAAACGGAAAACCTCGCTGCAATTTATACACGCGCCTTCTCTGCGCGTATCTCCGCGCCTTCGTTCCCTCCTACGATCTCAACGCGCACCAGCCCTACCGCACTTCGATTCTCCACTACGGGTCCGGCTACGACGCTTCCGTCGTCGCCCGCGCCGAGTTTGTCGTCAACGCACTAATCCACTTCTGGCTCGTGGACAACGATTTCTCGCCGTTCCCGGCGAGCACTTGCCGCTCCTTTCCGGCGGGGGAGGTGCCTCCGGCGCCGGGGCTGGGCGAGGTGGTGAGGCTGTTCGTGAGGTACTTGAATTTGAGCACCCTCGCGGCGTTTCGCGACGGTGGTGGTGAGTGTGGGAGTCCTAGGTTTAGGACCGTTGAGGGTGCGAAGAGCAAGGATTTGGGGTCTGCGCGCTCGCTTGGGTGTTGGAACTTCTGCGTTCAGAGGCCCCTGTATAGGTTTTTGTTGAGGACGTTCTTGTTTTGCCCTATGGCTGCTTCGGTTAAGAATGTGTCGCAGGTGTTGTCGGTTTGGGTGGGTTACTTGGAGCCTTGGACTATGAATGTGGATGAGTTTTCGAATGTGGATGCAATTGCCGGTGAGAAGAAGGAAAATTCTGCGCCTGCGAGTGCAGGTGGTGGATTTGCGCCGCAGTGGCAGGATTATGTTCTCTCTAATTATCTCTACTACAGTTCCTTGGTTATGCATTTTATTGGGTTCGCTCACAGGTTTCTTCATAGTGATGTTGAAATTGTAGTCCAGATGGTGCTCAAGGTGTGTTTCTTAACCATGGTTTTTTTTACTCTCTTTTACATAGAGTTTTCAAATTTAGGTAATTGAGGTGTTTTACTTGGTAAAATTTATGCTGGGGGACTGCTTTATGGTTGTTATTAGTGTGGGATTCGGCTCCTGAATGACCCACTTTATAGGGTAAAGTAAGTAATCTCAGTCATTGATAGAAAAATTAAGAGTCAATGTTGCGAGCATGTGCTTAATCAATCATAGGTGAGATGAAATATCAACAGTTGATTTTCTCATCAATGATTGAGATTCCTTACTTTGGCCTACTCACTTGATAGGAGTCAAATCAGTTAGTCTGTGTCTGTCACTGAAAGGCTCTATTTAGTACTTGCAGTGGAAACTGAAACTGCAAATGAATGCTATTCTCTTGAGTTTGTGTACACGAAGATTGTGAAAAACATAGGAATATGGTGAGCATTACAATGTGGCTATTGAATGATCTTGATGTCTATTTCGATTTTCTTTCTCTATTGTTTCAATGGTATCACTGACTATCAATGGCACGCACTCGGAAAACCTAGTCATATGGTGAGGGAATTCATTCTTGAAAGAAAAGGAGGATACTTGTATGGGTGTCTTCCTGTAATTTTTGCATCCAGAGGATCACTTATCTTTCAATCTATGTATGAATTATTCATAATTGTATACATGGAATTTGTTAAGCATAATTTGATATCTGCCTCCCACACACCACAAACCACATTCACATGTATACATTTTATTGGGTTTGTTCATTCGCTGTTTGTGATAATTTCCACTCATTGCATAATTGTTATAAAGGATTTTAGCTAATATTTGGTAGATGTGTTAGAATGACAGGAAACATAACTCATGGATTGTATTCTACGTTTGGTGCATTTCAAAACTACAACATAGTTATAAAGCAGAATATGAGGTTAAAAAGTTGTGCATTATCTGTCCATTCTATTCTGTTCTGTCCACACACCAAATGCTTCCTGGTAGTCCCATTGTGTTCCAATACTGAATTGGGGAAAAAGGATTATTCTGGAAAAAATAATTGTTCTTATTATATTGATTGTTGTAGAACTGTACTCTCGTTTGAATTTTTTCAGTTTTAGATTTTATACTCATCGAAACCTCAATTTTACCTAAGTCACATTATTTTCCTGCATGCTAGGTAGGACAAAGTTTGCATTGCTGTTCATGTTAGACCTATCTGTATGCTTTTTTTGGTTTTAAAAAATGGTCAATTCTTTGTAAGGACTCATTTGTCATTCCTGTCATGTATAAACACTGTTCTTGTGATTGTAACTTTCTGAGGGATCTTATAGCTATAACAAACTTTTGAGGTTTAGCTGAATGGGCTTCTCACCTTTTAACCTGCATTTACAGGTGTTAGACACCTTGACATCATCAAAAGAGCTCATTGACCTTTTGAAGACTGTGGATTCCCTTTTCCATTCCAAACAGGCCGGATCAGGCAAATCAATGTTGAATAACTTGTACAGATATGTTCCTATTATCCGTGATCAGTTGCAGGTGATTTGACATATTTCTTCTGCTTTTACAGTTTCCCCAATTTCATTGACCTTTCAACTTAATTGTTATTATTTGCATTTTAAGATACCTCTGCACCCTAAAAGTTGATTCTATACCAACTATTAGTTACCCAATTTCTTTATCTTTTTCATTTTTGTTAGGGATGAGTATAAAATCATTTATGTGCCTTCACCTACTAACTCGAGCTTTTGAGAAATTTGGTTTAGGACATGGTATTAGAGCCTCCATGAAGAAGTGGTGTAGAGTGTGATCCTTGCAGCCCCTCCTTCTGTTAATAAAAAAGTTGAATTTTAGCACAATGTAGGTGACCTTGTGCATTATCCACGCTTGAAGTCCAAAAGGCTCTTGCATTAGAGGGTGTGTTAGAGATTAATATGTAACCATTTATGTTCTTTACCTAATAACTTATGTTTTTGTGATTATTTGTATATAACACTTTTTTTGTTGGTTGTATTTATTGATGTTTCATGTCTTGATTCTTCTGTTTCATATTTGGTTTAGGTGCTTGATTAAATGCTTCTGCACTTAACACATACTTGGCATGACCTAATATCTATATGTTCATTAATACTACCGGTTGTTTCAGGATTGGGAGGATGGTTTATGTGAGACGGATGCTGATGGCTCTTTTTTGCATGAGAATTGGAACAAAGATTTGCGACTTTTTGCTGATGGGGAGGATGGTGGACAACAGCTCCTTCAGGTCTTATATATTTTCATGTTTTGGTAAATTTGTGTTTCTAAATTCCAACTATAGTATAAATACACAATCAGTCATTTGTCGTTGTAATGACAATGTTTTAGGTTTACCCTCCTCATCTATATGGGCTTGGGATCCTAGGAAAGAACAGATGCTTCAGAATTGTAGCTGTATTCATGTATTATCTGTGTAGGACATCCATATTAGATACATCATAGACACTTTGAATACTTCTAGTTGTAGTTTACATTTTTTTACTTTTATTTTTATTTTTAAAGCTTTTATGCCAATGCAGATTGGAATATCATAATAATTGAAGTTGTAGTATTTTATAATTTCTATAAGGACTTGTGTTCACTTTTAAAACATCAATTCTCTATTTTGATTTACGTTTATGTTAATTTATACTATTTTTATTTTTTATTATATATAATTTTTAAAATTTGTCATGTCCTGTCTAGTATCCTTTCTTTTTAATTTGGACCATGTAAAGATTGGTAACAAAGCACTATGTAGGCAGAGTTGTCTTTCTAACTGCAGTTATCACTATATATAATGTATATATTATTAGCTTCTCATTTCAATTTTTGTCACTGCAGTTGTTTATATTGCGTGCAGAAGCTGAATTACAAGCTATATCTGCTGATAGTGTTGTACCCAGCCTTCAATGCATAGATTCATTGAAGGCAAAATTGGGGTGCTTATTTGATGGGCACACTATAAAGTCATCATCAAGCTGTCCTGAACCAATGCCACATCAGCAATCTCGTGATGAGATATTCAAGCCTAGAAGAGCTGGCAATCGTGCATTTGCAGATGTTAAATACAAAGGTGACTGGATGAGACGTCCCATTTCCAATGATGAAATTGCATGGCTTGCAAAAATGTTCATTAGGTTGTCTGATAGGTTGAATGAGAGTCTTGGACTGAATCAGGCAGAGAGCGGTCAAGTAAGCTCAACAGTCTCCTATGTGGAGGTATCGGCAGATGTTGCCCATATATGTGGACCTTCGGAGGCCCTCAGGGTCTTTTTCTGTACCATTGGTTCTTGGCTTCTCTTTTGGGGAGCTGCTTCTCTGGGTTTAATGCGAAAATATGGTCTGAGAGTGAACTTAAGGATACTGGCCTCCAAGAAGGTTGTAATGGTTTTTGTTTTATATGTTGTTTTTGGCATATTGAAGAAACTCATTCGAGCATTCCATCAAAGAGTATAGATTTATACAAAGTGTATAGAGATGTGGAAAGTACAAAGAATTTTGTTCCTATCAAATTATTGTGCATAAGGTGTTTTTGCTTCTGTAATTACAAGTGGTGGTGTGGTAAACAAAACAAAAAAAAAATGCCAGTCCGCTATTCTGCTTACTTGGAAGTTGGAGTGCAGTAATGGAAATAGCTCACTGCAACCACTCGACACAAATGATCTCTCCTGCCAAGGTCTAAACTCGGTCATCTAATGTAAATAATTTCTGATTTCATATTAAAGCTACAATGAAAGAAATTACGGGTATCTCATTTTTATTTAGAATATGACGTTATCAAAGAAGTTTGAGTAAGGGTCGTAATTTCTTCAAAGTGTTTCGTTTTGGAAAAAGCTACCAAAGTTTTTATAATGCGCTAACCTTTTGTAACTTTTCTTTTTCTTTTCAAAAATTATACCTTTTAGCCCGTGTTTATTTTAAGATTCAGTTTAGTCCTTTACTGCTTGGTTAGTCCTGTTTCACTTAACAAAAATGTATTACGTGGTATTCATGTCATTATCCGAGTCTTATCATTTGTGTCCTTAATTTTAAACAAATAAACATCGTATGTATGTGTGAGTAAAAATGATATCAATAGAACAAATATTTTTTTCCTGCAGTTGCAACGCATGAACTATATTTACAACAATTGTGCACCTCTCTCTATGTGGTTTCACTGCATTCTTTTTTTGCTGCAATGTATACTATTTTCCACGGATGAACGATAACCATTTCCAGTGTCAACCACCTTCTTGCCACCCTTTCTTTTGCCTAAACCATACAATCAAAATCGCCTCTCTTTGGCGACCATCTTCCTTGTCACCAACCACCATGAGCTACTTTTATCTAATGTGAGATACATGCACTTTCACAAAGAGGTGTGTGCACCCTTTTTTAGTACAACCCACACTCTGTCAACTTTTCTATTGCATTTTCATGATTTTGCTAACCTCTTCGCTTTACTCTTCAACTCTGATGACTCCTTTGTCATGCTACTTCGTCTTAAATAACCTTTTTGCTATGCTCCCCTGGTCACATTACTTCACTCTTGTGACCTCATGAGTCTAGCGACTTCTCCATTGCGCTCCCTTGTTTCTAGCTCCCTCTACTACCTTTCAATGATCCTATCAAGGGCTAAAACTATGTCTTTTAAGGGCTTTTCTTTCGACCACATTTGTAAAAAGTTTGATTCATATGACATATATGCTCTATTTTGAAGAAAAACATTATGTAAATAAAAAAATATTAAAAGATTTCATAACTATAAATTAATGATTTCAATCATTATTTATATAATTAATTTTATCCTTATTTGATTATAAAAAAAGTATAATATATATGAATAACATACACAACACATTTGATAGACATTTTTATGATTATTTTGTTATTCTTTTACCCTTACGCAACGAAGGTTGTGAACCATATTTTTGTCCCGTTATGACAAATGAGAGTTTGCAATGATGGCTTAATTTATTTGAAATATGTTTTAATAGGTTCTTTCTTTCCCATTTTTTTTCTTTTTGCTTCCTGTTCTTCCATTATTCTTCCTATGTTACATTTTATCCAAAACTTAGAAGGCATTTCTAATCTTGCCCAACTTATAGTATGCATTAATAATTATATTAATTAGAATGACATTTGACTTCATTTTTTCCCAAAACAAAAAGGACAATAAGACCTATTTTTATCTTCCACTTTCAACAAAACAGAATAATTATTTCTTAAAAACATTATTGTTCACATCTATATTGGAAGGTAGCCCAATAGCAGAGTACACATTCAAAAGTGTCCTCCCTTTTCTTCCTTCCCTACGACTTATATATTATGTCTCAGGAAGGCTCCCTTTTACTTGAACTCTCCAATCTGACCATGAAAGGTTCTTTTTCTATTTCTTGCCTCTTCATCTCCTCCTACCTAGCCCCCAAGGTGGCCCGTGTCCGTTTTAGGGACAGAATGACGTCTATCCTTGGGTCACGCTCTCTACCCTATGTTTTTTGCTGCCTTGCCAGGTGGCTTTTCCTAAGATAATAAATGCGGAAAGTATGGATACCCTAGTTATCCGATCGATTTTGTCTCTACTAGGTCCATGTGGCTTTAGGCTGAACAGTTATCTATTGTCAGTCGATTATTCAAGGCTCGATTAGATGTCAACTCGGTCCTCTTTCCTAGATTGGTTCATAGCCTCCTAAGCATCGAGTGGGGCGAAGGGTGCTTTTGCTACTGCGATCACCTCTCTTAGGCTCGGTTATATGTCAACCTAGTCCTCTTTCCTATACCAGTCCACAACCCCCAAGCATTGAGTGGAACAAAGGGTCCTTCTGCTATTGAGTTGGCTGGTGGCGCGTATTGCATCAACTAAAGACCTACAGGGGAGGCAGACATGACCCTTCCAATGCACGAGGTACTTAGGGACTTATTCTCGTAATGATATTGGGGTTGCACCTTTTGATATGTTGCGAGTGGGGGGAAGTGACACATGGTGTATAGTTAATAACAGTTACCTCTTGACGCTTGGTTGCTTTAATCGCAACCCTCCAATTCCCCTCTATTCTAATGAAAAATCAAAGCTTTAAACTTGTTAAAGAAGTTAAAATTCTTGTGAGAAAATGCTTTAGTTTCAAGCATAGAAAGTTTTCCATTTTTTCAACTAAGTTTGTCTTAAGTTGTGAACATAAGTTTATTTATATTTAATATAATGTAAGACTATGGTAGGGTGCAGGGGTTCATGATATGGCTTGGAGATTTGTTTGGAAATTGTGACTCGTGGAGTCCTTTATTAGTGGTTTATGATTAAGACCACGTGAAAATGGATGAATTGAAACTTGATAATTTAGTCAAATGATCAATTAATTTCTCACAATGACTGTGAGAATAATCAGATGATTTATGTCAAGAAAGAGACTTTGTTTATCAGCTAATAAGTTCTTAAGCTACTTAATTATGGAAAGTTGAACTAGAAAATTAATTTTGCATGGGAAGTAAAAGATAAAAAAGTGATAAAGGAAAGCAATAAAGATAAATGTAAAGGAGGTAATTTATACGAATTCAACTAATCTTTTGATAACCATCTACATCTATATATGCTTCCTAACTCTAGCTATGATTCCTTTGATTAATCTTGTTTCGTGAATCTTCAATTGTTGTTGGCTAGAGAAAATTTTTACATGCTCTAAGAATTAAACACAAATACTCTCACTAAATAGATCGTCGATAATCCTAATTGGGGTATAAATGTAGTGGTACTTAAGCTATTATGTCAACCTATCGAATTAAAGTTATTATAAGATTAATTCACATGTATTCTTGGTGTAAAAATTTTTACATAGTTTGAACATAACTTATTTTCTCTTACCACTTGAGATTGGATATTAGTATTAAAAAATTTATATTGTTATTTTATATTACTTATTTAATTAATTTAGTCTCTATTTTAAATTTCAGTATACGCTTGTGTTCCTTCAAAACGTTTTAAGATAATTAATTACCAAGTTGACGGTATTAATGTCATGTAGATATAACTTAATATCCTTTTATTTAGTAGGGAAACAAAATTGATAAAAAGAAACGTTGGGATTAAAAATTAAGGTAGAGAGTTAATTGAGAAAAAAAATTTTAAAAATAAAACATAAAATAACTGTAAGTTATATTATTATAATTTTTAGTATATTTCTCTATTATAAATTATATATAAAAATTATAAAATGTAACTTACTATAATAGCATTATTTTAATTGGAAATAAATTTATTAAAATATTTTTTCTTGTGAACCCTTATTTAATGAAATTTAATTGCATTGAACGGGAACACCGAATTGTGTATGACGTAATAATGATTATTTTCCTTCTGTCTAAGCGTGATTGATTCTTTTATATAAGGGTAAGTTTTTTAGGATAATGTTTCCTTAATTTAAAAAAAAAAATGTTAGACATACTATCTAGGCAAATTTTCTATTCTTTGTTGAGTGGTCATCTGTTACAAGTTTTAGGGAACAAGATATTATACTTTTCTATCTTCTTATGATTCATGTTTTGCTAAGATCGTGATTTTGCAGGATTCTCTCTGCAATTATACCTAAAGATCTATTAACTTGACGTAAAACACACAAATTTTCTCTTCTAGTAATAAATAAGAAATTCGTAGGCTAAATTACATTAATTAACAATAAAATGGAAATGTTATCTAAGATGTTTCTTTGCTTATTCACCACATCTCTTATTCTTTCAATTTCAATCATGTTCATATGACATCGTTTAAATATTTTATCTTATTTTTGTATACTTGTATACCACTTCAATTATGCATATTTATATGTTATTATTATCTCTATTTTCTTTTATATTTCAATTCAAAAATTTGTACAAAAATAAAAAGTTATAAAGCAGTTCAATTGTTAGGAAATTTTGTTTTCATACGACTAAGTTACATTTTATTTCATCCCATTCACATAATTTTATTTCTTGTTATTTTTTATTTCCAAATTATGAAGTTCAGTTATTAGAAAGTATTATTTTCATTTTATTTTGATATCAATATTTTCTCTTTCCTTTCATTTACCCATCAAAAGAGTTACGTGTCATCACATGTTTTAATTACTATGTATTTATTATATTGGATGAATATTATAAATGGTAATAAAAAGGTTTAAATATTTTGTTGAATTAAAAAAGTTGTAGTAAAACAATATGTATTTATTTACTAAATGAATATTATAATTAGTGATTGTAAAGTAAAATTTATTAATTATTTTCATAAATAAATAAATAATTTGTATAATAATTTATTTAGAAAAAATTGATTAAACAGAAGTTGACATGTAGGGAAAAATTAAGTAGGAGTTTACACATGGCAAAATCTTACTTGATATAATATAATAGATAATAGATATGGTTAGATTAAAATTAATCTATATTTATTAAAATTAATTTATATTGATTGAAATTGAACCGATCCAAATAATTAATGTTGATAGTTTTATAACAAAATGAGTTCAAACACTTTATTTATATAGACCAAACGTTTTAAATAGTTATTAAAAAAAACATTATTCATAATGTTGAATACCGTTCTTTTCTTACTAAAAAAACATAATTCAAGCACTTATTAAAGAAACATTTCTATAAAATGATATATAACAAACTGAAATTTGGTAGATCACATGAAAATATATTTTCATGTAATTATTTAAAACAATCCAATATAAGATGAACAGAACATAAGATGATATAAGAGTAGAATCATCATAACATAAAATGATTAAAGTAAACACTCAAAGATACTTCTCTATATCCATTGTTGTCATAAACCCTAACTCCTTGAATATCTATCTTTTTAATATGCCAGCTAACATTCTTGGATTTCTAAGCTAACCTTTGGACAATAACTCTTATAGAACAATTCTAAAATAATATCAATAACCTCCACTTATTTTCGTAAATGAAAGAAGATTGTATGCAAAAGGTAGATAGAAAAGTTTTGAACTTCCTTGAGATAACTAGATACAAGATCAAAGATTGTACTCAATCTACAACCAGATTTATGAGGTGAAAAGTCCTTCAACACAAAGGAACAAAAAGATAGGTAGTGATTATTATATCGTGTCTAATACCCTTGCATGAAGAGAATTTTTCTAAAATCTCACCATTCTACTTGACAATGTATATTGCAAGTTTTGTATTATATTATATATTATACCTTTTGATACGGTAGAACATAATGGATAACGTCATTAAGCCAAAGTAGGAGAGTATACTTGATTAGGTTTTGATGTATAAGATTATATAAAATCACCTCATTTACAACCCTAAAAATGTTGATATATTTATAACTAATAATTAATTTTAAATCTTTAATTTTAATGTAAATCAATTTAAAATTTTAATAAAAATTATTTAAATTTAACATTTTAAACTCTAATTATATAGATAAATAAATAAATAAAAGTCACACTACTACATTTATCACTTTTAGAAACATTATTGTAAAAATGTTACCAAACTCTTTTTTAGTAAAATTTATTAGATAAAAAATGTTAATAATGATATTTTTTAATATTGGATCAAATACAACATATATTAAAATATTATCAAAACTAATAAATTATATTTTTTAATATTTTCATAATATTTTTTAAATATTACTAAAAGTCATATAAGTTGTAGTTCCAAAAAGCCAATCAAATTATATATAGGTTTATATTCATTAAAATGATATAAAATAAAAGAAAACAATTAAAATTTAATTCAAAACTATATCGTAATGGATAGGAAAAAGTAGTAGATATGATTATTTTAAATAATACTTTACTCATGTCTAGGAAATATAAATATAATTTTAGACCATAGAAGATTTTGATATTTTTTTTATTATATCTATCAATTGCTATTTGATATAGTTAGATTCTTATTAAAATTTTACTAATCTTGGTATGCAAATTTGATACGTAATTATAAGGATTTGGTTATCTAAAGTGAGAAAGTAAGGGGATATACTCAAGAAAGTATAATAAAATTATAATCATAGATTAAAACATTAACAGTTAAAATTATGAACTGTTAAATCTTAATAATTATTTTTTAATTAAAAATAATTATATTTTATCTTCCTGTCCTATATAATTTTAAAAAAAAATGTATTAAAAATGTTATGTAATATTGCAGCAAATAATATATAATATATAATATTAAGATTTATGAAATCTTGTATTATTAAATATATGTTTAAGTAAACTTCTTTACAAGCACCCGTAGGATGAGAAAATAGAAAGAAAAAATAAAATAAATTTATCTATTAGTTAAAATTAGTTTATACATAAGTTAATTTGTAGAAGCTCTCTCATATTAACTTCTTTAAAAATTGATTTTTAACTTATACATAAACTAATTTTAACTTATGAAGAATAGTATTTTTTTCCTTTTTATTTCCTCATCTTATAAATATTTATGAAAAAAAATTACTCGAATATATCCTAAGCATGATATAAATTATTTTTAAGAAAAGATTATTTGTTTTTAAAACTATTGATCAAATTAATAAAAAAATTGCTTAAAATAAGACAAAAATTTGGACAACTATTAATATTATGTCTAATAAAAGTAATTAAAAAGCTAGTTAAAAATTGAAATTTTGGTTAGAAGTTAAGAAACTAGATCTTAAATAAAAGTTATTAAGTTAGTTTATTGAATTATAAATGTTGGGGTAAAATTATTTGTTTAAACAGTTGATAAACATAAAATAATAAAAAATAAACATGTTTATATAGTATTTTTATATAAATTTTAATTTTATTTTATTGTTAAAAATATATTTTGGCAGTATATATATTTCTATTTTTAGTTTTAATTTAATTTAAAACTCTTGTAATTTTTTTCATGGATAATTTATTTTAATTATATTTTTAGTTTTCATTTATTATGTTTTTCATATTGTGTTTATTATTAATCTTATATTATATCTTAAAATATTTCCAATCATTTCTAAAATAAAATAAAAAATAATATATACTTAAGTAAACATCATACTTTCATTATTTTAATCAACATATTGGTTAAAATATGTAATATAAAATATAAAAAAAATAAACATATCATCTATCAATATTAATATTTTGAAATATAATATCAAAATAATAAAATAAATATTATAAATATTATAATGATTAAAATAAATAATATAATATAGAAATATCTAAATAATTAATAAATAAATAAAATAAATTTATTATCTATCATTGTTCATATTTTATGTACTAAAAGGATAAAAATAAGAAAATCTCACTTGCGTAAAAAAAAAAAGGTAAAAATAATAAAACACTACCTTATGAGTGAAAGCGGAGAACCTTATGTAAAAAAGAACAAAAATTAAATTTAATAAATATTTTAAAGATAAAAAATTAAAATATAAAAAATTAGAAACTAGTATTTTAAAAAAACTCTACTTGAAGTAATATAAAAAAATACTATAAACTTCTAAAAACATGTCAAACAATAGCCTAAATCATACTCCATGATGGATACCAAAGTGTGTTAAAGAAAAGTACAAAACATACATATATCGAAGTGTATTAAGAATAAGGAGAAGGTTTATATGCAGAATTGTTAATTGTTTTTATATTAATTTTTAATTAAAATTATTTTTACCATAGTAATATATGTAACTAATGTTAGTATAAATTATTAAGATAAAATTTTATTTTTTTAATTAAAATATAATACTAAAAATACTTAAAATACTAAGTCAAAGTTTTATTTAATAAAGTATTAATAGTATAGATTGTGTTTGATTTCTATTTTTAAAAATTATTTTTAATTTTTTAAATCATGAATAATTTTGTGCAAAGCTCAACTACATCTGGAACAGGTTTCTCCCACACGAAGTCCACTTCCTATTATCTACATCCTCTGGCTATGACTACAAAACAGAAAATTAGAATAAGAAAACATATATCAACTATATCTGTTTTTATTTTTAAATACTTATTTTAAAAATCATTTTTCAAATTTAATAAGTTTTGGATGAAAAATTGATGGTAAAGTAACTGTGAATTATTTTAAAAATCGGTTTCTAAAACCAAGAAAAAAAGATAAGTAAATCAAAATATTCGTATTAATTGAAATTCAGGAGTCTTATTATTTTAGCAATGGGACTTACTAAATAAAAAATAAAACTTAAATATTTAATACTAATATCTACATGAATTTTACTCAATAAAATAGCTTGTTTAAAAGTCTGTTCACAATTCATATATCTCCCCAAAAGCATGTCAATTTGATTGAAAAATGCATAAGTTATTCTTGGTAACTTTATGTTTGGACGTGGAATAAATATTACAAATAAAAATTCAAACATGCAGAATATGTAAAAAGAAATTTCTTAAAAACTATAATATTTGTAGTTCTTTTTAAGAATAATCACCTATTAAATTTAGTTCATTTTTATTTTTTATCACCTAATTTAAAATTATGTTTTTAGTCGTCACATTTTTAATGGTGTCTGGTGGAGCATTATCCACGACAAGGTAAACAATTTGAGTTACAGAAGCACGTTTGGTAGTGCATTGAAAATCTGCTAGAAACTGCCAATAGGTGTGACAAGACTTGTTTACAATGAGCACAAATGTGGACGAAAATAATAATGACGACTTTTGCACAACTGAGAACAGGGAATCTGACCATGCAAGTCCGAGATTCTTAATAATACTTTGTTGTATTTATTAATTTTTATAATATCTTATTTTACAGCACATATTACATGTATCGAAATTATTTATTTGTTTTTGAAGGGTATCTAAATATTTATTTTTAAATTTCAATAAAAAAATTCATTCTATTCAATATCTTTATAGATAAAAAAAAAAGTAAAACGTAAATTAAAAAACAAAAAACAATTTTAACTTTACTAAAAATGAATAATAATAAAATAATTTTTTATTAAGTTGTTATTTTTATCTTTTATATTATAATAAAAAAATTATTTTGATTTTTTTTAATTATGTTGATTTTTAACTCTCAAATTTAAATTAATATTATTTTAAAAAAAAATTATTTATGAATATAATTTTATATTATTTTATTTATTTATTTAATACGTCAATTAAGATTTTTAAAAAATTATAAATATAATAAAAGTCACGGGAAATATATTGTGGAACAAGTTTGCTATCGCTAAAAATTCGAAAAGAGTAGTCACATGAGCTTTTGGGGCATTCCCCTTCTCAGACAATACAAAGACAGAACATGAATCCAAATAAGTAATTTGTCCATATTTGTTAAGAAACGTACATGACATTTTTTAAGGTAAAATTTAAATGTTTTTTATTCTTTAAAATTTGAAATAGTTAATTTTAGGAAACGGTAAAAGAACAAGATACAAATAATTATTTGTGATATCAAAATTTTAGGAAACGGTAAAAGAACAAGATACAAATAATTATTTGTGATATATATATATATATATAATCAAAATCAAAAATATTTAAAAAAATTATAAAATAATTATACAAAAGAATATCATGTCTAACTAAAAGATGGATACAAATTTATAATTTTTATTAATTATTTAGACATCATATTTTAAATATAATTATATTATTTATTTATTTATTTAATAATTATAATATTAAGTGATTTAATTTAAGTGATAAATAGATTTTTTTATATTAAAAGTGATTATAGTTTTTAAAACATCAAATAAAAAATATAAAAATGAATATTCTTTAATAAACTAAAATGATTTAGTTCTTGATAATATAAGATAATATAATAGAGTTTTCTCGAAATTTGATGAGGATAAAAAATTTCACCATCCTCCGAAACCTTGTCCCTTGTTAATCGTTCATGTAGCAGGACAACAAACAGGTCAAGTATACTTCAAAATTTACCTTCTCTTATGTTTTTATCCAGCCATTACGAATTTTGTCTTGTTCTTCTCTTGATTGTCTTATTACTTTTAAATACAAAAGATCCTGAAATATGATCTGTCCAACAATGTAAGTTCCTCATCAAATAAGATAGGGCCAAATATTGAAACCTGGGATGCTTCCAAATCTACCTCCCGGAATACAGGTTTCCTTGGATATTGGAGTGTAATTACTGAGGTAGCAAGTTATTAAAAAGTAAATACAATTTATACTATTTTTTATTCATAAAAATTAAATAAAAACATATTAAAAATTTTACAACACTCACACACATTTAACTATTTATGCTTTTGATTGCATCAGCACAAGCTTGTCAAAGTGGCGGGAAGATGTATCATTTTGGTCTGTGAAAGGCGTGGACAGTAGTGCAGAAGTAGTAGTCACATGTATATTAGCAACACATTTTGTATTTTATTTTACTTTTTTATTTATTAAAATTTATTAAAAATTATAAGTAAAATTTATTAAATAAAAAGTAAAATCTACAAAAATATGAATTTTTTAATAAATTTCAGCTAATAATAAAAAATATAAAAATATTAGAGAATATTTTTTCCTTTTGTGTTGTTTTGATGGTATATATTGAATGCAGTGTCAAGCTTTTAACCCCTTGTCCTATTAATTATATATATTTGAAAACTAAACTACGAGTATTCTTGTGTAAAATACTAAAATGACATGGTGCTTAAATGATCAGTAGGAAAGTGTTAACATTGGACTAAATCATTTCTTTATCATGAAGGACCGATAGTTATTTTCAACAAGTAGAACTTGCTATTTTTCACTTCTATTTTTTAAATTTAATATAATATACCTGATAAGTTGTCGTTAATAAAGATTATGAATATATTTTTATAATTTAATTATTATATACCAATAGTGTAAAATTACACAGTTATTTAATTATAAATTATCATTAATATAATTTTTAAAATATTTATTATAAAAATAAAATTATTTTATATAACTATTGAATAATTTATTTTCTCATATTTTATTTTTTCAAAATTTATATATAAAACTTCGTACAAAAGCTCTTAAGTTATTGAAAATGAATAAACTAAACATTTTCTTTTAAAATTTTTAATTTTTGAAAATAAGAAATAAGACATCAAACAAGTGTTTTAAGTTTTGAAAATATGAAAATAAAAGTTATTTTAAGAAGTTGAAAATAAAAACTTTTTTTTCCAACGAAACTGACCTTTAGGTTTATACTCCGTTTAGTTATACATTTATTATTTAATAATAATATTTTAAATTAATATACTTATCATTTAAACCTAAATGTAAAGTTCGTTCATTCATTATCAACATAACACTCTTTCATTCATCGTGTATCCAAGTAGATAATTGTTTTTATTATATTTAATAAACTCATAAAAATATTTTTTATTCTTTTGTCTCTAAGAATTTATAATTAAAAAAAGTTAACAAACTTTTATTCTTGCTATTTTTTTTTTCTTGTGTAAGTAACTTTATGAAAACAAAAAATATATAAACATATGTAGTATTTTTATAATATTAGTGAGAATATATTAAATGAAAATAAGACAAAAAAAACTTGTCAAATACCATCTTATCATGAGAAAGATATTTCTATATAAAAATAAATATATATTATTTTAATTATATATAATTATTTTTAACGTTATATGCAAGGTAACACATTTGAAATTAAAAAAAAAAAACTTTTTGATTCGGAGAAGACCAGGAAATTTATGAAAGTAATATAATTTATTCTTTTACGATTCTTTCCAGGTCACTTATGGAGTAAAATATGTTTTTTTTTTCTCTTCTAAATACGAATAAAGTAAATAATAAGAAAAATTAAAGTATAATTATAGTTCTTACGAATATAGTTAATCTTAATTATAATTTAAAAAAATAGTTAATTTTAATTTTCATAGATTTTAAGAATTTTTAAAATAATACTTATCATTATTTATTATATGTCTAATAATGACACGTATGTTACCTCTTCTTTTTAATGGAATGTATGTTACTTTTAAATGATCATTAACATTATATGATTAGATGTATTACTAAGGCCATATGCATAAGTGATATTTAGAAGAGATCTCCCCCATTAAGTACATGTGCATGTTTTTTTTGTTTTAGTAGAAAGTACATGTGCATGTTTTTTTTTTGTTTAATTAGTAGAAAGTACATGTGCATGTTTTTTTTGTTTTAGTAGAAAGTACGTGTGCATGTTTTTTTTTTGTTTAATTAGTAGAAAGTACATGTGCATGTTTTTTTTGTTTTAGTAGAAAGTACATGTGCTTGTTAAGAGATGTTTATAGAAAAGTAAATAAGATTAGTACGCATCCAGAAGCACCTGTGCTTATTTTTTATGTGCGACCAATCCATTCAGTTACTGTCAATTTTTTAAAATAAAAAATTACAATTTTTTTTTTCCACACATTTTAAACGTTTCATCATTGCATAACTTTTTAACTTTTGAGCATTTCAGCATCAATGTAGTATTTTTTATTTTAAGAAACAACACGCCATTTTAAAGAAACATACCCTTTCATAAATAAGATAATTATAACTTAATAAATAAATTATTGTTTCACTTTAGATTGCTAACCAATATGTTGAATCTTCAAAAATCTTGTATACTTTACAGAAATAAAAATTTGACGTGCTCTAATGAAGACATTTTGTGGAATCCTACCCAAGAAAATTGGAGCAAGGAGAAGTGAAGATAATGAGGTGCAGAAAGGAGATAACTTATTGAAAAATTATGTATGTAAACCTACGTGGTAATGAACAAAAGTGAAGACAAAATAGATGATATATTATGAAAATAAATAAATAAAAATAATAAATATTAATGAGATATTTATTCTCTTAAATAAACATGGCAAATAAATCTCAATTTGTAAGTCGGACTTCAATTTAAATTAAAAAAACAAAAACTGTTTTGACTATATTGGAGTTTGGTTTGAAAATTTACTTTCGAACCCAACATACCTGCTGCATATATAAATTAATTTAATTTATATATCTGTAAAAAAAATATTAATATTACAAATATGTGTAATATGAGCTTTAAGATATTTTTTTTATATGAATTGAATTTTGGAGACTTGGGACAAGACAAGTTTTCATATTAATGAATGCCAACAGAAATACTTACTTATTTTTTATATTTACTAACAAAGTCTTTATAAGACTCAGTTAAACTATCATTTTTATTTTTTAAAAAATTAGTTCATCCTTACAAAATCAATTTTTGTTGATAATACTGCAAACATTTTAGCACCATTGTTCGAGTCCCGAGGTACTTTAATTATTTATTTGACGAAATATATTCAGAGAGATGAAGAAAAAAAGGAGATAGAAATACATCGACTACATAAAATATAATCCGGTTTGTGTTAATATTTTTTTAAAATTATTTATTATATATTATTTGAATTAAAACATAATTAATAATTTAATATATAATTTATTTTAAAATATTTCAGTAAGCTAAAAATAAAAAAAAATGTGGTATGTCTTTTGCAAGTCTCCCGGAACTTGATAAAATTCAAGAAAAAATTTAAATCTGCTTAAAAATTTGAACTCATCCTACCTTTTCCGTAGCGACGGATCCAGTAATTTATAGTGTAAGAGACAATATTTATATTCGTATTATGGATTAACTTTTTGTATTGTATTTTAAATTATAGAGACAATTTATGATTACACAAATATACGATATATTAAAAAAATTTAAAAGCTTGTGGGGAGGGCAATTGACCCATGCCCACCAAGTACATATTTCCCTACTTTTATGGAAATGGGAACAGAGAAAGTCAACCTTATCCCTATCATAGCCACGGTTGAGATGTCCAAATATAATTAAAGGCAAAATTTTCGTTTTCTATTCAATTTATTAGTATTAGTTAGATATTTTTAAATTAGAGTTAAATTTATATATATATATATATATATATCATTAGTGTAAAACTTGTTTACATCAACATCCAATCAGAATTTATCCAATTGTTGCATCATATTAATGAATATTATAATGTGATAAAATAATTCATGCTATCATATATTTGTGTAAAAAAGTTTTGTACTTAGTGTATATAAATTAAAATTTTAATTATTTAATCCTTTTATATATTTTGTTTATCTTTAATAGTTTTTTATTTAATTCTAAAATTAATATATTTAATCTTATATCATACCTATGTAACTGAATTTAATCTTTGTATATGATATTTATTTATTAATGATGTTGATACCCGCTTTTTTGTTCTAGCCTCAAAAGGAAGAGTACAAAAAATTTGAGGAAGGACAGGTTGGATGTCTTTTCCTTAAAAAGAAAAAGACAAGAAATGTTGGTAAAGGCAAGTTAGGAAAGCAAACCCTTGTAGTCTCACGCTTCTCAAATCTACCTCGAGCAAGTGGTAGTAGCTAGGGAGTCACGTGCTAAGCCCTGGTCTTTTAGAAAAGTAACCCTAGTACTAACATCTCACAGAAATCAGGATCGTGGAAAGCGTCTTTCGTCGTGATGGTCAGAGGATAGGATGGAGAGATCACTACCACATTGAATGAAGAAGTCGTCGCATTAAGTAGAAGAAGCCCTAAGGAGGACACTATAGCATTAATGAGGGGCTCTACGATGCCACTGCATTAATGGTGAAAGATCTCTTCGAAAGATCATGGAGAAGAGAAGCTGGCCTATAAAAGGGGTTAGTATTGAAGGAAGAAGAGAGGCGATTTTTGGTAGAAGAGAACTTTTTTTGAAAGAGGTTTTTTTTAAAGAAGATTGAGAGAGAAAGGAAACACTGATAGGAGAAGGAAAGAGAAAATCAATCTTTCTCCACGCAATGACAAGACACCTGGATATTAGGTGAAAGTCTCAAAATTGTTGAGTTAGATATACTGCTTGTATTATTAAAGTCTAATCCTCCATTTTGTATTACTAAAGTCTAATCCTCCATTAAACATTTCACCAAAGCTTAGGGGTCAGCCCATACCCCAATTGACTGACTGACTTCAAATCGATCCTGTCCCAAACTATACCTAAGACGTCACAACCACCCGACACATAGTCGCCCTAAACGCCCTTTCAACCAACTCCTAGTCGGCGACTCCATTGACACTTAGTCAACATCTCCTTCCAACCTGACTCTGTCCGGTAGTACCGCCGACATGTAATCGGCATCCCCTTTAATTGACTCTGAGTCGGCACCCTCGCTGATACTTAGTTGGTATCTCTTTGCTGCTGACTAAGTGTTGACATTCCTACTTAGCCAAAAAACTTCAAACAGAACTACGTAAACTTTAACTTCTCCATTGCATTAGGAGACACGTAAGAGAAAAAGACGACTCTTGTCAAGTTCATAGAAACCCCAAAATACAAACCTTCCCTTCCTTATACATATCCATTCTTGTCCATAACCGAAAAGCGAAAACCGTAGTATAGAAGTCAAATCCTAGTTCATATATCTAGTTAGTGTAACCATCTTAGAAAAGACGTGATAGGGTGTTAATATCTACCCTACGCATAATGAACTCTCAAACCTGAATTCTTATTTCAAAAACCAGTCTTATCCTATCATAGATTTTCCAGCGTTTTCTTTAAAAACACAGGTGGCGACTCCAAAAAATTCATTTTTCTTTTTCAAGAAAAAAATTAAATTTTTACTTTTTTTTCTTAGTCTGTCCCATCATAGTCTAGGTTACGAAAATTGATGAATAAATTGATACTATTTAAACTCATTAATCCCTTATTCTTGAAACATTTATAACCGCAGAGAAGATCTAGTGAAAGTTTACAACCAACTAAATAGGTAAGATAGTAATTATTATTTAATTAGTGAGACTTACAAGAAGAACTCACCAAATAATCAAACCGCGTGACAAGGTGCGTGTTATTGAGAGACATTCTTGCTTTATTAATAGTAAAAAAAAGAACTTAAGTTAGAATTAAAATGGTAAAGCAACAAAAACTTTTCCTAAGCATGAAAGATTCTACTTTCCATTCTGGAATCAATAACCGTAACCGGTTGTTGGAGCTTCCCGTTAATTTTCTCTGACTATTCGAAGGGTAGATACACACGAACAAACTCACCCACACTTCAACCTCAATACATCCAATTCACCAATTGTGTCCAGTTTTTACGGGGCCCGCGGAGAAATTATTGTTATCGCATAGTTGCACCATGTGACATTATTTTGCCAGTTATTGGTTGACTATATAAAAAACCATACAGACAAATAACATAATTCATGCTCACAATTGAACACCAAAAAGGCTCATCCTCATGGCACCTAAGAACGATGAAACAAGCAAGAGAGCAATGAACAGAGGAGCGTGGACCCCAGAGGAAGACCGGAAGCTGGCCCAATGCATTGAAACTCATGGTGCAAAGAGGTGGAAGGCTGTTGCAGTTAAATCAGGTACTAGTTAACTTGAAACTTTTGTTTTAAAATAATTTATAACTTTAAACAAACCATGCATGTGCTGCAATTTTCTTAACCTTTTGTGTCTGCTTAATTTAATTTGGCAGGTTTGAATAGATGTGGGAAGAGTTGCAGGTTGAGATGGTTAAACTATCTCAGACCCAATATCAAGAGGGGAAACATATCTGTTGAAGAAGAGGATTTGATTCTTAGGCTTCACAAACTTCTCGGAAACAGGTACCTTTGTCATTGTACAATTCTAGTTCCAAGTAAAATGCGCTACCAGTTATCGTCTTTGTAATACAATTTTTTTTTTTTGTTCATTTTTTCTTTTCTGTCAAATTAATCACTTCTCACGTCTTAACAACTGGAAAAAATTGAATATATACAAAGTTTTAATTTTTAATTTTATTGTGGTCATTATATTTTTTATTTTATAAAAGAAAAAATTATTTGTCATATTTATCATTTTCTTTTTCATATTCTATTTTTTCTTTTTATCTTTGGATATATATAAAATAGATACGAAATATTCACACTTAATATCAGGATTTAAACATCTAGCATAAGGTTAAAAAATTTAAATAACTATCCTTTGTATCAATCAATATTGTTTTCTTTATTTTTATCTTCAAACACTTTACATTTTTTGTTTTTATATTTTTATCAAATTAATGAGTTGTCACACCTATATATTTTTTACTTTTTTATTATTTTTCTTTCTATTTATCTTTGTTGTACTCCATATACTCTAAAATGGAATGTAGGTTGCTATTATCCTTAAGTAATGTCATTTAATTTTATTGAAGACTAAGACAAAAAAAAAAAACTGATTGCATTTATTTAATTAAGAAAAATAAAAATAAAAAACATAAAAAGAGATAAAATTAATGTCACAAAAAATATTATATAAACAATGAAAAATGTTATATCCTTCTACAAATTCATCATCACACTCTATTTAGAAAGAGCGAATCAGCAAAACAGAAATAGATAAAAAGAAAAAATTCAAAAACTATTTTTTCCCCGTACCAAAACATGTTAGGGAGTAAAGAATGGTAAAAAAAATTAATCTGTCCAAATTGGACAAAAACAAAGGAAAAAATTGTATTTATGTATCTAAAATATCAAATTACTCTTATTTTAACGCCCTTCCTTTTTTTTATTAAGAATATTTAAGGGACATATATTTTCTTTCTTTTTACTCTTTACATAACCAAACAAGAAAAAAAATTCTTTCATTTTGTTTTTTTCCTATAAACAACTTAAAAATTATTTTTTTTCTTTCCTTTCACTTTCTTTCTAAATCAAATAAAACATAAATCTTTTGACTACTTACTTTTTAAAAAACGTATTAAATGAGAAACTTTAATGTTTTAGAAATATAAAATTATTCAATATTTATTATATAAATGAAGAAGAAATATTAGTAAAAATATGTCATAGAAAAATTTAAAATTATTCACTAATAATATAAGTGAAAATGAAATTAACAACTCTTACTTAATATAGTAATTGACCTATAACATAATTATATCTTAAAATTAATAAGGCTTAAATATATTTTGGGATAATTTTGATTTTTTTTCTCAAATTTGAAATTATTTATTTAGTCTTCACATTTTAGAAATATTTGATTTTACTCTATTATCGTGCATGAATACAAGTCATTATTTATCGTGGATATAGTCGAAAATAAAATAATATTATTAACTTAAAAAAAATTTCTTTAATTTTCTTCAATTTTTAATTATTCACATGATAAATAATAAATTATATTATATTTGTCACATAAGATAATATACTAAAATTAATTATTTTTAAAAATATAAAAACTAAAAAACAATTTAAAATTTTAAAAATAAAAAATAAAAAATTAAATTAATCCAAATTTAAAAAACTAAAAATATATTTAAGTCAACTATAAAAATACATATTAAAAAACGTACCAAAGTTTCACCGCCATCAATCTTTAATCTTTTTAGAGTAACATTTTTATATTATTTACAAACACCTTATTTATATTTATTATTTTACTTTATTTTTTCTATCATACCTAATATATTTATCATTTTTATCAATTCTATTTCTCTCTCTCCATGTGTTGACATATATCCATGCAACATTTAATTATTTCTTTAGATAATAAACAAATACTATTATTACTTGAATATAACATTTTTATTTAAATTGTGATTATGCTTTTTTTAATTGAATTTTCAAGAAATTAAAAACTAACAATAATATGACATGACGACGATAACAAACCACTATAAATATAAGTTATACTAAGAAAATAAATAAATAAATAAATAGACTAAAATTAAAATATAAGTAATTTATGTATAATCATGTTATATTTAATATATACAATGCATTTTAAATATTTTAAAAAATTATCGTATATATATAATATCATATCATATTCTTTATTCAATGAAGAATTTATGGACAAAATTAAAAAATTTCATAACCGACTAAGATATTCATTTGTAGTATATGTGAGTATATGCATAAAAAAAAATATTATACTCCATATTCATATCCATACTATGCAACATGGCAATGGATTTTATTTCAACTATTTTGTATATTTCAGTGTCACGGTATGACTAAAACTAAATCCAAATCCTAATCCTGGTGAAAAATTGTGGACTTTTTATGTTTCTAGGTGGTCTTTGATAGCTGGGAGGCTCCCAGGACGCACTGACAATGAAATTAAAAATTATTGGAATTCTCATTTGTGCAAAAAAGTTAATCAGAAGGAGGAGAAGGCAGAAGCTTCAACAACACAAGAAATTATTGGGCAGAATCAGAATGCTGGGGACAACAATGCAGAGTTAGAGAATGAGATCGCAACAAATGAAAGTGGTAACTCAGATGTTTACTTCGACGTCAACGAATTCTTCAACTTCTCCTCGGATGAACCCTATGGGTTTGATTGGCTCAACAAGTACTTGGAACTGGACGACATTCCTCAGGGTACAAAAAATATCTGAATCACCATGTTGCTTGTTTTATGTAAAAAAAAAAAAAAAAAAAAAAAAAGTTGTTCTGCGTTCTAATTCACATGTTGTTGCTTGTGAAAAAGTATATGATTAGATTGATACAATTAAATTATATTTAACTAATTTTCTTAACAAATAATTTTTTTAATTATATACGTAAAATATTAATATTTTTATTTAATTATAAATTATTATATATTATTGATTTTATTATAAATATTTTTAAAGTATATCTACTCTAATTTCTGATAATTGATAATATAAATATTTTTACATTAAAAATATCTAAAAATTAAACTCAAATAAAATATGTGTTCTGCAAAATTGATGTGGAGATAATTGACATTTTTAGATCAAATGGTTTGAAGTGCCCAAGTCTTCCTAAAATAGTTGACTGTCACGTTACAGAATACAGATATTTATGTACCCACATTCGGCTGAAAGTGATCATTTTATTTTGGAAAGTAATAACATTTTCTTATCACATATTTACCTTGAGTTCCCGAAAGCAACTAATGAAAATGATTGAATCAACTATGTATAATTGGATCCTTGATATCTTGGCAATTGGGACACGCACATTCACCATTCATGCCTCTCTCCCCCAAATGTCACTATGGAGAATATCAGTCAAAATCAAGCAGGGCAGCCTTATGGTTTGTTTCAATCACGCACCACTTTGTATTTTTCGGTTAAGTTAAATTCTGAGTTCTGTTTAAATTATATTCATTATTCACTCGTGTTTAAAAAAAATACCCAGTTTTCAATGCTCTGAAAGTTCTTTATTATTATTTATGTAGCATTACTTTACTTATTGTTACCTGAATAAATAAATGATCCTCTCTGCTATCTTATTGCGTTAAATTTATAGAACTATTTTCTATGACAAGTTTAGCAACAGAAGTTGAAGTAGAGACAATTTATTGTTTAATCATCGATCAATTTTTAAAAAGAATAAAAGAAAATGCGTGGTGGCGTGAGAGCTTGGCTATGGTTAGTGAATATGAAGAATGCTTCATTCAATACTCCCACATGACCTCAAAGTGATCCACAATGCAGAACAAAGTAGAAAGGGCGAAATTGATAGAACGCAACAAGGTTTTTCCCCTTTCATTTTTCCAATAATTTTATAAAATGAAATCTTAGTCTAGATAAAGTAACTGGGGATACACCAAAATATCCCCTCTAAAATTTTGTACCGGTAGATTTTGAGGAATCGAAGTTAAGTTTGGAAATAAAAACACCATCACTCGTTGCACAATATAACTTGGTGTAAATATTTTTACTCAACTAATAAAAAATTATTATAAATATAAATTTTAAGGTAGTTAATATAAAAATAAATAAATTTATTATCCATGATAATTTTTTATAATATAAAAATTCAGTGTATATACCATTTTCTCTAAAAAATAATACCATAAAATATGTTTTTAACCCTATTGATATGATTAAATTTAAATTTAACTTTTTAATTGTTTTTATTAGCTCTAATCCTCATAAATTTATAATTTTAAAATAATTTGATTTTTCCCAAATATATGTAATTATTGAGAAAGAAGGTTATTGAGATAACATGTGACATCATATGTACTTGATAATTATTTTTCCCAAATATACGTGAAATTATTTTAGAATCAATTTTTATGTGATTTTTCCCAAAAATATTTTAACCTAATATATAACTCTGTATTTATACTTGAATTCCTTTCAATTTTTCCCAAATTGTTTAAAACCTAATTTGATTTTTGTGTTGATCTGCAAAGATCCTCAATGGAAGCACGTTAAGAAAGGAGGAAACACGTTAAGAAAGGAGGAAAGGAAAGAGAAATGTTATTTTATTTTATTTGCAAGAAAACAAAAATATGAATAATATATGATTATATTCTTATAAATAATAACATAAGAGATAAGAGATAAATTAAAATATCAAGACAACTTCAACCCAAAAATTACAAACTACTTTCTCTCCTATATCTAAATCTAAATCTAAATCATTCCAATATTGGAGAGAGACATATATAAGGAATTAAAAAAATTGTTCTCTCCTTCCCTCCACTTCCCTTTGAACCAATCACTATTAAACACATTACTGGCTCATAATCAACCATCTACCCTGATAGTTCCACGCATCAAGTATTCAACCCAATCAATAAATTAAATTAAATCAACCAAATTTCTTATGCGTGAAGCCCGTTGTTAAGCAACAAAAGGCTGCCGTAGTCCTGCATTATCCTCATTTCTAAGACCTCGCCCAAACAAGATCCGTGCTTTCAAATTAAATAACTCAATACCAAAATGATTTCTATATTTGAGGAGTTTGAATCTGGTTAAGCTTGTTGAACCATATTGAATGCAAAATCATGTGAAACAGATCATATCTTATTGGTCTTGGGTTCCAAAGGAAATGCTTCTGAACCATCTTCACATTATTTTGCATTGTAAGATATTTTCTTATAGGGATGGACAATAAAATTTCCTTCAGCCTGGGAATATCCTTCTCGGCCACCACCACAGAAAAAGCAGTCCAGTCCAGAACTTCATTAAAAGGAAGGACAAAATTATCTGCAATGATAACAGGAACACACTCATAATATATGGCTTCAACGATCCTTGGGCTATTAACTTCAAAGCCCATTGGACACACACAATATTTACTTGATTTCATGTGTAGAATATATGTCATCCTTTGGGAAACTTTCAGAGGTAAACGTTTGTAGATTTTCATGTCTTCATCTTTTTCATCACCCCAATACTTGAGAAGAGTAGGACGCACTCTACCATGCATGCTTCCAGCAAAGAATGCAAGGATTGGACGTTGTGATGCTCTATTCCCACCAAGATATCTAAGAGGTCTTCTTGGTGCCCTTATGGTAGTTTCGGGTAGGGAAACATCTCTTCCTGCAACAAAGATTCTTTCAGACAAATCAGCATTACATAGAGCTTTTATGGTGTTTCTTGTTAATTCCTCATGTCCAGCCACTGTATAAGGACCCTGCAAAAATGAGTTTTGAACAGAAGGCATTAAAAATGATAATGACTTTGATGCAGTAAACTCATAAATGCAATTGATGAGATTCCAACAGCACGAATAACACTGAATAGGCTATATTGCAGAAGGGAGATCTATGATAGTCAATTTCTCAATGAACACAATCAATATGATCTCAACCACACATGAGCTGCAGAATATGTACGATTGCTCACTGCTTTATCAGTACATAATTTGTTCGAAGTCACCAATAACATTTAGTGGGTGTTTACATGCATACGAGAAAGAGATATCTTGGAAAACTTCCAAGGAAAATAAGCAAAAGATGCACCGTGTCATACTCACTATGATAAGACTTGCATTATTGTATAGATTTAATACATCAATAACTTTTTGGAATTTTTCATTAGGCCCTTAAAATAAATTATAACTGGAACCTGATCTTCTACAATTTTTGTAATTCTTTGTAATTAGTTTATGACAGCTTGAAACTGCCAAAAAATAATAATTTGTAGCAATTTTACTAGTTCCTTGGACTTAATTACAAAATATTGTAGAAGATGAAGTACCTATTAAAAATTTTCAAATAGTTCAGAGACCTTATTTATTTATCTATTTACCATTATCATCACCATTATCATCACCATCATCATCTTATATATGGGTGCATCTTTTTGGATCAAAGACACTTCAAAGTTTTTTTTGCTAAAGAATTTCATTTTCATTTTTCCATCTAATCAATATAAAGCATGCAGATATGGAAATATAAGAATTAAAAATCCTAATACTCTTAAACATTTATCAATCTTAATAAAATCAAATTATCAGAATCAATCAATACAAAAGAAAACAGACCCAAGCCCCATACCCAGTCATGGCAAGCAACAAGGAAATGGTCTGACCCATGCGTGCGATTCCAGAAAGGATACTTTGCAGCAATCTTGTTCACATAGTCCCTAAGAAAGACTGATAATGGTTTTAAATTATGTGACCCTCGCACATAGAGTGCCAACTCCATTTGGCGTGCACTGTATGGAAGATAAAATAAGTGAGCCTTCTCAGGATCCTTGGTGATAAATTGCTTGTTTTCCTCAATTAACTTCATAAACCATCCTTCAGAAGCATAAATTCCCTTAAGGAATGGTTTGTGAAAAATGGGCCTTGATCCGTCACGATATATATATACTTTAAGTATTGTTTCCATCAATTCATAGCTCCTGAAATTGAGACACAATATTGTTTCAAGATGGTTTTATGATGCTATTCACATGCCAGAGGTGCAGTACAATCCAAATACATAATCAGCAATGACCAAGCTTGTGTCATATTCATAACATCAAGTTTTTCTAAATTGATAATCACAGACAAGAGTTGTGAAGAGCATAGAATGGAATGCATACTGTGTACAAGGATTATTTTCTTGTAAATGGAGAATTAATACTCTATATTTGTTAGAAGTGGTAAAATGGGCTGCCCAACCCAGCACGGCGGGCCAAGAAGAGAAAACGGGCTAGCCACCCTGGCCTGGCCCAATTTTTATACCAACCAGGAATTTTCTAGCTCAGGTTGGGTCAATTCGGGCCCAATTTTTCTTCTTCTTAAAAACACCTAAATTTCTAAAGAAAAATTTTAAAAAATAATACCAGGCCAAATAGGCCCGGTTCATTTTGGACAAGCTTTTTTGAAGCCCAGTCTGGCCCTCTAGGCCAAATTGATCTGATTCTAACTAGGCCAAATTATTTTGAGATCAGCCTGTCGGGTTGAACCCATTTTACCACCTCTAGTATTTGCACGTGTGTGATGCCATCAGAAAATTAATGAAACACAAATTACAGTCAACAAGTTACACAACTAGCTCCCACAGTCTTCAATCTTCACTTAAAGCTGGAACATTTAGTGGAACAACGAAGTAACTGGATCCAACAGTTTACAGCTGCTTTAAAACATATTAAAGTTTAAGACATGGTGAAAACTAAAATATTTACTGGATAAAAAGAGGTTGACCATAGTGACTACCTGAAAATCACCTCTCTAACTTCCCATTTTGAAGGATTTATAATTATTAATTATAATTGTGGTAAATTTTAGGGTAGGTGGTTCTTTGACCAAGTAGTCTAACTCTAATGTTAAAGTCTTGTATCCTGGGTCTTCAGAATCTGTACGTGTTTATGCCTTCTATACTTCTCCAAGTTCAGAAATCTTTTACATAAAAGAGAGTAGCACATTATTATTACTTGTTAGAGATGTAATATAAAAACATTTGTATTTTTACCTAGCAGCTTAAGCTTTAGGAATAGTTGGTCCATGACATGGTATTAAGCCTCTCTAGCCAAGAGTGTGTTCGGTTCACTGTTTCCAACACCAAGCTGATGTTTGCTGCATCCATATGCAAGTTTGGTTTCATCTGGGTGAATTCCTGTTGGCTCATTATTGGGGGTTAGGAGAGAGGGAAAGGATAGTTAGGACAGTTAGGATATTAGTTAGTTAGTTAGAGGGGGTTAGCGGCATAAATAGGAGGGCTGAAGGGAAGAGGTATATTCTATTATGTACTCTCTCTAGAGTGAAATATAATAAAAAAAAAAAAAAACTTATGTGGTGGACTAAAATATAGCAAATCTTAACTAACATCACCTTATTCAATGATATCATCTCAAAAATATCCTTTATTTAATCGAGGTTCTATTTCCAATGACCATTTTTCTATTCTAGATATCAAGTTCCAATGATGGCAGTCTAGAAAAAAAAATTTAAATAAAGTTAGTAAAATTAAATGATGTTAACTAATTTTCTTAATTAGTGTAAATCAGTTTTGTTTTTGCTTTTGTTTTTTTGTTGTTTATATTTTAGTCCGGAGCAGTATCATTGGTAAATTGAAAACTTTTGTGAAAGGAGAAATCCTTTGTGAAGGGAAAAGCCTTGGAGGAGGAGTATTCTTCTATTTCTATTCAATCAATAAAATCTTTTTTTGCTACATAAACTCACCCTCATAACAATTCTTGATTAAGAAGATTAAGAAGGTTGCTAAAGTAGTCTCCAGTGTTTAAAAGATTTTTTTGGCCAAGAGATAGCAATTTTGGTAGTGAAATAAAAGTAGTATTCAACACAAGGTAAGAATGAAAAAGAGAGCTTTATGGCCTTACATGGGTGCAATCATGCTGAAAATTAGGCAAGGTATCAAAATACTAGAAATAAGACGGGGGAAAGTTGTGAATGAGACATAATATAAAGCTTTTGAAGAGTTTTACAAAGATCTTGGGGCAAATAATGGAGAACAAATATAGAAAGACGAGAATTCTAAGAGGATGAACAAAAGTCAGCGTACTATTTAGAAATCGGGTTGGAGAAGTAAAAGAAGCCCTTAAGAAGATGGATAATTGTGAAGTTGTTGATCTAGATGGTATTCAGTATTCCTATTGAAGTTTGGAAGTATGTAAAAGACAAGGTATCATTTGATTCATTAAGCTATTTAATGAGATTTTGATCCAAGAAAATGTCAAATAAATGGAGGAGTACTTTGGTTCCTATATTTATGAATAAGGGAGATATTCAAAATTGTGTAAAGTACAAAGGTATAAAACTTATGAATCACACTATGAAAATTATGAAAAAAGGCAATTGAGCATAGATTAAGAAGGAGATAAGGACTACAGAAAATTAATTTGATTTTAAGTCATGAAGGTCAACAACAAAAACCACTTATCTTTTATAGGGGTTGGTGGAAAGGTACAGAAGCAAAGAAAGAGATTTACATATGATTTTTATTCACTTAGAAAAAGCATATGATTGAATGCCAAGAGAAGTTCTGTGAAAGATTATGGAAAAATAAGGAGTATGTATGACTTATATTCAAGCTATACAAGACATGAATGATGGGATAACTCATAACTGAGAACTTCAAGAGGCAAGACTAAGGATTTTCCTATAGGGATAGGATTACATCAAGGCTCATCCTTGAGTCCTTGTTCAATCTAGTCTTCAATGAACTTACTAAGGACATACAAAAGATTATCCCTAATTGTATATTTTTGCAGGTGATATATTTTTTATTAAGAAATCAAGGGAAGCAATTAACTCTAAGCTTGAGCTTTGGAGACAAACTTTGAAACCAAAAGATTTGTGCAGAAATAGGAGTAAGACAGAGTATATATATTGATATTTTAGCAAGAAACAGGAGAAAAATAACTTTGAAGTAAAAATAGGATAAGATATCATACCACAAATTTCTAAGTTTAGATATTGGGTATCAACAATACAAAATAATGGAGAAATTAATGATGATGTTACACACAGAATAGAAGCTAGATGGTTAAAAGAAAATGGGAATCAGAAGTTGTTTATGATCACAAAGTACCTACTAAGCTCAAAAAGAAGTTTTATCATACAGTTATATATTTGACACTAATCTATGGTAGTGAATGTTGAGCTCTAAAGAGATGACAAAAGAGAAAAAAGGTGGGAGTAGCAAAAATGATCGTGTTAAGATGAATATATTGTTAAGATGAATATATGATCACACAAGAAAGGATAAGTAATGATTGTATACGAAGGAATATTGGTGCGAAGTTGTGACCAATTGGGAAAAGATGACAAAAAATTGGTTAAGATTATTTGAACATGCACAAAGAAGGCTACTAAAAACACCAGTGAAGAGAGTAAATTACATAGTTTTTAGTCTTGTGAAAGGGGGGAAGAGAGACCAAGAAGGACATTGGAGGAAATTGTTAAAACTTAAAAGGATATCATGGTGAAAAATATCTCTAAAGATTTGGTATAATTGAGACCAATGACATTGTGTGATTCATGTAGTTGACCTCACCTAGTGGGATAAGGATTATGTTGCTATCGTTTATTACATAATTTAATGTTCTGAAGGGTGAGCAAGATATTTTCCTTTGAAGGTTTGGTGATTTTTTTTACTATTGGTGGTCTTTTAGGTTTTAAATATAATTAGTTAGGAATTACTTACTAGTTGGTTAATAGTTAGTTACTTTCTTACTTTATATTTCTCATTTTTTCAGTTATAAATTATAATGGATAGCAATATTGATGGATTGTGATGTTATGTTATAGAAGGAAAAAAAAAAGAATGGTTTGCTTTGAAATTACTCATAAATGTTATTAATGTCCTGTTTATGGTTGGCAAAGTTAAAAAAAAAAAAAAAAAAAGGATTAATTGTGATTTATAATTTATACAAACATTGTTCATTTCATTGTTTTCGAAATATTGGTCTTTGTAATTCAATTACGTTCTTAATAGTCTAATTATTTTTTAGTATGATTAGTGTAAATAAAAATTATGATATTTCTTTTCTAATAGAACAATGAATAACAACGAGAAAAGACCTTATATATACCCCTTCAATGGATAATAAAGCTCAAAAGCCAAATATATGGGATTAGAAGACAATTGAGCATTTTATCCAAGCATGCTTGGATGAATTTTATAAAGGAGAACACATTGTTAAATCACTCTCTCAAAGAAAGGGTGGAAAACTGTTATATCCCAATTTCATGGGAAATGTGAAAGGCAATATGACAAGAGTCAGCTGGAAAACAAGTGATATAACCTTAAAGAAAGAATGAGAAATATAGTACACGTTAGGTTGTTTGCCAAAGAGACATGTTTGGATGCAATGGTGCAAGAATACTATAGATGCAGACAAATGGTGGGAAAAAAAGCAATTAATATGATATTTTTAATGTGAAGTTTTATATTCCTGTAGTGTAATGTCATATTTACATGCATAAAAAATTCAAGCATTAAGTGTAGTTATTTAATTTCTTGTTTTTGATGGAGAACCTATGTGTGCATCTCTTCTTCTATTTTCTTATCACAACCATTAGTACAATATACTTTAGATACCATTATATCATTGACTGCATGTCAAGCATCATATCCATATGCTTGTTTTTAACTCTTCATCACCATAGTTTTGATAGACCTAGATTTTATAAGCTAAGTAAAAGGGATTTGCTAGAAATGTCACAAAGAAATGGACATGTAAGTTAAAGACATGGTTTTTAATGCTTTGCTGAATTCTCCACATTTTCATGGTCCCCCAATAATTAATGGAAAAATAGGTAACATCCACTCAAATATATCAATATAACCCTAACATTTTCAGAAAATTCCCTTTATTTATATTTTGTCTCAATCAGTACTTGAACTCTCATGACCAGGTACTACAAATGTGTTTACAGCAACTGAACAAAACTCAAATGCAGATGCAATTCTACGTATTGCATCAGCCAGAACTTTAATCTTTTTTTCCTTTTAATTATTTCACAAGGTTTAGCCTTCTTTCTCTTCCCGTTGTTTATTTTACTATTGTTTTCCATCCTAGGAAGCACTTAAATTCATATGTTCGAATTTTACAGAAACCCTAACACCTGCTCCAGCTCTAGCACTAGTCAACCCACCAAAAGATTCTTCACTATTCCCTAAACCTTGCTCTACATCTATACAACCACTCTCAAATGTGGTTAATTTATAGACAAAATGAAGTCTTTTATGCCTAAACTTTCCATATGGAGGACTTTCTTCCATGCAGATACAACTTATCAACACTATATATTACACCAAAGGAATATAAAACTTAAAAATTCATATTAAGAACATCATACCAACTGCTTTTTCTCCCACCATTCATTTGGTCCATTTAGAGTATTTTTTGCACTATCCCATCCCAAACATATCTCTGCAGCAAACAACTTGTATTATATTTCTCATTCTTTCTTAAAATTATCCTACTTATTTTTCAACTAATTCTTGTCAAATTGCCTTCCACTTTTCCTATCAAATTCGGATATAGCAACATTCCACTGTTTCTTTGAAAGAGAGGTACTATTGCATTCCCCTTTAAAACTTCATACAAGCATGCTTGGATAAAATCTTTTGGCTCATGAGCTCTGATGTACATTAAAGGGGCATCTACAATGTCTTTCCTTTTGTTGTTACTCATTGTTCTATTACAAAAGAAATATTGCAATTTATTTTTCTAGTTTAAGCATATTTTTAAAAAAAATCAAATTATTAACAACATAATCAAACTATAAAAGACCAATATTTCAAAACCAATGAAAAGAACTATGTTTTGTGTGGTTATAAATCACAATATCTCTTCTTCCTTGTTAACTTTGACAACCATGAACAAGACATCAACAAAATTTATGAGAGATAACAAAGCAATTTACTTCTTTTAATTTCTTCTAAAACTTAAACCATTGGTATTGCTACCCACTATAACAAAAAAAATGCCACCAACAATATGATTGGGCAGGATGATCATCATTAGGATATATAGCCACCCATAATAATGCAAAAAAACAAATTGTCCTAGAATAATCAAAAGAAACAATTGGCTAAGATATAATTAGAGTGGTATTAGAAAAACTAAAAGACCACTAGTAATTTAAAAATGGCAACACCTTCAAAGTAGTACAGGAAAAATATATTGCTTAAGAATCCATTCAAAGCAGTTGTTGAGATCCCATATCGACTATAGATAAGGCTAAAGTAGAACTTATAGAAGCTTCGGCAATCTTCACCTCATGAGCTAGCATTTTGTTGAGTCAAGTTGAACCCAAATTCAACATGATATCAAAGTTTATGTAGATTCGATATTGGGCAACCCTCAACTTTCCAATAATCTACTTAGCCCAGTGGCTTTCCTAGAATCCTACCTGGCCTCACATAGCAATATCTAGTTTCTACATGATAAAAGCTTATTTTGCAGAACAATATTTGTTCAAGCATGTATTGTGATTTTTCTTGCACAAGTCTCCTCCAAATTAAGCTTGGCTCTTAAGTAAACAAGATTTTTCTTGCACAAGTCTCCTCCAAATTAAGCTTGGCTCTTAAGTAAACAAGTAAAGATGTATCTGTCCTAAATTATTTAGTGATTAAGATAACAATGCACTTCAGATTAAATTAAGGGTGGATAGATACACCCTTACATGCTCACATTAAAGGATCTTTTCCTTTTCATCCAATCCTTCTAAAAAATTTCAGATAAATCAATAAACACCAGCAATTCATGACACAATTAAGTAACAAGAAGGTGAATAAGTATGGACAGTAAAAAAATCTAAGTACCTTTTGAAAACAGAAATGTTCCTAAATATAGGAGCATAAAGATTAGGATCTTCACTAACTGAAGGGGCATGATCAATCTCTTTCTTTGCACGCACAAGGGCCTCATTAGGTGGCAACAACCATAGGTTTCTCTGAGATATATATATATATCCAGCAAATTATTGGTGGCACCTTTCCTCATCAATGTCATCATACTTTAAAAAAAAAAAAAAAAAAAAGTAAGTTCAAAGTCTCACCAACTTCTACCTGCATAGGAACATGCCTTGGAGGGGATAAAGATGTAGCGACTTTCATTGTATCAGCAAGATTTTTGTCCTTTTTTCTTGCAGATACAGAACTCTTCCTTTGAACTTGTGCCTCTACATTCTCTTGCTCAGCTGAGAATGATTGGATCAACTTGTTAGGCGCATTAGGTGAAATAACAGTGTTAGTAAGAGTGAGGTGAACCTTTTGAAGTTTCCCCCCTTCGAGAAATTCGTCGAACTGTAAGGAGCTATTAGAGGATCGGTACGATGAATAATCAGTTTGGTGAGGAGAATGGAAGGGTCTGTTTGGCAGAACTAAATAAGTATGCACAAGCATCTGAAATGCAAAAGCAGATACAGTCAAAATAGCCACTAGTAGAAAGAATCTCCGCCAATCGATTCTGTGCCCAAAACAACACCACGATAACTCCCTCATCAGGATAAAAGCAGTTTGTTGGAAGGCACTCTTCATCTCATCTCACCACCAACACCAATTTCTAACGCCTATTTCACTGGAAGGAATAAACAAGTAAATTAATAATTATTCTGCGCAAAGAATCAAGTACAACTTACTAACCACCTCAACTTACTAATCGATAACTTTTATTACGCCATGCACTACGAAGTGGAACCGAGTGAATATCGAGAACAATGCATGGAGTAGAGTGATATTATGCATAATCATTAATCACTAAAGTATGTAACCGACGTTTAAATGAATACACTAACGAGAACATAGTGTTTACCTAATTCAGACGGTAGATCTGAATCTGGTAAACTCCGGCGCCGCCGATTTCAGAAGTGAGGAGATTTTCTTGTTCCATTAGCAGGCAACTTTTTCTTTTCCCCTAGTTTTTATATTTAATTTTTAAAAATTACCAAGAACACATTACGTAAGTACTCTCTGCAGTGAAAGTTAAAAAATTCTCTTACTAAATAAGGGGAGACCCACCTCATCCACTCATGATTTTCCTCCTGGATATTTTTTCTAAGAAAATATGGTAGGACCATGGAGATTTTATATTGTTATTCGAGTATAAATATTTGTTAATAATTTTTATAATTATTATTTTAAAACTTATATCTATAATAATTTTTATTTAGTGCAAAGTATACAATTTTTTAAAAATACTAATTTTATTTTATTAGATATATTTTTAATAATTTTTATTATTGATTAAAATTTATTAAAATTTATAATTTTTTTATAAGATTTATTTTTATTTGACGAGTCTATTCTTAATTTATTGATGTTTTGTCAAAATTTATAATTTTAAATAAATTTTAATCAATAATAAAAACATTAAAAAAATATTTAGAAAATTACAGCTAACTTTCTTAAATGCAGTTTATATCAATAATACATAGAAGTTAAACTTATTTTTAAAATAGTATTATTTTATTTTGCTGCAACGCGTTTTAAGTTATTTATTTTCAGCCAAATTTGGTTTTATTCATATATTTTTAAAATTAATAATTGTTGTCATTATATTTTTGGAAATTAATGGAATTAGTTTCTTATTCTTAACTTTTTTTTTTTAGCATACTTTTACCTATGTTAACCTGATGAGAAATGCCGTTTTTTTTTCTTTTGTTGGGAAGAAATTTCGTGTATTTCAGCTGTTTCTATAAAAGATACCTTTTTTAGCCTTTCTGAACTTTGAACAAATGTCATTTTTTTTTAGTCTTTAATAATTTTTAAAATCTCTACAAAATAATTACTATATTATTTTACACGATAATCACTTTTTTTAATATATAACAAACCAACCCTAATTTTATCATATTTTAGAGAAAAGAAAAACTAAAATTATCAAATTTTCGAAAATCAAAAACACATTTTATCCTAATAATAATAATTTCAATTTATTTGAATATGGAGAAAATTGTATGTGAATCCTGATAAATAAGAAGTGGTAGATCCAAATTAAACCTATAAACATTTGACATTTTAGTTAATAATATAAAGTGTTGTTAATATTTTTATTTAACAAATGTCCTAATGTCACTACTTAAATAAATAAATAAAAGATGAAAAAATTTTATTGTAATTAAAAATACAAAACTCGTTTAATACATATTTTTTTATAAGCCAAAAATTATTGATAATAAAAAACATAAATTGAGCACGAGATCTTACCAACTTAAGAGAGCAGTAAAAATGGTAGCACATCAAGACATTAAGCACAGCATGTTTTGTTGAGGAGCTACATTAGCAAGGCAAATGGAAATCCTCCTTTATAAAACATAAAGGCCAAAAGCCCTAGCCAGTATCCCACTTGATGTAACTCCCACCAAAATGCATTAATTTGCATCGGTATAAAATAAGTTAAGATACTGCATGATTTCACATTCTGCATCTACACACACTTGCACTGTATATGGAATATGTTGTTGCTGGGATACAACACTTACCCTAGAAACATTAGGCATTATGACCATATGACCTGCATTATGACCATATGACCTGCATTGCATCCCTCAACTATTTAATGTGCATTTGTTAAGTAATAAAAAATTAATGACGATTATTTCATATATTTTTAATCAGTTTATATTACATGAATTCTTATTTAACACGACTCAAATCTCTTAATAAATTTGTCTATCTAATTTTAGTTAATTTACTATGACTCATTGAATATGTTTAGTTTAGTGTTGTATATGTTTGTTCTTTAGCAAAATTGCATCAAATCAATAAAAATGGTGTAAAATCTACAAATGATTGACTCTACGTTCATGAAATGTATTTACAGGGTTTTATATATTATATGAAATCATTGTTTCCTTCTTAAATTAGTTAACTAATCAAATGGGATTTTTAATTTCTTAATCATTTTAATCAATAATTATTTTTTTGATCAATATTAAATATAATATATTTTATTGTTTAACCTAATTTTTTAAAATTTATTCATTATTGTTTACAAGTCAGTAAAAAAAATTTGTGCACTTTTACTCTATGTAAGACTTATAATAGTTTACATTTTCGTTCATTTGATAAAAATATAATATGTGAATAAAAAAACTAATAATTAGAAGAGAAAAATATTTGTAAACATGTATTTTTTAATTGAGAAAAAAAATAAAAGGATGAATTTATATGCATGACAATAAAATTCAAATTTATTAGTATTTATTTTATCTAATATCACTTCACATGACTTTGAAAAAAAAAACTTAACAAATTAATTTTTTTTATTTATAAAAGTGAAATTGAGTTTGATGTATTTTTCTGATAAACCAAAATTTTGTATATTGATATTAAGAGATCTTTTTATGAAAATCTTATTGTTTTTAACATATATCACGCATAGTTTATATTTTTCCTTTAGTTAAATGCAATACAAGTCCATGAACAGAAAAATAAAAATATATAAAAAAAATCAATATTCTCAACCCAAAAAAAGACAAATCCACCAAAGAGGCTTACTTCATACAACATAAAAGAAAGTAGTCACAAAGTAAAAAAGAGACATCACATCATCTCGTCATCCCAACACTTCATAACTCTTTCTTTTGTCTCATCACTCAAAAACTCATTCTCTTGTATTTCATCATTCTTTGATGTTTCTTTTCGATTCTATCCTGACCAAAAAAAATTTCCCAATCTGCCTTGTTAGGAAGAACCCATTTTGCAACTATAGAAAAAAGATGTAGAGAGATATATGTGACATAAAAGATGATAAAGAAGAGATAAATACATTCAAAATTTCTCAATCTGCCTTGTTAGGAAGAACTCATTTTTGCAACTAAAGAAAAAAATGTAAAGAGAGATATGTGACATAAAAGATGATAAAAAAGAGAAAAAAACATTCATTATTGCTATTCACAGTTGATATATAATATATGAGAGATAAATTAATAATTCATAGAAAAATAAGAGAAATAATGTAGTTATTATATGAGATGAGAGCAAAGTTCGTAAATTAATAGGAAAGAGAATAATTAGTGAAAAATAAGATAAAAAAACTCAAGCCAAGATATGAGAGAATATTGAAGAAATAAATAAGAGAGATAAATTAGTAAAAGATATGAGAGATAATGGAGAGAATGAAGAAATTTTGAGAAATCACTAAAAGGAAAGAGAAAGAATATGATTTTTTAAAATTAAATATTAAATTACTATAATAGTCCTGAATAAATTAATTGAAGTAAATGAGGTAGTTGATTTTTTTTTTCCAATTTTGTTGGGTGTGTGTAATATTAATGCATTCCAACTAAAAAGAGATACCAGTGCACTAGCAAATTCATGCAAAACTCACTTATTATTATTTATTGAATCTCTCTTGTAATTTTGTACTTTATGTTGAAATTTAATTAATAATAGGTGAAAATTTTGTTTTGGAGAATGTGTTACACCACATAATAATTAGATATTTTAAATACTAATAATAGGAAACATTTATATTTCTTAAAGCTGTGTTTTAATTATTGATAATTATTTTTAAAAAATATTAAAATTCAATTTATAACTAAAGTATTAAAATCAGGTATGGCAAAAAAAAAAAACCCACAAATATTCACAGATAAAATCTATAACAAATAGAAAATTGATATCTTGAATTAGTATCCACAAGTAACAGTAACAGGTATGCATAATATTTTTCTCCCTTGTTAATAGGACGAGGGCGGGTATGATAGTATCTATACCTGCATGTATCTATTAATGTTCAATTACCTAATTGCCCTTATATATATAAATAAGGTGTCATAATTTGACATAAGGATCTTGATGAAGGCAAAAGCAACAACTAAAGAACTTCTAACTCTTAACATATTTTAAACACCATTAATTTTATTGAATGACTTTATTGACTTTTTATATTTTTATTTGTACTTTTATAAAATTAAAATATTTTAGTTTAGTGACGTTTGTTTGGAATTATAAATTAAGTTATCGTATCTTATGAATTTTTAGACAGTTGGAATTAAATTATTATAGTTTATTGCCTTTTGTTTTGACTCATGAGATTAAAGTATTTTATTATTTTAACTTAAAAGAGTAATTATATTGAATATTTGAATAGTTTTAGTTTTTTGGTCTTTAAATTATTTTAAAAAATTACCAACAATATTAAAAATTATGATTAAAGTGTTTTTAAAATATTTTATATTTTTTAAAAATTATTCACGCATACTCACATATACTCGTAGATATTGCATAGGTACGGATTTGAAGCATATATTTATCTAGTAAGATGAGTAGTAAAAGACTGCTATCTATATCCTTCCCCTATTGACTTCCTTAATTAAAATTGATAAATTGAAATATATATAATAGATTAAAAATATTATAAAAGTGTTTTTATTTAAGAAAAATAGTTAAAAGACATTCTCATTGAAAAATGATAGTTAAGTATATTCTCGTTCACTATAATTATCTTTATTTATATATAAAAGACTTAGTTTATATATAAAAAATATATTACATATACCATTTTTATATTTTTAATTAAAAAATTAAATATTACAATAATAATTTTATAAATTAAATATTTTTATTTATTATTTTAATTATACAAATTAATTTATTTAATTATATAAATTATTTATTATTTATAAATTATATATACACCTTCTGTACTTTTATTTGCATGGTGGTTAGTCGTACCTAAAAATATTTAGTAAGTACAAGATATTATATAATTTAACTAGTAAATAGTGTTATATGATTTAATAGATAAGTTTAAATTATTTGTAAATTTATATAATTAAAATAAAATAATTAAAAAATAATTTTAGCATCTTAATTTTTAATATTTATTATATAATAAATATAAAAACACAAGTGCAATTAAAAAATAAAATAATAAATAATATATATAATATATTTGTACATATAAACTAAACAAGTTAAATGTTTTATTGATTTTGTTAATTATAAAAGTAAATAATATATATTATCATTTTGATTTTTAAGAGATTTAATTGCATTTCAGGGATAAAATGTGTAAAAATTTGAAAGTAAAAAGTTATAAAATTATATAAGCATAAAATGTATGAAAAATTAACAATAAAGTTTATGAAATTTGAATGTTACAAGAAAAAAATATAATTTTATTTTAACTTTAGAGATAAATTTGATCAATCATTATAATTTTAATTACTAAATTAATTGATAATTAAAATTTTCAAAAACTATTTTTGTTATTTTATTTTTTAAATGATCAGTTTTATTATTCATTATAATTTAAGAGACTAAATTGATTGATAATATACAATTTCAATGACCTTTTGTGATTTATTAATTTAAAAAATTAATTTAACTATTTATTATATATAGTCAAGTTGGTCAAGCAAAATGAATAAGTGTTGTAAATTTTATGATATTAGTCTCATTCTTATAGATAAAAAAAATGCTTAAATACGTTTATATGTAAATATGATTTTATACAAGTTTAATAATTACAAATTTTTTTGTCAATTTTTTTTAGTTCATATTACCATCCCTAGATAATCTAGTACTGTTTTGATTATCAAAATAATAATATTAATTAAGATAATAAAAAAATTTTAAATTAAGACAATAATATTATTTTTAAATGTATAATTCAATTAATTAATATATTTATTTATAGTAAAAATAATGTATTTATTATTTTATATGAATAGGATAATTACATATAATTTTTTTATAATTTATTTTTTAATATATTACAGACAATAATTTTATTATTATTATTTTTAATTCATTAATTATTTTTTAAATTATAATATATTTATAAATTTATAATTTAATTTTAATATTTTAATTTATTAATTTTGACTATTGTAATATGATTTAATTTTAATATGTTATATTTAAATTTATTTGTTCCTTTAAAAATAAAATCATTGTTTGAGATATATTTTAAAAAACTAAACTACTTTACAATAAATCAAAATTAATAAATTAACATATAAAAATAACATAAAAAGTAATATATTAAAATTAAATTATATATTTTTAAAAATTACAATGTTAAAAATAAATTAATGAATTAAAAATTATGAATAATATTAAAAGAAATAAAATCACTTTACATAACATATTCACTTAAGACAAATGCTAAAAAAAAGTTAGAAATGAAAATAAAAAAATTAAAAAAACTAAAATAACCATATTTGCAGAAATTAAATCTATTTAAGTAAAAAAAAACTAAATTAATGCGTCAGAGAGAGTTATAATCATGAAATTTATACACTAAATTTCACCCAACTAAAATCTACTTTAATAACTAAAATCGCATATCATCACTTTATTTTTGAAATTACGACAGTGAATCACGACTTATCCTATTTTTCGTAATTATCCTAGTTTAGAAGAAAAAAAATCAAAATGTGTTATTTCAATAATCACCATATATAATTAATTAATTATCCCTCATCATATAATTACCCCGGTAAAAAAAAAAAAAGAAAAGCCAATGCACCTTGATAGATGTTGATAGCGCTAACCAATAGGAATTAACCATACACCAAGGTTGACCACTCAAGCCAATAGAAACAAGCCATGTCAGATTGAAAGACACGTGTACCCCCACAAATTGCAACAACAGAGTCACAGGCAGAGGGGGGAAAAGCATTTTTTTTTTCTCGGTTAAAAAACAAAGAAAATAAGAGCATAGCATACCGGAACCCCCGAATGACCCATCAACGTATCATCACCCTCTGAATTAAACTTGCTCGCGCATGGAAATCAATTGATCGACCACACCAGATCTGGCAACTATTGTTCAGTAAGTTGTTCCGCAATTATTTATCTCTGCAATATTCAATTGATTTTTTTTAGTTGTCCGTGACCCTCCATTAACAATGAATTTCAATGGGGTCTTGTCTTATGCTTCTACGATTTTTGTCTCAAGGGTTTAATTGAGACTAGGTTTTCCATTTCAAGGTGCTGCCAGCTACCACTGAGGGCACAACATTGAGTTTTCTTCCACTGGGCAAGTTGAATCAGGTGCTTCTTTTGTTTTCAGCATATAATTATTGTTATGTATCGGGGTTTAATTTTTTTTCACCACAAAGGATAAGTGTGTGTCCTTGCTCTGTATGTTAATGGGTACCTTCTCATGGGTTTATTGTCTACTTGGTTCTTCTGAACACGAGTTATCAGAAAAGAAAGTGAGATGAAATTGCTCGAGTGGGTGGATCATATAACAAAAAAATACACATGTTGGGAAGTGTTTTAGGGATCTAGGGTTTTCACTTGTCTACAGAACTGTTTATGGTTGAAAGTACACAAAATTGTAGGCTGGGCTTGTTCATGTTATCACGAATTGTGACGGTACAGTTTGCAATCACAGCTTGATGTGGTTGCAGTATAAAACCTTGCATGAGGTTTTGAATTTCAATGATTATTTGGCTGTGTTCCCATATTTCCTTCCTAACTTCCCAGTTCCCAGGTTATCAGCACAATTCTTTGCAATTGAAGCTATAGTTTACTTTAGGTTAAACTATTATTTGGTCCATATAGTTGTCCCCATTTTATGTCTTAGTTCTTAGATGAGAAAAATGTACGTTTTAGTACCTACATATTTTTTTGTGGTGGTTTATTACCGCCAAAAAGATTTGTGATGGTTTTACATTGCCAGAAATTCTTCTTTGGTGTTATCATAAGGACTAAAACTTAAAACTTTTATGTACGTGTAAGAACTAAAATTTAACAGTTTTCTCATATAGGAACTAAAAGTTAAAATTGAGACAATTATAGGAACCAAATGAATAGCTTAAGCTTTACTTTATATTGCTCATTCCATTGGGTAGCTTAATATATCAAAATGTCAAATTGTCAGTAGTTCAAAAATAACTTATCAAATACTCACCTTTGGAGTTGATTGGAGAAAAAAAAGGCCTTTTTGTTTTGTCTAGTCCTGAAAGATGAGAAACTGTAAGATGTTTGTTTGGTGTGCAAAAGTTCCCGATGCACGGGGAATGATGGGAAGAAGGATAAGTTAATCGCCAAAAGATAAAAGAAAATGTTAGTTTGAAATGGAGTTGAATATATCTTTTGCACTTCTATTTAATGCTGAATCCTGATTTTGGCTATTGATTGCTCTGAATAGTGTTAATAGAAAATATAATCACTGGCATCGTGATTAAACCTGTCTACTTGTTTTTAAAATAATGATGAGATGAATGCCAAGTTAATAATATTGATTTTTGGAGTGATGAGTTGAATCCTTGTATCAACTGTCAATCATAAACTTGTAACATCCAGACATGAGAACTTATTACATGATTCAATTCAAATAAATTCTTCAATAAAAACTCAATTTAATTCTTCATGAATATGGTTCCAGATAGGCTGTCTTTATCTCCAGTAACTTCAAAGTAATCCCCGTGCCCTGGCCATGGCTGCACCATTTTTCTCAACGCCTTTTCAGCCTTATGTTTATCAGGTACTTGTATCAATTCTTGCCCTTGAAAATAGTTTTTTTTTTTTACTTGTCTTGGCTCTAATCAATTGCTTTCTGGTAATGTTGATTCTAGAACAGTTTAGTTGAGTTTGAACACTAAATTAATATGTTTGATATGTTGATGATTTCTCAGCTAGGTTTGTAATTTGTGAAACTGGAGTACTCCAGAAGATCTATACATTGCTAAGTTTTTGCAATTGAGGTTGGTGTTTAGTTAATTTGATAGGATGGCTTCACTGTATGATCAACAAAATTTAGTTGAGTTCAGGATCATGATAATTTCCTCTTTTTGGTCCATGCCTCGTTGGAACTTGCATATTTCCTCTGGGTCCGGAATGTGCAAAATGATATTGTCTAAAAAAAAACTTCTCTTTGATGTTTGGTGTAGTTTTAAGGAATGTTAATATTGATAAATAGGTATGCTTTTATTATCATGCATCAGGGTTTTAAAAAGCGCACTATATCCCCTGGCTGTTACAAGGGTCATCGTAGCAGCCATAGAAGACCAAATAGTGGGTTGAATAGCGGCCGTAGTGGATGAGAAGTAGCCTATGTGTTGATTCCAAGAAAAATCCCTTTGAATAGGGACGGTAGGGTTCTTCTGGGATTTTAATTTCAAAAAATGAAATCTATAGTAGTGAAAATGACAAAGACGACTTGAATTTAGATTATGATTGATGATTTCTGTCTAGGAAACTTGTATTTGACTTTTGTTGGTTTACTTGTATGTTTTGTTCAAGACACCTATGACTTTTCGTTGTTAATTATGAATGTCATGAATTTTAAGTAATTTTAAAATTTTTTGAGAATATATATGTATATAGTATACAATATTACAATATATGAACTATATAAAAAATTTCAGAATAGTGGCCATCCCGCTAAAATGTTTTTAGTGCTGGCTGCTTTGCGTCACTATCCACGATTTAAAACACTGTCATGCATACTGTTCTCAGTAAAATAGTTGTGACTCTTGGGGGGGGTAACTGGATAAGGAGGTAAGGAGAAGTTAACCTCACAAAAAGCCAGCATAACAGATGCTAGAAAATGGAAAAAGCTGACTAGCTATCCTAATGCACAAATTTGAGAAAGGGAAGTTTCTCAGTATATTTATTCATGTATTTGCTTGTGACTTGTGAGCGTTATTTATCAAGGGTGTCTCAATGCTCCTCAACATATTCTGGAATATCATAAAAAGAAATGCCTGACATTCTACAATGTTCATTTCCTCTTACAAATATCCTTGTAATCTCTTGGTGATTTTTTTTTCATGTTATGCTGTTTAGAGCCCGCAAGATGCAATTATACCTTTTCAGATTTTAGGGGGTGAAGCTCAAGTGGTTCAGGTATGTGTGAGCATCTAATGTTTAAGATGCAATTTTTATTGTCTCTGACTGTGTAATATCGTTCTTCATTTGGTTCTTGCAACACAGATAATGTTGAAGTCACAAGAAAAAATCATCGCAAAGCCTGGTAAGTTGTTGGGCACTTTTATTCACAGGGCGTGAATTTTCTCCTTGATGATCTTTCTTCACATGGCTTCAAATGAAAACTTTTGTGCTGTCATTTTGAACTGTAAATATCAATTATATGCTTGAATATGGAACTGATCCAAACATGATTTATATAGATAATAATGAACATTGCGATGGAGTGAGCCTTGGCGCAACAGTATGGTTGCTGCCTTATGACTTTGGAGGTCATGTCATGGGTTCAAATCCTGGAAACAACCTCTTTGCTTGGGAATAAGGCTGCATATCTTACAAATCCCCAACCCCACTAGATGGGAGCTCCGTGCACCAGGCTTCCCTTTTAATGAATATTGCTATAGATGCTTGGGTCAATTATGTGTCATGATGCTGATTTGTTTATCATGGCCAATACTGGTCGTGACTCATAAACATCAAATGTGGATGAGATAACCTATTTATTTGATTTGCAAATATTTAATCATCTTTTTGGTCTAAATGTATTGTTTTAGTTTGCTTAAATATTTGAGTAAGTACCTGATAAATGTGAGGCTGAAAAGGCATTTAGAAAAATGAATAATGAGTCTCTAGTTCTAAAATTGCTTTATGACCTGTTGGTTGCCAATATGTATGTTTGTGACTGTTTTGGCTCTCCCTAATTCTCGAACGGGTTAGCATCAAGTATGAGTTACCTGGAAGTAAATATTAGTGGGAGTGGTGCTGTGCAGATAATTTCTTTTGGTGTTTTCCAAGTAGTCCTCATTGTGATACTTTCAATGTATATTGATACCAATAAATTCACCCACGATTGTGTCTCTGTGCATATATAATTTGTTTTAAGTTGGAATTTGTGGATCTGGATCACACCTATCAATAGTTTAACGGAATCTCTATGCTATTTAATTGTAGGTTCCATGTGCTTTATGTCTGGATCCGTTGAAATGGAAAATGCCTACCTTCCAGAAAATGAAGTAGGCATATGGCAGTGGTTATTTGGCAAAACTATAACTAGCATTGTCCTTCGCAATTCTGGTCCAAGTGATGGATTTGTTGGAATTGCTGCACCATATTTTGCAAGAATTCTCCCGGTTTGTACTTATACGCCTCTCCAAATTAGTTTAACAATTCATTGTTACTCATGTTTATGTCTCAAAATTCATCATCTGAAACACATTTGTATTCATCTGTCTGAATTTCTCTTTATATATGGTTGTTTTTTATTCAAATACAGATTGATTTGGCAATGTTCAACGGAGAGATTTTGTGTCAGGTATAACTAATTTGTTTGCAGTTGTTGTATGATTTGATTTTAAACACTAAAATTTGATTTCTATGGGTTTACTGTTTGTTCAATATTCTTTTAAATCTGAGGAACAGAATACAAAACCTTTTTTGATTTTTTTTGTAGCCGGATGCATTTCTTTGCTCTGTCAATGATGTGAAGGTTAGCAACATAGTTGATCAGAGGGGACGAAATGTTGTTGCTAGTGCTGAGGTGAGATAATTGGGATGTTTTCCATTATTATTATTGTCTTTATTACTAACTTGATATATCACTTGCTTGGCAGGCAATCTTAGTTTGCTTTTTGTGAATATTATTTTCTTTTGATACCTTACATAAAATAGACATTTTTTTGCACTCCAAGATGTTGCAATCTGTGTAGGCTGCAATGTCTACATTGAATTGTTGTTTTATAAAAATAGATATTATCAATATAAAAGGGTTTCTTAGGATACATTACTTGTCCACTGATGGATCTTGGTGTGATATTGATGGACAAACTTTTGTTCATAAACAATATTTTTTAGGCTGCATTTGCATCCATATGATGTGTTCACTATATCCATGATATATGAAAAAGAAAACCAATAAATAAATCAATTTATGGTTTTAACCCTTTGCTTTTAGTTATTATGTGGTTCTACCACCACATTTTTTTTAATTTTCCTGAAAATCACTATAAAATTTACGGTTTTAATAACTTGAGCCCTTAGGGAGACAAAAATGGAAACTTTTATTGGGAAAGAAAGGAAATAAATGACTTCCGCATTTCCAATATAATATATGCTTCCTTTCTCAATAAAAAAATTCCACATTTATCTTTTTAACTTTAGCCTAAAATTTATTTATCACATTTCTTTCAATAAAAATGGAAGATTTTGTGGTGATAAAAAGTGAAAAGTTTTTATTTGAAAATAAAGGAAATAAATGACTTTTGTATTTCAAATGTAATAAATGTTTTCTTCCTCGATAAAATCTTTCCATTTTTATCTCTGTGACATCAGCCCTTAAACTTATTATAACCACGTTTCATTCAATATTTAGAGGTTTTCTGTTGGAAAAAAAAATTGGGAACAATTTAGGGGTTCCTTTAGTTTGAGAAAATATTTTTTATTTTTATTTTCAGTTTTCACTAATCATTACTAAAATGACACATTGTGAAAATAGGAAAAAAATGTATTCTCAAACCAATTAGGCAGGTCTCTTTGTCACGCATATCTCCATATCATTTCTCTAAGACCATGTTCTTTTTGTAGGGATTCTTGAGGCAAAAGCTATCTGGCCAAGGGCTTGCATTCATATTAGCGGGTGGATCTGGTATTCTTTTCTTCTAGACTGATACATATGCTTGTAAAGTTTTGTTTTGATTCCCATTGCAATTCTTACCTCTTGAATGCATCTTCCAACTTTTAAATGTCAATTTGATTAAGATCTTAATTTGGAGTGTTTTCTATTTTCTTTTCCACCATATCCCTTTGTTATTTCTCATTGGGGCGCTCTATTGGATTCTGTTTATTGTTAGTTGTACAGAAAAATCTTGAGATCGGTGAAGTTCTAGCTGTTGATGTTTCTTCCATTGTTGCTGTGACAAGTACAGTCAATATCCAAATAAAATATAATGGTCCTATAAGAAGGACAATGTTTGGGGTAAGTAACTTATATCTCAAGCCTTTTTATGTATCCAATCAATACTATTATTATGATTTTTTTTTAATTTTTGTGGGGGCTCATGAACTATGCATGGTTGGTATCTCCCTTCTTCCCTGATAATGGTAGGAAGTCATTGCAAAAGACTTCACCAGCTGACAACTTTAGTAGTAAGCTTTGTAATTATTTGTGCACGTACGATGGCAAAAATTGAGAGTTTACATTGCTAAACCAACCTGGGATTTAAATCTTCTAAAGTGAGGCGTAGTTTACTCCTCTCACTTTAGAGAAAATCAAGGGAGTAAATTTGCATAACTATAATTTGTTATCTGGTGTTGTCTAACTTACCCCAAGTAAAAGTGGTGTTAAACAACCCTACAAAAGATTATTGGTGCAATTAAGAAAATTATACCAACTATCTTGAAGTACATCATCTTCTATGGGGTTGTTTAACCCTATTTTTACAGGGTATAAGTTAGACAACCCCTTGTTATCTATATAGGAAACACAATGGGTCCAATTCTTCCTTTGATCCCGAGTATACTAGGAGCTCTGTAGCACTATGCTGTCCTTTTTTTTTTGTCCTTCCCTGGCCACGCAATGGATCCAACCCGTCCATAAAATTCTAATCCACATGGATCAACAAGATCCTTGGTAGTTGGCTATTATGCTATAATGACAGACTATACAGGCTACAGCCAGCTTTCATACACCGTATGGGAACCAACATGTCACCCTTGCTGTTCATGCCATAGCTTTCCTTTAACATGCATCTTCTAGCACACCCATAATTTTCTCTAGAATTTGGTGTATATGATTAATGATTGTAATCACGAAATTGCAGGGTGACAACGCGGTCACAGCTCTTCTAACAGGACCAGGCATTGTGTTCATACAAAGTTTACCTTTTCATCGACTCTCTCAACGAATTGCTAGGTAACGTTGTGCTTGAGCAACATAACAAAGCCAAGTCATGGACTTTCTCTTCCTCCTACTTCTGCTTGCCTGCTTTCATTTCCCCCCGTGAATTTTTAAGCGATTTTGTAATGTAACTTATTTTCTGCTTTTCAGGGCGGTGACATCACCAAACATGAGGGAAAATCCCAAGTTTTTCATACAGATTGCAGTTTTCTTTTTTCTGGCATACGTTGTCATTGTATCTTCATTAATATTAACAGATGTATGAAATTCACTTTGTATTTTCTTTTGTAGTTTTTACTTTTTTCTTGTTCATAGATACAGGAATGAGGAAGAGGGGTATGCCAATTAAAAAAAAAAATAGCATCCCAGTAATGATATTATGTCTATCACTAAAATAGGATTTATTTGATTTTTTAGTAGACCAGTCGATTTAAGCAACTTTGCCGTTCTCATGATATTGTGGATTATTTTCAGCTTTTTTATTATATTATTTTGGAAGAATTACAAAATGGAAAATAATCAGGTGTCGCTGTTTATGTTATCAAACGCATCGGATGTATAAATTTGAAATATATTGCATATCACGTGATAATAAAATAATTATATTTTTTAATGATCTGATTTTTAATGTTCTATTTTTTTTCTTCTTGAGATTGGAAATCCGGCTATAAAATTAGCTTCTAAAAATATATTATTCAATTAATATAAAATTCTTTCTTTTATCTTTATATAAAGAAATTCTTTCACACGCATTATATTATGTAGTCATGGAGATTTGGAATTGGAAATGAATGGTAACAATTGACTAAGAGACTTTTTTTTTTAAAACAGTATAGGTGCGAAATATTCGGTAAAAAATAGTAACTATTTTTTGTAGGAAATTGGAAGTTTACCATGGTGGATGTTTTCCTCTTTAACATGTTTTTTTTTCTTACTTAGACCGAGTGTTCGATATTTTAGTTAAGGAAGAACATTAGTCAAAGAAGTTAATTTTTTTTATCATCTAGTGTATTTAACAAGGTTCAATAATAATAGGTGTAGTTACAAATATTTTTTAAAAAAGTATTTGAATAATAATTATAATTTTAAAATCTTATATATTTTTATAATTGTAAAAAAGCAAGTGCATAAATAAAAGATTATTTTTATAAAATTTAATTAAAATTATAAAATGTGTAGTTTAAAAAAATAATTAAATTAAAAATTATATTTAAAAAAAAAAAAATAATTTTAATGAAATAATAATCTTATCATTTCAACATAATTTATATCCTACCTTATCTTATTGCTTATGAACATAATAAATCAAATATTAGATATGATTAAAGCTTATAATGTTTCTACTATATTTTATCCTTATCTTATCTTATTGTTATATTTTATCTTATCTTAACAAACCATTAATTTTTACATTTAAGAACTTTAATTAATATAATTATTTATATAAAATATTTAAATAATTTTATTTTTGTGAGTCTTAAAGTAATTTTAAAAAACTATCATATAATTAAATATTATAATTAAAATATTTTTAAACTATTTTATATTTTTAATGAATATCCATGGATATTTGTAAATGTTAAAAAATTCACATATACCCACTTAATAGGTATCGACAAAACCCTATTCCATTCGTAAAATAATGCATGTTTCTACTGTTATTTTAAAACACAAAACACATATGTTTACATATTAATTCGTAATTAAATAGTGTTCCACGAGAAAAAAAATTATTTTATATAATTAAAATTTATAATAAATAAATATTTGACTTAATTATATTTTTGTTCTTCTTAATTTAGTGCATGCTAATTCATCTTCTTTCTTCTCTTTTTTTAATCTATCAACTTTCTTTGTTTTAGAATTTTTTTTTGAAAGTGTTAAAACTAGAGAGATTTTGTCTAATTCTAATAAATATTGAAATCTTCTAATTAATTGAGTAATTCAAATAATATATAACAAATCTAATTTTTTTTAAAGACAATAATATTAAAAATAACGATAATACTAAAAAAATAGAATTGTCTTCAATACGTTATTTACACTAATTGAAATTTCCGCAATACATAATCAAAGGATCTACATATGTTCAAAGACGTTAAAAAGTTATTAGAATTTTCTTTTTAAATGTTCATTCCCCTCTTCTTTTGGATAAAATGAAGAAATCCTCGTTAATTTTTTTTATATAATTTCAAGTCAATGAAAATATTTTTTATATTAAAGGATTTGATGTGGAAAAAAATAGAATTCAAAATGAGAAAAAAAAATAACATAAGTATGGATAATTTTTGTTATAATTTTAATTGTTCGATTTTTATCTACATATTTATAAAATGAACAATTTTTATCCTTATAATTTTAGTTCCTATATTTGAAAAAATAACAATTTTTGTCTATATATAAATTAATATAATACTATTTTTATATATTTGTTTATTATTATTATATATATGTATGTTACAGTATTATATATAATATATTATTGAGTTATTATATAATATGTATTATTGTTATATATTATATAAATTAATATATCACTATATTTTATATCTTATATACTATATTGTTAAGTAAATTTCATATATATTATACATAATAATGTTATATATTTTTTATAATATTAAATATTATATATTATTATATTTTATAGGGTGAGGGAAAGAAAAAAAACCCTCTTATTCTAACACTTCTTAACCTAGTTAGTTTTCTTTAGAATTAAAAATACAAATGATCAATATGATAAGCTTTATCATGTCATATTAATGTAATAAACATCAAATTAGATAGAATAATTATCTTATTTTATCCACCAAACGAGTCTTGTCTCATTATTTTCTCAAGTATTTATAATAAATTTTATTTACAAATATTAATAGATCTGAAATTTTGTTGATAGTTATAAATCTTGAACTAAATTATATATTTATTAAATGTAGATAATGTAGATAATTTTATCTAAATTATTGTTAAAGATTTTGTCTAAACAATCGTGATGAAATATTTACAAATAACTACTTAAATGACTACTTATTTTAACATTATTGTGTAAATAAAATCTTCAATAAGGATTTAGATAACTATCTTAGACAAATTATATATAACTTATGACTTCTTGCATAAAATTATATAAAATTAACCCGTTCATAAAATTTCTGATTTCGCATATCCTCTAAAATTATAATTGACGGAACAATTTGAGCCCAAACAATTTAATCCAATGCACACTAACCAAATAAATTATAGAAATAAAAAGATAATATTGTAAACAAATTTTCAATGTTAAATATTATAAGGTTTTGAATAAAAATATCGAAAGACAGTGAAAAAATTATAAAGTTAACTTAGACAAAAAAGATAAAATAACTAAAAATGATGCATTTAGAAAGAAAGAAAAAAGATGAATTGAATAACGAAAGATAAAAATCTAAATAAGAAATTGCAAAAGTAAAAAAAAAACTAAAATAAAAAGATAAACTAAGAAAAATGCAAAAATAAAAGAAACTATATCATAATCTTAATGTGAAAGAACAAAAATTATATGAAAAAAATTATATAAAATATGAATTCTTTATGCACTTAAATTCAAAGAATCATCCCAAATAATTAAAATATTACATATATACGATATAATTATTATATTTAATACAACCGTTTAGGAGATTCTAGAATAATTAAAATCTTTGTCAACTAATATAATTTTCAAATTTTGGTTGTGTATTAAAATATAAAAATCTAGTCAGATTTATTAAATATTAGTTATTAACAATTAAATTCGAGTCTGCAATAACACTATTTGGTTGATATTAGATACGGATTTTCTAATATTTAAACATTAAATTAAATTTATAATTTAAAAAAATTGTTTGGTTGATAGTATGAAAATTTTTAAAATTGAAAAATTTTAAACTTGAATTTAAAATTTCGTGTTATTACTTTTTAATTGGATGAAGTTTGGTTAATAAGGGAGGGAAGTGAAATTAATAAAAAAAAAGAGGCGGTAGCAGTGTCCAAACGCGCATAAAGCAGCACTCGTGGAGGGCGCGTCATTCATTCATTCATCCAAGTTATAAAAACCCGGCATTATTTCTAGGTTTGTCTGGGAATACATCCAAAGTCCCACATCCAATCCACACCACACCCTGCTTTTTTCTCTTGCTCCCACTCGCGCTTCTCTCACCCAAACTTTCCCAACCCTAGCCATACGCTTCTAATCGCTCTAACCCTCTCTCTGCAATCGATCTTCGATCCACATCGCCGTTTCCCCAATTCGCGTCACATTTTCCGCCGCTTCCACCACCGGGAGGAGTTCTTCGCGATTCGCGCTTGAAGCATCCGTCGCCGCCGATCGGAGAGATTCGCTCCGAATCTCGCCGCGTCTGCTTCACCGAACGAGCAAATCTATTTGTTCCTCGATTCGATTGCACTACTCTGCCCTAACTGTTGCTGCGGCTTCTTCGGGTTTCTGATTCGAGAGGGCCGTGCTTCGCCGGATTCGGATTCGTCTGGTTTTCATCCTCGGTCGCTCCGACGACGATCTTACTGCTACGATTTCGACTCTGGTCGGAATCTGAATTCAGAGTGCGCTCAGGACGAAGTGAAGACTTGGTCGCGAAGAATTCTAGAAGTGATATCTCATCGTCGTGGCGGTTCGATTTGTTCGATCTTAACCCTAGTAATCTGCGAGCTGAGGAAAAAAAAAAAGAAAAGTAAAGAGAAGAAGAGAAAGAAAAAGTGATTCGATATATTGTACTGTTTGATTTCTTTTTAGTTTTAATAATAGGGCCCTTTTCTTATTATTTCGGAGGCCCTTTGATTATCATCGTCCTTTGTTATTATTGGTCCTGAGTTATAATTTTTTTTATAGATAGAAAGAGAAATATACCATGGCGGTGTATTATAAATTTAAGAGTGCAAGAGATTATGATTCAATTCCCATGGACGGTCCTTTCATCTCTGTTGGTACATTGAAAGAAAAAAATATTTGAATCAAGCATTTAGGGAGGGGTACTGATTTCGACCTCGTGGTCACCAACGCCCAGACCAATGAAGGTTGGTTCTGATTTTGATTGAACTATTGTCTTTAACTAGTGATTTGGGGCGATAACATGAGTCTGGGTTTTAGGCTTTTCAATTCGGGGCTTAATTTGTAAATTTAAACGATCAACCTTTTGCATATTCTTTAGCTTTGAGGAGGGGTTTCCTTGGATAAACTCACAGTGTTTATCCTGTTCCTCTCCAAGAGCTAATTTTTACTAGTTCTGTGATCGTATCTGTCATTAAACTGAAGTAAGTTTGTTCAATTTTAATTCCACTCCCGTACATAAAATAAAAAGAAAAAGAAAAGGCTTAAAAAGAAGTTAGGGTGCAATCTAGTAGGAATTACAGGTGCCCAACCTTGCGAAGTTAGTATGCAGTTCATATAGTAGGCTTTTCATGTATAGCATATTTACAGTGTTTTATAGTTGCTCTGTCTGTTTGGAATTTCAGAATATCTTGATGAAGAAATGTTGATTCCTAAAAATACGTCAGTCTTAATTCGTCGGGTTCCAGGACGGCCACGTTTACCAATTGTTACTGAGTTAGAGTACTATCTCAAACCTTTAATTTCATTACTGTTGTTGAAATTTTCACAATTGATCATGCATTGTGTTTGTAAGCTTTTTAAAAATGGACAGTCATTAATTTGTGTATAGGGCCACAACCAGAAACTATATTGTTCGTTTGAAATTAATTCTGTTCTTGAGTTGCAAATGTCTTCTGTGTTTTTGTAGACAAAAGGTGGAAAATAAGGTGGTGGAATCTGAACCTGAAAACAGAAGCTTACCAGCTGATGATACATCTGCCATGAAATTTGTGAGTCCCTTTTCTTTTTGTTTGTCTTTTATAAACAACAAAATGCAATCCCTTGGAAATTGAACTCTTCATCCCACTTGACAGCCTGAAGATTCAGATTGGGATGAATTTGGCAATGATTTGTATACAATTCCTGATCAACTGCCTGTTCAATCAAGCAACTTAATTCCAGAGGCTCCTCCACCTAACAAAGCTGATGAAGACAGTAAGATTAAAGCCTTCGTTGATACTCCAGCCTTGGATTGGCAACGGTGAGTAGAGTATCCTCCTTTCTTTAGTTATGTTGTTTGGTGCATGAAGTCATCACAGAATAAAAATAAGTATAATTATAATAAATGAGAAAACAAAAATTACTAATTCTGTCCTACCTGCAAGAAAGGGTATTGCCATTTCTTTGAGAGGAAATGGGGATTCCTTAACTTTGAAAAACCTGTTTTGGAAGTTATTCCAAGTTTTTCCTACCAAACATATATCATGTTAGGATATCTAATGATGGGTGGAATGGAATGAGGTGGTAATGGATATAATGGGAAAAAAATTACCATATTATTGTTTGCAAATTTTAAGATGGAATGGAGAAAGTTTTCATTTTATTGTTTAAGGAATCAGGAGTAAATTGAATTATAAGAAGATTAGTAAGCAATATGTTAAGTCTATCACATACCTCCAAAATTAGGGGAGTGAGGGAAGAGAAAAATAAAGGTATCCAATGGAATGGGATGGAATAAATGCCATCAGGTTCCATTCCATTTTACCCTTTTTTGAACATAACTAAACAATGGCAACTAATGTCATTCAATTCCCACCATTCCATCAATTCCAACATAGCCTAAGGTATCCCCATTTCTACTAAAGATTTCTTTCCACACAGCCAAAAGTGTTTTTGTTTGGTGAAAGTGTTTTCATTTTAGCTTTATGATATTTAAGTTGATTTTTTTTAAAAATTCTGGCATGCAGTCAAGGTTCAGACTTTGGCACTGGTAGAGGCTTTGGAAGGGGGACCGGTGGACGGATGAGTGGTGGACGTGGTTTTGGTAATTCTCTTTGTCTATTTATATTATATATATATATATATTATTTGAGTTACATGCTGCTTTTAATTCAAACTTTAATATATAGATTAACTAATGCTCATTTACTTGCTGAGGTCTGGCAGGGATGGAGCGGAAAACACCTCCACAAGGATATGTATGCCACAGATGCAAGGTGCCCGGTATGTTGCTATTTCTGAACTTTGTAATCACCCTCTTCTTGCAAATTGCTCCATAGCAGTGTCAGTATTCTTTGCTTACATTTTTTTTCAATTTGGTCTAGGACATTTTATTCAGCACTGCCCTACAAATGGTGACCCAAATTATGACATGAGAAAAGTCAAGCAACCTACTGGTATTCCAAGATCCATGCTGATGGTAAATCCACAAGGTTCCTATGCTTTACCAAATGGCTCAGTAGCTGTCTTGAAGCCAAATGAGTGAGTTCATATTGATTATGCTTGCCCATTCTGTCATATATAGACATAACGTTGACTTTAATCTTTTCCTTGTCAACAGGGCTGCTTTTGAGAAAGAAATAGAAGGGATGCCATCAACACGTTCTGTTGGGGACCTACCACCTGAGCTCCGCTGTCCCTTGTGTAATGATGTTATGAAAGATGCCGTACTGACAAGCAAGTGTTGCTTTAAAAGCTTTTGTGACAGATGTATGTTTTTATTCATTTGTTGTATTTATTGTTTTCAAAATTTGAATATTATGCTTATGTTTCTCTACTTTATAGTTCTTCCTCATTATGCAAGCACAGAACAGTTTTTAGATGTTTTATATCTTCTCTGCCTTTTTTACCCTTAACTATTGTGTGAAAATCCTTTCTTGAAGTTATGTAATGTTACTCCAAAATTTTTCAGGTATCAGGGACTATATTATCTCCAAGTCTATATGCGTATGTGGTGCAACAAATATTCTTGCAGATGATCTCTTACCAAATAAGACACTAAGAGATACCATCAATCGTATATTGGAGTCAGGCAATAGCAGTGCTGAAAATGCTGGGAGCACTTTCCAAGTTCAAGGTTATTGGAACTATTATGGTGTCTCTTACTTGAACTGTTATTGATTATCATTTTGTCAATGTATACATTTTTTTCCTTTCTGATTTTGATTTTTCAGATATGGAGTCTGCTCGCTGTCCACAGCCTAAGATTCCATCCCCAACCTCGTCTGCTGCATCAAAGGGAGAACTAAAGGTTTCTCCTGTTATTATTGAAGAAAAAACAAACACAATACTGGAAATAGCTGAGGATAGAAAGTTTGTTTCTGCTCCACAGCAGACATCAGAGCAAGTAAGAAACCCCAGAGCTGCTGATGTATCTGAAGCTACTCATGAGTCTATGAGTGTGAAGGAACCAGCATCACAAGGGAGTGCTCAGCTGGTTGAGGAAGAAGTGCAGCAAAAGTTGGTTCCTGCTGAGGCTGGTAATGTACATTCCTGCTATGTCACCCTGCTTTTCTTGAGTATGATTTGGTAAAAAAATGGGAGATAATGAGGCACCATTGCTTGGACCTGCAAAAATCTCTCTTATTTGTTGATTCTGTTGAGGGTGATCTGATTTTTTTTTTTAACTTTGCAGGGAAGAAAAAGAAAAAGAAGAAAGTCCGTTTGCCCCCAAATGGTAAGTCTGCAGTTCTATGACATGAATATCCATATCTGTAAATTGTTTTCCTGGATCCAGTAACATGATAACATTTAGTGGTTGAGGGGGCATAGAGAGGCTTTTACTTCTGTTTTTTAATTATTTGAAATAATTTTTTATTTATCTTGCAGATTTTCAGTGGAAAACCCCACATGACTTTGGGGCTGAGAACTATATGATGCCAATGGGCCCACCTCCTGGCTATAATTCGTACTGGAATGGCATGCAACCTATGGATGGATTTATGGCACCATATGCTGGTCCAATGCAAATGATGGGTTATGGTCTAGGTCCCTTGGACATGCCATTTGCAGGTGGTATGCCTCAAGACCCGTTTGGCATGCAAGGTTACATGATGCCTGTTGTTCCACCTCATAGGTACATATTAGTATTTTTTAAAATTGAAATTCAGTACTTTCCCCGCCCCCTCCTCACACACACACATGCCATCTTGGACATTTTATGTCTTGATGCTGAGGGAGAATGGATTTGAGAGTTTCAGATTGAACTCTTCTGGTGAATATGGTTGCATGTTTGTCTGACCCTATGTTGTTGATACATTGTTTTTAGAATGCCTAATTGTAATATATAATAATTATGACTGTTTTCAGGGATCTTGCTGACTTCAGTATGGGAATGAATGTTCCACCCCCAGTTATGAGTAGAGAGGAGTTTGAAGCCCGTAAAGCTGATCTGAGGAGGAAGCGTGAAAATGAGAGACGGGCTGAAAGGTACACGAAACCACTCTTCGATGGCTGACTGTCATGTTCTGATATATGTGATTAAGAAGTTTGATTCACTTAACTTTTATAAGTCAACCACTTAAAATAGCAACATTTAAGACATTATCATCTGGCTTATGAATCTTTCTTATATTTTTATAAGAAAATTCAACCTCTTGCACCTATTTAATGCAACATCAGTGTTTTACATTATAACATTTTTCATAGTTTCTTGACTTAGAAGATTAGGATTTTATTTGAATTTTTTTTATTCTAGAGTGACTTTATTATTGCTGTCCGTCTGTCCTCCAAAATAAAGAACAGGGTACTATGTTTTGGTAAAATAATTGCAAAAAACGCTGCATAGGATAATCATTGTTACGTGAATTTAGTTGCCAAGTTTTTAATGTAGTTCTCCGAACTTGTCACAAATTTTGTTTCTCAGTTTTTAATGACTTTATTTCCTTCCTTCGCTGAACAGGGACTTCTCCAAAGATCGAGACTTTGGTAGGGAAGTGAGCAGTGTTGGGGATGTTTCTTCAATGAAATCAAAAACTGTATGTGCTTTTTATTGTCTTAGTTTTGCTCTCTTTTTCCATGGACTTTTATGTGCCATTCACTTTTTTGGGACTTCTTACCGAGACGTTGGCCAGAAACCTCTAGCCTGCAAAAGAGCACTGATTGCACAAGACAATCCCACTTATTATTTTTGTTCTTTTAATTATAGTAATCTTTGGCAGTTAATTATTTTGGCTTCATTTATTGATAAAATTATTTGTTCAAAAGTGATACACTGGTTGATCATGAAATGATTGAGGGAGCAATGCCCACGCGTCTCACCATAATCCTGTGGTCAACAGAAGCCAATTGGTTTAAGACCTAGTGGGATAGAGTTGCATCTGCACTACATGATAATGGTGCAGTTGTGTTATTAAATTTTCATGATCCCAGTGTCAGCATCTCACGTGATCATTTATCCAGACTTATGGACATGCTTTAAACCATAAAATAGATTCTAATATTTAAAACCTTAATTTTAACTTTGCAATGTGAAGCTTTTTCTTTAGGCTGTGATTTGGTGGGTTGTCAAGTTTTTGTTGATTCATGCACGATAATGGCTGATTTTTCTGCATCTGGCTCTCCTGTTGTTAATCAATGTTTACTGATGAGGATGGAATAGATTGGTTCATCAAGTTGATATTCCTATATTTTGGGTATTTGATTTGAAAGTAAAAGTTGTGTAGTGTGTGTGTAATAACCAATGTATGGAATGTGGACTTTTCAAGATAGTTATTTCATTAATACTTGGGGGAATGATGCCAGTGGGAGTTGACACTATAGATTCTCATTCAAGGGCGGCTAAAGGATCTTGTGGCATATTAATGTCTGATGTTTCGCCTTATTAGCGCCAATTTTTTTCCCCTCTTTTATTGTTTTTTTTTTTTTTGGAGTGGGGGGTTACCTTCATGCCCTTGGCATGCATTCATCTGGCCCCGCGAATTTTTAGATATGTGCGTAATTCTTGTCATATATCATAAATCAACCTTTTGTGGGCAACGAATGGTCTCGTGTAATATTTAGAGTAGAATATTGCTTTTTTTTTTCTTTGTTTTTAAAGGGAATATTTTTTGTTTGCTTTTTTGAAAAAAAAATTCTAAAGTTAATTATAATTAGTTAATTACTGCTGAGAGCTAGAGAAGTGTTGCTGTTGGCTGTGTTGAACACGAGTGGGCTTGGGTTGGGTGACTGTTCCTCGTCACAAAAATAAAATTAACAGTAATCGATCACGGTTGTAATTTCTATGAAACTGACAAAACAAACGAATGGGCGTTGTACTTGGCTTTCCTTTTATGGGCACACCTTAGTTATTTTGTTTGGTTGCTTCTATGATTTTCCAATGGACTTATTGTAAATTGTTAAGATTAATTTTTAATTTATTTTACTGATTTTTTAAGCTCAAAAAGTACTAATCTTGAAAAAAAATGTCGGGAACTATGCAAATTCATTGCAACAAAATTCATAAATGCACGTATACGCTTGCACTAGCATTAAAAAAGAAAAAGGAAAGAAAATTATTGTTGTTTTTAAATCGCCACTTAGTTTGAAGTTGTCCTTTTTTAAAAGAATTACATTTTATTTGGGTACAATGCTGCTGCTTGCCACCGATATATTTTTGTTATATTATTTTAATGAGTCAAATATATTAAGAACGGCATTTTTCTTACTTATAGAATGTCCCTAACAATTCAGCGTTTTTATTTTTGGTGCAGAAGTCAATTCCACCGTCCTCGGGTAGCGATTATCATCACCACCGTTTTCGTTCGGAGCGGCCGTCACCAGATCGGTCTCCGCGGGAGGTGGAGCCTCCACGCCCAGTCAAGAGAAAATCCGACCACCACTCGGATCGCGAACGCGATGACAGGGATCGCGATTACGAGCACGAGCGGCATCACCATCACCGCCATCACCGATCAGAAACCTCGTCTAGAAGGTCATCCGAACCAGTGACCAAAGCTGCATCCAACGCAGCGGCGGCGGCGGCGGCGGCGGCAGATCGCAAGCAGAAGGCCAGCGTGTTCTCCCGCATAAGTTTCCCGGCTGAGGAGGAAGCCCATAAGAAGAGAAAGGTCACGGCTTCTTCAACAACGGAACCAGCCGCAGCCGGTGGCGGTGGCAGTGGTACTGCCGGTGCCTCTTCAACACACCTGAAGACAGTGTCGAACGGGTATTACGAAGGGAGGAAGAGCAACGCCGTTGCGGATTATGAATCCAGCGACGATGAGCGGCATTTCAAACGGAGGCCGTCGAGATACGAGCCGTCTCCTCCGCCTCAGCCCACCGATTGGGAGGAGGAAGGAAGGCATGCGAGAGGATCGAGGGATCGCAAGCATAGGTGACATTTTTGATACATTTGTGCCGGCAGCCATTTGCGGACCAGAAAGGAACACGTTGTAACTGCTATCGCTGCTGTGCTTGCTCAGAGAAACGATGTGGTGGTCATTGCCAACGAAATTCAACTTCTCTCTTCCATAGCTTGAAATAAACTTCTTGTTGGAAGAAATTTCAATGTAACTTTGCTGTGACTGACTCCCATCAATTTTCAATAAGTTCGCCATGTAAAATTATTACTGTTTTATTCAACTCCAATGAATCTGTTTATCTTCCACCTCTTACTTTGCGAAAGCATGTTTTATTTTTTTTTTTCACTTTTCAAGTTTAAAATTTAGATATAAATTTCAAGTTTTTAGCTGCCTATCATGGTTATTTATTCGACTACAATCTTTTCTTTAACGAGAATATTGAATTATTTTATTCCAATGAAGTTTCAATATTATTTACGCGTTTGCTTTGGCTCAGTTACATATACTTCTCTCAAATTTCCACGTCAAATAACAAAATAACGAGAAACTTACTCTATTCTAAGTTATTTATAAATTAAGACAATTTTTTCTATATCTTTTATGATTAAAAAAGTTACATGTTGATGTTTTTATTCGTATAAAAAGAAGTGAGAATACAATATTAAATGTGAAAAGTTATTTTTTATTACTATTTGTAAATTTTATTTTTATTTAAATTATTTTAAATTAAAAAACTGAAAATATTAAAATGTGACTAAAACTTTTTAAAATACTTAAAAATAACATTCTTAATTGTAATATTTTTGAAAATATAATTTTTAAGAAAGTAATATGATATCATAAAACAAATATTTCCCGAATATTTTAGCTACTATGCGTCAAGTGGTATGATGTGAATCCAACATGTTTTACATCATTTGTCACTAATTGATCCATTTGTTGAGATTTCTTCTATCCAATACATCTTATTGTAAATAAAAGTTAAAAATATTGGTGTAGGTGCACCATTGTTCCTCGCTCTTTGTAAAGTTCAAGTGGAGTAGTCTTGTATTATCTTTTTTACGTGGAATGTTTGGGCTTGTTAGAAATATATTAGGGTCTCATAAATAATAGTGATACAAAAATATAAAAATTTGTTGATATATTTCGAAATTTAAGATGTTAATATCTTTTATAGAATTTTCTCATTGACAAAGATTAATAATAAATAATTTTTAATTCTTAAGTCAATTATAACTAAGTCTATCTAAATAAAGAATAACAAAATCATTTGGTTATAAGTATAATTATTTATAACTTTTGAAATAATAAAATATTATAAAAATATTAAAATTGAAATAATAATAGTTGAAAATTTTGTCTAAAAATATATATGATTATTTTTACCATAAAAGAATATATAATAAAAATAATCAATCAAATTAGTTCTTGAAATGAATAAAATGATAAAATAATTTCTAAAATTATATATTATATATTAATTTAGTATCTAAATTTGTAATAATAAATAATTAAATTAGTTTTTGAAATAAATAAAATAAAAAATATTTACTGAAATTATAAATTATGAATCAAATTTAGTTATTAAAATTATAATGATAAACAAATTGGTTCCTAAAATTAAAAGGATTTAATTTTATTTTTATTTCCGAACTTTTAAGATTTTGTAAATTTTTCTATTAATTTTTTCCCACATTTTAACCATACACTTATATAATTTCATAAATTTTGTCTCATATTTTAAATTTTCATGTATTTTTATTTGTAAATATAATTAATCCTTTCAAAATTATAAAATTGTTAAAATTACCTTTTATCTTTTCTTTCTCAACAACCACTAAACTCGTTAAGTCATTTAGTTTATATATTAAAAATATATTATATATTATCATTATATTTGTTAATTGTACTTTTGATCCTTTAAGTATATAATTATATTTGCATAATATTAAAGGCTAAGCTAGCAATTTTTTAAAATAATCTATTTATTTATTTATTTAATTATATAAAATTATTTATTATTTATAAATTATTTATACATCTTTCAGTCTTTTATTTGCATGATATATATTCATAAATAAAAATATTTAATAAATAAATTTATAAAATATTATATTATTTAACTAATAAATAATTTTATATAATTTAATAAATAAAGTTTTATAATTAAAATAATGCTTAAATATGGTCTTGATGGGTCAATTTTGCTTTTTCATTCTTTAAATTTAAAATTATTTTTTTAGTCTTCATATTTCTAAAATAATTAGTTTTAGTCATTCATCTTACATGACAAATAAAGTATATGACTTTATTTATCATGTGTATAATCAAAATTTGAAGAATATTCTTAACCCTAAAAATTTTCTTTAATATTTTTCGATTTTTAGCTACACATGTAGAAAATGATGACTTGTATTTCGTTTGTTATATAAAGCGAGAGACTAAAATCATCTATTTTTAAAATTATAAGGACTAATTATGTAATTTCAAAATTAGGGGATGAAAAACAAAATTTAACAAAAAAAAATCAAAGGACTAAAAACATATTTTAGCCTTAAAATGAAAATTACTCTAGTGGTTGTGGAGAAGGAATAGGTCAACCCTTGACTTTGACACTTCGATAAATATCTAAAGGCTTAATTATTCTTTAAAGATAAAATGTGTGAAAATTTAAAAGTAGGAAAAACAAAATGCATAAAAAAACTAGGGATACAATTCGCGAAATTTTAAAAGTTAGACAAAAATTACAATTAATTTTTTTGGACCAAATTAATATACTATTGTAAATTTAAAGACTAAGTTGATTGATAGTTTACAATTTCAAGGATTATTTGGAATTTTTTAATTTAAATAACCAATTTGACTGTTTATTATAATTTTATAGATTAAATTGATTGATAATGTATAATTTAAAGACAATTTTGATATTTTATTAATTTTAGGAACTAGTTTGAACAATCATTACAATTTTAGAGATTAAATTGTCGATTCACTAAAAAAATATTTCTCTAAAAAATGTGTCATTATTTGCGAGAATGTTATTAAAGGTGTGACACCTTTCTACCTCGAATACTTAAATTAAAATAATCAAGTAAATAAAATGAAGACACGGTAATAGTTGAAACCAAAAAGCACAATTTATATTAACGATAAAATGTTCACATGATAATAATTAGAAGGTAGGCACAAAGTTTTCAAGGAGGTTTTAGATATAAACATTATAAATTGAGAAAACTAAAGTCATCATCATCTTTAAAATAAGTCATTCAAACATCAAGGCATAGAGCAACTATTTTAACTTCTAGAACCCGATGTCACATTAATCAGAGTAAGACCCCGCCTTTGCAAAACTTGGCACCATAACGTTACCTAAAAGAAAACAACAAGAGAAAGTACGGTGAGAAATCACATTCAATCATATATAAAGGCAGATAATACCCCAAATCTCATCCATTACCGTACTCAATTAGCATATGCTCATCACCACACCTAAGAGTCTCGAGTCGGAACTCCTCACCATGGGCGAACCTCCTCAATCCCCTTAGTTATCACTAATGATGGCCACACCGTTAAACACCCTGTATGGGCCGGTGTGTCGCACAGTTAAACACCTGTGGCCCATGCATATGATTGCCCCCCATCATTAGTCCCCCTGTTAAACACCACATATGGCTAGGGTATTATAGCCACGTATGGCTTCTCATGCATCTCGTGTCCATGCTCAATGCATTTTCATCCACACTCTTATTCTCATGATTTATTTATACATCATTCCCACAGTCCACAATCATATCCAACCATATTAATTTAACCATCATTATTATAAATCATTCATCAGAAAGCACAGAAACGCACATAAAACACCATTGAATTTCACCCAGTTTCATCATTGCACACATGAGCCTCAAATCATGAACAACCATAAACAACACAAGAATCAAGTAATTAGGGCAATTAATCATACAGTTTCCAATAAAATCACATTAGGACAAGACGTTAATTAGACCACAGAGCACATTGACAAATCTTTTTTACCAATTAAAATATTTTTAAAACATAATAATCAAACGAAATTGAGAATTTAGATCCTAGAGGGACTTAGGAATTGCCCTCACTACCCGTACACTCCCGCATTCATATATGATCAAACTCATCTCCCCCGTACCTTAGATGCAAAGAATAGTGATAGTCTAATGCGGTTCTAGGACGGTCTGAACACCCTAGCTCCTCTTCCTTGCAGGTCGACTTTCTCTCTCCTCTAGGTCTGACTGTCTGACGCGTAAAACACCAATTAGGGTAAACTCATTACCCTTGTCTAATATTCTAGCTGGGTCATGTGAACCCCGACCCGCCCGTCAGTCTCCCTGTTAATTCAATTAATTAAATTAATAAATGAAAATAATTTAGATAAAGCCTCATTAGTTTATAAAATCATTAACCCCTCTATTAAAATAAAATTGATAATAATAATAATAATAATGTAATTAATTTCTAAAAATAATTAAATAAAATTTAGGATGTTACAATTCTCCCCTCTAAAAGAAAATTCGTCCTCGAATTTACAGAATTTACATAGAGTATGTACTTCCCATACCCTTACAATTGCCCTCCCTTTACAATTGCCCTCCCTTTACAATTGCCCTCCCCTTACTCATTTAGTGTTTCTAACGACAGTCCTTACTCGATTTGCATTGGCTAAATAATCATCTCACCTCTCTAAACCAGTTAACCTTAAATCTTTCACAATTTCTAATATCAATTCTCATACATATTCTTCTTTTAACCTTCAAACAAGTTAGTTCGACTACTTGCCAGAATAACAATGTACGTCCAGAGTTGAAACATGTGCAATTATTATGTACATGGCACATGTGAAGTGGTAGACTGAACCCAATCCAATTAGATTCCAACCTGTCAACCAAATAGGTGCTCACACTTATCCACTCTTCCCATGATTTAAGCTGCCAAAACATCTTCCAAAGATCCTCAGGCATCTACCGTACGATCCTCTTCTAAGACTTACCAAGTACATAACACCATTTCTAATTTACTTAATGCCATCTAGAAAATCATATTCCCTCGTCTTATGGTTTCTCTTCTATCCACTAAAATGGGTGTTCTAACTAGTTAACAAATCATGCCCTCTAATCACACGAAAGGATGCGAAAGGATTTCCTATTTACGACATATTCTACTGTCTTGATTCTACCTAGTGATGGCTTCCTAAAACCTTGGTCATTTGGAAATTCCAATCACCTCATCTAGTTTAGGTTCCTCTCCTACTAGTTGAATTTCCACTTAGTGTTTCTACGTCATCGAGAATATCAACTTAAAATCATGCAAGTGGTGTCTTCGAATCTTAAGAGTAGCCATTACTGCTACTACCTCCAAGCTAGGGGTCACATAATTCGTCTTACAACTCCCAGTTGTCTGTATGATTAAAATACATCCTCACTATCTAGTAACAACACTCTTCTCAATAACTAATTCCAAATTATCAATCCACCTAAACCTTGCTCCCTTCCTAGATTCTTGAGTTAAAGACTATGCTAACTTAAGGAATACGTCTAGGAATTCACCACGGTATTTGTCCAATCCCAAGAAAATTTATAATCTTACTCACTAATGCAAGGTTTTTAACTTAAGAGAAACTCCTACCTTAAAAGGCTGACTATTGGGTTCTCACACTAAAGATCACATAACTTAAAGAACTTATGTCTTCCATTTAACTTTTATTAAACAACTATACCATGATTCATCTCAATAGTACGGACTAGTATCCTTAGATGCTACTCAAGCTTTTCTCAAACTAAACAATCATTAACAAAATCCGCTATGTCTCTTTCCATTTAGGCCACCACAATATCAAGAAGAGTTAAAAGAAATGCCTCAATAGCTCCCACCCAAAGAGTTCCTCTATTTTCAAATGAAGTCAATGGGGAAAGCAAAACTATTAAAGTAAGAGGTAAGGTTTTTAAATGCACAATGACACACAAATATCGTACCTTTCTTACTGGCGTTGATTCTATGAAATTTAAAGCAATGATTGTTATTGCAGAAAATGTTTGATAGAGAAATCTAACTAGTTGTACTACTCTTTCTCGGGAATTTTCATCGTTGAGCTCTCATTCTTGCATAAATGGCTCCACTTGTTTGTGTTCACCCTACAACAACTTTACTGAGTTTTTCAATAGTGAAAAATGATACCCCTAATAGCAACCCTTCTGCTTGCAATTGTTCCCTTATCCTTCCATCTAACCACAGAATAATAACCAACGAAATCATCCCAGAAAATGTTGTCACCCAACTTATTCATCTGTTAAAAAGAACCATTGTTGCATGTCACCTTCTGTATCCACTGATGGGTTCTATCCAACGTCATCAATGGGTGAAAGCAATGGTTCCCATGAAGATAAGGGAATCATGGCCATAAATCCTTGTAGTGAGATAAGGGAAGAAATTATGTTTCTTTTGACACTTCAAGAACTTTAAAGCCTTCTGGTCTCCAAATCTTAAGAATGAACACTACAGCCGCCAACTCAAGATCATGGGTAGGGTAATTCCTCTCGTGGATTAGAAGCATAAGCTACCATTCTACCCTCTTGCGTCAGCACTCCACCTATACACATCCTATAAGTATCACAATATACTACAAAAGGTTCACTAAGGTTTGACGATACTAAAACTGGTGCACTAGTCAACTTCTCCTTAAGGGTTTGGAAGCTATACCCACACTAACTATTCTACCCAAAACAACTTCCTTCCTAACCAACTCCATCAAGGTCAAGCTAACTTAGATAAACCTTCTCTCATGACCAACTAGTCCAAGAAAACTTCTATGCTCATTCACCGATTAAGGGATCTCCCACTTAAGAACAACTTCTGCCTCAAAATGATCTACCCCTATACTTCTTCTAGAGATTACATGACCTACAGAACTCACTTCTTCTAACCAAAGGTCACACTCAAATAATTTAGCATGTTAATCTCTAAGAGTCTGAAGCACTACCCTCAAGTATCCCCTCTAACTCATTAATTACTTAAGGCCCTTGCCATGAGTTGTGAGACATAAATCTTCACACTCTCTTTACTGTCATCTTAATTTATTAAGATTAAGATAATAGTAAGCACCAAAAACATATCACATCATCACTTTCCAATTTTATTAGAACAAGGATGAGGAAATCATTCCTCAAACTTCACAGACATCCAAAATAAATAGCTACTTAGGCTAGTCACAACAAAATGTTCATTCTTCAAAAGAAAACATTTCAAATCAATTGATCCACCGGCTCGCCAAGAGTCCTTTTTGCCTTTAACAATATATTGAGGTGATCAGGCTCAATAGATCGTAGTTAGCAATAGGGATGATTGATACAACAACTAACAAAGGAACATCTATATTACCTCAACACTTCCTTGAAATACACTAGATTACTGCACTTGTACATCACACTTAACATAAATAAACACTAACACATGGTAGACACATAACTCACTGGTCGAATGAATCACCCAGAATTCAACACAATGCAAAACAGAACAAACAATTTATTATCATCTTTCAAATCAGTCCAACCATGCTAACAAACGCAATGCAAAACGTCTTAGACACATAATTCACGGCCGAATGAATCGACCTGCTCTGATACCACTAAATGTGACACTCTTTTACCCCGAATACTTAAATTAAAACAATGAAGTAAATAAAATGAAGACAGGGTAATAGTTAAAACCAAAAAGCACAATTTGTATTAAGGATAAAAGGTTCACATGATAATTAAAAGCTAGGCACAAAATTTCCAAGGAGGTTTTAGATCTAAACATTATAATTGAGAAAACTAAAGTCATCATCATCTTTAAAATAAGTCATTCAAACATCAAGGCATAGAACAACTATTCTAACTTCTAGAACCCCAATGTCACACTAATCAGAGCAAGACCTTGCCTTTTCAAAACTTGGCACCATGAGTGCCCTCAACGTTATCTAAAAGAAAACAACAAGAGAATGTACGGTGAGAAATCACATTCAATCATATATAAAGGCAGATAATGCCCCAAATCTCACCCATTACCGTACTCAATTACTAACCGTTAACAGATGCTCATATATCAATCACATTTCATTCATTCAAAATCAATCACAGTTCATTCATGTTTACAAAATGCACATGCTCGCACAATGCATATGCTCCTCACCACACCTAAGAGTCTCGAGTCGGAACTCCTCACCGTGGGCGAACCTCCTCAATCCCCTTAGTTATCACTAATGATGGCCACACCGTTAAACACCCCGTATGGGCCAGTGTGTCGCACAGTTAAACACCACCTATGGCCCTTGCGAAGACATTACACACAACCGTTAAACACCACCTATGGCCGGCGTGCAGCATCGTTAAACACCACATATGGCCAGGGTATTATAGCCACGTCTGGCTTCTCATGCATCTCATGTCTCTCATGTCCATGCTCAATGCATTCTCATCCACACTCTTATTCTCATGATTTATTTATACATCATTCACATAGTCCACAGTCATACCCAACCATATTAATTTAACACCCTAGCTTAGTGATGATCTGATGCGGCTCTAGGGACGGTCTGAACACCTAGTTCCTCTTCCTTGCAGGTCGGTGTTCTCTCTCCTCTAGGTATGACTGTCTGACGCGTAAAACATCAATTAGGGTAAATTGATTACCCCTGTCTAATATTTTAGCTGGGTCGGGTCAACCCTGACCCGCCAGTCAGTCTCCCTCGTTAATTCAATTAACTAAATTAATAAATGAAAATAATTTAGATAAAGTCTCAGCAGTTTATAAAATCATTAACTCCTCTATTAAAATAAAATTGATAATAATAATAATAATGTAATTAATTTCTAAAAATAATTAAATAAATTTTAGGATGTTACAAAAAGAGAATAAAACATTTAATTAAAATAATAATAATAATAATAAAACACTATTATTTATAAGGTCAAACTCTTCAAATAAAAGTAAATAATTAAATATTTAAAATGTTATATATTAAAAATGTTAATTAAAAAAAATAATAGGTGATCTCCAATCAAGTAAGTTTGTCTATCCTGGCATATAAACTCAGTTGTTCACGTTGAATTCTCAATGATACATTTTAAATGAGTACACTTTGATTTCAGGTAGCTATTATGTTTTCTCCTTAAAAGAGGTGGACATTAGTAATAATTTGGTCAAATAGACCTTACCATAAATTTGAATTTAGTTAATCACAGTTAAGCCTATTTGATAAACTTTCCCTTTAACTTCTTCCTTTGATCCTTACCATTATTTTGTTGGGGAAGTGGAGGTTGACAGTGGTCCTATCATTGACCAATTGCATTGTCATGGTGTATTTTGCTACTTTTGCTTAATTATTTGAAAAATTATAATAATCCTTACTTCTCATAAATGTTGTTTCTAACCTACAGACTTTGCAACTCATTCTGAATTTCTCCATGCTTCTAAGCCCTCCCTTAGCCAAAGAAAAAAAATATATAAAGTTGGATGTCCTCAGACAAATTTAACATTGACCTATCTCATTGTAAAATCTCTTAGAAAATGCCTGATCAAGTTGTTGGACAACCTTGGCTAGGGATGTGAGTTGGGTGAGGCAAGTAAAGGTAGTAGTCCTCTACTACTTATCTCGTTAGATGAATATTCAACTCATATCGTCTTCATATCCACATGGGTTCATGTTGCACAACTTTTTCAATTTTTGCAAGTATCTATAGATATTTACTAAAAAAAATAAAAATATATTTTAAAAAATATTTTAACCATAAATTTTAATTATTCTAACATTTTTAAAATATTTTAAAGGCCATAAAACTAAAATTATTCAAATGTTCTGGATAGATACTCTACATAATTATATTAACCAAAATAATTTAATTTATAAACTTAGTGGATAATAGATATCTATGGATATAGATACCATTATACCCATCCCCACCCTATTAAGAAAAAGTAGAGAAAATACCCTATCCATTACTCGAGAATATCCATTAAAGTTACATGATTTTTACTTGTTGTAGATTTTACTCGCGAATACAAGTTTTTTTGTCATCCCCAACCTCGATCGATGTGTGAGAATCTCTAGAAGCTCATATTTTATAATCAAATGTTGCACAAAGACTACCATAAGGTTATCTTAGTTGTGGACAAACCTTTGAGGAAAATATTAAAACTAATTAAGAGTTTCTTTTCTCAGTATTCTCGAGAATGTTTTGCACACTATTATGTTTGGTGTCCCAATGAACAACATCTCGTTGAAGAAAGCATCCATATGTTTATCAGGATCTTTTTCTCACGTGTAAAGCTTTATGGGCAAAAGAGCTCGATGTCGATATGCTATCTCAACAAAAGCGATGTGCCCTACAAAAGGTTGTTGGAAAGGAACAAATATTGACCATGCAAGTGTGATATAACATACTTTCTTAATGTTACTACATGTCAGGTAAGGGGCTTATACATATGCTAATTTGGAGTTGCAACACCATACTAAGGTTCCTCATAACATGACAAGTTGACAATGTATGCTCTAACTACCTTATACATTCCTTAAGTTCATTTGCAAGTGACTAAAGTGGTTTCAAAAGTTGTTGCAACTTAATAATTTTCTCCTAAAGTTGATGCATGAGCTTGTCCATAAGATCAACCACTATGGCTCCATTCTCAATTATGACTTCACAAGTTGGATGTTGAACAAGTAATGGAGGCCAATATGAAACAAATTTGATATAAATATTATGAGGTAAATTCACTTCCTCCTTATGATCATCCAAAGTAGCATATGTTTGAGTAGTATGATGTTTGACATTGATAATGTTAAGGTTGAAATTAGATTTACCTGTTCCATATATGGCACCAATGATGCATCCAAATGTGACCATGAACTAAAATGCAATCCTCATGGACTAAGGTTTGAAATTTATTGACAATGGTATAACTCTCTAGCATGAACAAAACACTATGGACATGGAGTGTACATGCAAAAGAAACTTTAATACTCAAATCAATAACGATTTAATATAGTGACAATATATAATAAAATGCTTATCTACTATAATGCTATTTGTTGTATTTACACGAGCCTAAAGTGGATTAGTTTGTCTGACATGAAACTAAAAATCTTTAAAAATAATAATACTCAATTTTAGTATAATGAAAAAACTAATTTTATTTTAAACCAAAATATAACTCACCTACACAAATACATTTAAAAATCATATCTAGGCGGTATTGGCTTTGGTAAATAATATATGATTTAGCTTAATCTTAGATGACTCACCATGTAAAATGAGTATAACAATTCAATTTTAACTCATTTAATCATTCTCTAGGAGATAATATTTATTTATGTATAATCCAAAATTAATTTTATAACCTACGTTTAATATAAAATGTTTTTAAGATTACTTTGTACATATATTGATTGAAAATTAGAATTATAAAAATAATTATGAAACTTGAAAACAAATGACACTTAAACGGACGGTTCATGTAATTATTTTAACCTGCGTTCAATAATTATAACATATAAAATACATAAATACGATGTTAAACGGGTGATCCGATAACGGATACTAGGTCATGCAAATTTAACGGGCTCGACCCGGTTCTAAAGGCAATTAGGTCAAACAATGTAATGGACGGCTCAGATCGATTAATCTAAGGGTAGAGCAGGGGGTGGCATCTATAAAAGTTGGAGGAACACTTCTTCAAACCCTAGCTATTCGCTACTGCGACTGCGCGCTTCCGCACGATGGGTATTTCATTTCCCCATTATTTCTTTCTCTCTTTCACTACTTGCTCTTAGATTTGTTTTCTGACCAATGTGTCTGTTCAATCTTCTGTCTCAAACCTAAGCTTTGTTCATAGTATTCACTATCATATCGTGTATGTTAAGATGCACCTTGTTTCGCTCCATTACCGAAGCTTTTCGGTTCTGATAGCAGGATCCGAGGAACTGTTACTAGTGGAAAATCGGTTTACAGAGTCCGAAATTGTTCATGAATTTTTTTGTTATTTTCATATTTGATTTTTGGTTGATTGCACACTTCAGATTTTAAATACCATGCAATTTTCTGCTGCTCATGGTCATGTTTAGCACTGACTTTTCGTTTATTAACCTAATCGGAATGAATGATTATTGATATATGTAATGTTCATGTGTTGTGTGGAGGCGTTTTGTTACCTGTTGCTATTTGGTTTTTTGGAAGATTGATGTTTATTGGTAATGCAGTATGCGCTTGCTATCATAGCATTTTACTATTTGAGTGATATACGGCTTTGGTTCAATTGGAATGAATGGGAATTGATGAATTGTGTTGATTTATGTGGCGATAGGTGCTTACAAGTATGTTTCGGAGCTTTGGCGCAAGAAGCAGTCTGATGTTATGAGATTCTTGCAGCGGGTGAGGTGCTGGGAATATCGCCAGCAACCTTCTATTGTCCGTCTGACAAGGCCTACTCGCTCAGACAAGGCTCACCGCCTGGGTTATAAGTCTAAGCAGGTGAATATTTTTTTATTTGTTTGACATATTTTTAGAGGTTTATTTCTGTGTTTATTCACCTGATAATTTTGTTTTCCATTTTGTCCTGTTAAGAGTTGTGTTATTTATTATTATCGTACTGTTTTTTCTGTCATTTTTTCTTGATGAATCTTGCATGCTTCCTGAGACCAGCTACGTTAAAATGAACTGTCAATAATTAGACCAAGCAATTTTCCTTTTTACTAAAATTTCTGTGTAACAGGCCTACACAGTTTTCACCAAAACTGTGAGAATTGCGTATTCCTCTTTTGTTTAATTTGTTTGTGAAAATGTGACATAGCTGCCTAGCTCTTTTATAATTATGATGAAATGGACCTTGTGAATAATGCATAGTTGAGTGAGGTAAATTTCTATGTAAGCATAGGACGACAGTGTGCTGGTTAAGTGGTGACCTTGCATATGTATTTTCTCTTGTGGTGCATATGTACAAATGATCGGATGTCTATTTCCTTAGACAAAATAATTGTAAAATGAGCAGTCAATCATTAGACCAAACAAATCTCCTTTCCAGATTTGCTTGAGTAATAGGATAACAGTTTTTCACCAAGGCAGTGAGAAATGTACGCAGTTCCTGTCCTATTTAAATTGCTTGTGAAAATGTGACAGCTTTTTAGCTCTATTAAAATTTTGATGACACAAATCTTGTGAGTAATGCATGATTGAGTTATGTAAATTTTCATGGAATCATATCACAGCAGTGTGTTAGTTAGGCGGTGTCCTGATGATATGTATTTTCTCTTGTGGAACTTGCATGTGTGTACAAATGATTGGATGCCATATGACAAAGCAGATTTCCTTACCAAATTTGCTTTTGTAACAATCAAAGCAGGTTTCTCAATTTTTTACTGTTACTTGACAAGTACATAGATTGTGTACTATTTTGTAGTTCATTTGCTTATGCCTCTTCATTACTATCAACTGGGCCAGTCCTTGTATAGCTGGTGCACCCTGCTTCATTTGAATCATGATTATGATTATATTCTTTTAATATTTCAGGGTTATGTGGTTTACCGTGTTCGTGTTCGGAGGGGTGGCCGGAAGAGACCAGTTCCCAAAGGTATTGTTTATGGTAAGCCAACCAACCAAGGTGTTACTCAACTGAAATTTCAGCGGAGCAAGAGGTCTGTGGCTGAGGAGCGAGCTGGAAGGAAGTTGGGTGGCCTCAGGGTGCTCAATTCGTACTGGGTGAATGAGGTTTGTTATCATACAATTGTTGAAAGTGAAACCTTGTTAGAGTTGCTAAGTGGTTGGTCTGATGCTATTGTTGTGTTACAGGACTCGACTTACAAATATTTTGAGATCATTCTGGTGGATGTTGCCCACAGTGCTATAAGAAATGATCCAAGGATCAACTGGCTCACAAATCCAGTCCATAAACATAGGGAACTTCGCGGTCTCACTTCTGCTGGGAAAAGTAACAGGGGTTTACGGGGCAGAGGACATCTCTACCACAAAAATCGTCCATCCCGCAGGGCCACCTGGAAGAGAAACAACACCCTTTCCCTTCGTCGCTATCGTTGATTTTATTGCACTTATCTTATGTTGTTTCATTTGCCCAATATTTTGGAGTGCATTATATGTAGACTTTCGGAAATCGTCAGTTTTGAACGCCTGAATCATGCCTTTTTTTCCCCGAATCTCGTCTTAATGGTAAAATAGGAGAGATTAATCATGTAAGTTTTTAACTATGACGGAATTGTTTTTCTTTATTTTTTCCTACTCTATCATGGCAAATCTCGTGCTATGATTATTTTTGGAGTTCGTTTTTTTTTTTTCTTTTTGGGTTTTTATGGAATGAATGCTTAAAACATTGTTTCTTCTTTCTCTTTTATAACAATAGTTATTTTGTAAATGGATACATTTTTGAAGATTGATTTTATTGGTTAATATAATTTTTTGTCAATTGCTCTCAACTTTATACAAGTGTGATTTCAAACTTGGCATCGAATCAATACTATTTTTTTATATATGAAATTGAACTATTATATAGTAATGGCTAAGAATAATTTTTTCCAATTAAAACATTGTCACGTATTCCCAATAAATGAATAATGGTTTTCTACGATAAATAAAAAATTTTTGTCCATATTATGATTATTTTCAAATCAATATTTTTATATGAAATTGAGCTACTATATAAGTTTTCCAATTAAAACCTATTGTCATGTATTCTCTCGATTAATGAATCATGTTTTTCTACGATAAACAGTAAAATTTGTCTATATTATGATTTTTTCATTTATGTATACAATATTACAGTGTGAAAGGATTGGAGCATTGCAAGCTTATTCCCATTTTACTTATAAGGCGACCCTCCTTGCTCAACAATGCCGACCTCATTTTGTGATAGGCTATCAAATTTGACCTCGATTTCATATGTTCTTTCAAATAAAAGAGAAAAACCTTCAACTTGGTCAGTTTCACAAGTGTTATTACTTCAATCTACGAATTTAATGAAAAAATTCCTAAATCCGTAATTTGACATTCATATTAGTTCTTCAGTCATGAAACATCTTATATAACATGTCTTGTAAGGATTATTTTAAAGAGTTAAAAGTTAAATATGACATCCAATGTCATACCCTATATTTACTTATTACTTATATTAGTCTATCATTAAATTTGATATCCAATATCAATTTGTCCCTAAATTTGACAAAATTAAAAATAGGATTTATGATGTTATTGAAGTATATTCTAGTTGTCACTTTAAATGTTTTCATGATACAAATAGTTCCTGGTTAAGTTATGGAATATCTTATATGATATGATGAGTAAATATATGACACACCTGACACATCCATACATTTTTGTAATGGTTATTTTAAAAAGTTAAAAGTTAGATATAAAGTCATAAATAATTTGATTTAGTTAGTGCCATATTAGTCTGTCATTAAATTTGACAAAATTAAAAAATAGAGTTTGTGATGCCAATGAAAAATTCTAGTTGTCACCTTAAAAATAAGGTTTGTATCCTAGTCAATACACTTTGTCGTATTTATAATTATTATCTTTGTATTTGGGAGCTCAAAAAGCTTTGGAGTTGAAAGTGCTTCCCCAATTGAAATAATTTTAAAACTCAATCACATTCCAACTTCTTATTTGCTGTTTTCTCCAACCTCGTCATATTTGAACTGCGAAGTGTGAAATTGCATAGTAGAATCCACAGCTATGCATTAGTTGGAGATCATCACCATGCTGAGAGGACCAGAAACATAACCCCGTGACATATTACATTACACCAACCACTGATCTCGTGTTTAAAATCTACTATGTATTATGCTGCCACCACATGATGGTGTTTAGTGGTTTTTATTGGAAGAAACCCAGTGAAGTCCCTTAAAAACTTTTCACGCGTATGATAAAAGACTATCATAGAAACTTTGCTTCCATCTCCTCTCTAGCTTACACATTCTAAAAATACTGTCATGACGATGTAGATGCTATATTTTATTGGAAGAGAGATCATCAAGATGAGTTTTCCTGTTTCATGGATAATGAAATGAACATTACCATATAATGGGTTTCATTGCTCTTTTTTTCATCATACCGATCACAAACATTACCAAAGAATGTATTTAACTTCTACTGCTGAAAAACTCAAGCATGTTTATTTGGCTAAAACTTCAGAGTACCGGTCTACACATGTATGCATCACATCTACTTCCTAAGAAAAGATTGCAGCATGCTTATTTGGCCAAAACATTCAGTTCTGGTTCTAACATTCCACTGTTTCAGTTTACAGAAAATGAGTTGCAGAAACATAGGAGCTAAAGTTACCAATTGACTAAAGTTTAGGTGGAAGAAATGTAAATTTCACAAATCATTTAGCACATTTTTCATGAGGTAGTGAGAACAGGTACAGCATCCCTATGTCAAAGAACACATGACAACAGAGACGACCATTATTTTCACTTCCAAGTTGGAACACTAAAATTTTGGAGCTCATCCGTAACTTCCTCAATAGCAACAAATCGACCATTTTCTATAGAGAGCTGTGCTGCAACTCCCATAGCAACAGATATTAATCCATCTTTGAGATCTACACTAGGAATCTTTTCTCCTTTAGCTCTAATTGCACACAAGAAGTTAAGGTGTTCCAGATAGCTAGACCCATGGTGTAACCCATCATATCTGTAGAGGCCAATAGAACAAAATGAAAATCCAAATCACAATTTTTCTTAATATCGAGAGCTACTTTATTTTCATTTCACCATCTGAAAGCTTAGTTGATGAAATATTTAACAGAAAAGCTACTCACTTTATCCTGTGATCCTCAGCTGTCAAAGTCTGGACACCATCTCGCCCAGCCTCTCGTGTACCATACCGTACAACACTCTCAGGAACAAAGGCTTCTCCCTGTTATAAATGGTTTAAGTTGAGATGCAAAACATGCTAACATCTTGAAATTCACGCATGAAAGAAACTCATGCAAGAAAGACTAGTTATGTGTTTATTGTAGTTTTAAATCATGCACCCTATCATTGAAACGTTGAACTGAATCATAATTGATCAACCTTAACTGTATCTTAATCAAGAGGTTACCACAAGAAATACAATTGAAGATAATAAGCATAGTGAATGGCTGATAGGGAGAGAATTTTACCTTTCCACTATCACCGACAACAGATATTTCTTGCTCATTTTTACTCCCTTCGGCAAACATACAAAGGTCAAGCATTCCTCGAGAACCATTGTCAAATTCAACTATAACATATGCATTATCAATGATATCTGGCACCTGCCCAAAGTAAACTAGTAGATAGCAATAACAATGTGAAAAAATCATGCTTAGAGAAAAATTCTATGCCAATTACTGTTGTCGCACATATATGATATATTTCACTTAGAACTGTGACAATATTAATAAGAAGTGAAGTCCTTAATTGTGAACATTGTAAAACAAAATATACCATAATCTTCATATAGGAAAAAGTCACAATCAGTATATCCTCACCAACAAAGGACAAACATCAGGGAACCTTAACTCTCTCCAACAAAACTTTCAAATAATCACATATCAAATTCAAAAATTCTCCCTAGCGTGTGTGTGATGGGTGCACAAATATACATTAATATATTTTTTTTCCCTAAAGCACGTTGAGATTTTAATTTAATGGTTCTTCAGGATTATTACATTCATTATTCAAGAAGACTTGTACCCACTGTTATAAACAGGTTACAATTTATACATTTGCTAGGCTATATGATTTGAAATGTTTATTGGTTTGAGGGATTATGCGTTAGTATTGAACAAATGAAATCAAACTCAGTGCATATTCCCATTTTTGGATTGAAGAACATTATACAGAGATTATAATCAGTATTAATCAAGGCATTGTACATTCGAACAGAAAGATTAATGTTTGAAGCTTGGTCAGTGAGTCATTGTAACTTAAGTGCAGCATCTAATCTACCTTTCCATCATATACTTCATCCTTGTGATTAACATCAATAGCTCCAGAAGCCATCACACGAACAGGATTTGCACCAACGAACAGCCTCATCAGATCAAAGAAGTGGCAACACTTCTCTACCAGAGTGCCCCCTGAGTTAATATTGAACCGATTCCAATTGTTCACCTATCGACCAGTAGCATTCTTTCAGCTTGCTCACTATGAGAACCAAAACATGTAATGTAATGTCAATTTGTATAAATCTAACCTTAACCAAAAAAGGAAACCGATGTTCGCGAATCGCTACCATTCTGACACGTCCAAGGTTTCCTCCCTTAACTATTTCTATCAGCTTCGCAACAGGTGGCATGTATCTATATTCCAGTCCAACTTGTACCAATATTTCAGGTCTCTTTCTAGCAGCATTGACAACCTAATCCAAAGTAACACACAAGGACAATAAATTAGTGCATTATCAAATACTTATTAGAGAATAAAAAACAGCATAATTCAATACCCTGATGCCTAATCATGACTTCCAATTATAATTTTTTCCAAAAAAAATTAAAACACATTTAATGTAGTCTACATTAACTAAATGAAAAACACACCATACAATACATTCAGTTGGTTAATCTTACTCCTTTTTCGTGAAGACCAAGAAACAAATTCTATTTTCTTTACTATTTACTACGACAACAAACACCCAAATTATCACCATATTTATTCCTTCTTCTACTTCTTCAGTGCAGAAAGAGTACCAGAAAACTGAAGGCCGAAGGCCATTCATGCCCTTTCCCAGCTAATGGTAAGGCATTCAACTAAAACAATACTCATTTACAAAGGGAAAAACAGTTTATGCCATTTTTTGAAGCACGCATTACTTGTTTATGAAGTCATACAGCTATCAACATTCTTCTTTTAGATGATAACAGTTGAAGGAAATGACACAAGTATAGTTGATATCTCCATGCCTGATGAAGAGCACAATCAAAGAAACATAAAGATTTACAAACCTTTTTCATTGAGAACCAGTCATTGATCTTCATATAAAATTACATTCTAACAGTTAAGCCAATAAGCAGCAACCAATTCTATGGAAGGAATGACAAACCTCTTTGCAGTGAGAAACAGTGGTGCACAAGGGCTTTTCTACCAGTACGTGATGGGGTTTGGAATGATTGATTATGTCCATAAGAATCCTATGATGGGTCATGTTAGGAGTGGATACCACCAAAACATCACACAGTCCACTGTCCAATAGCTCCTGGTGACCTGAGAAAACCTTCAAAACTTTCAACTCAAGGTCATTCATTCACCTAATTATGTAGCACTGTCTGCTTAACTAAACTATCAGCATTCAGCAAAATACAAATAATGCCCTGGTAATTGCAGATAGAATTATTATTTTTATTAGAAAAACATTAGGTGAGTTAGGCCCCCGGATTTGTACTCAAATCCTCAAACTCATGTCCTTGTGGGATGAGTTCGATCCTTACCAATTAAACAAACTTAAGTTAACTTTGCATATAGAACTTAGATGTTTAGAAATGAAACCTCATCGATAGCAATTCTATAACCAGGTCAAAATAATAATTAGAATATAATATATCGAGAGAAATTCAATGAAGAGATGAATTTGGTAAATAATAAAAAAGAAAGAGAGGGTGATATTGATTCATAATACCTTGAGAGGCCAACTAAAGGAGTGTGCTAACTGAAGAGCAAGTTGTTGAGAGGGAAGATGAGGGTCAGCAATAGCGACAACCGCCACGCCTTCGGTGCGAAGATGGTACAAATTCACAAGATGCTCTCTACCCATCATTCCAACCCCTATGATTCCGTATTTTACTATAGCACCTGCCATTGATTCTCAATTCTGATTCTTCTAATCGAACAACACCTCTTCAACTTTTGGGTTTGTTTTAGAGTTATACAACATATTTCATCCATTCATTGCTCTCTATCCGACAAAATCAGCCATGTCACTTCACATCTTTTTTGCATTGTGTTCTCTTTATTTCTTTAGAATATCCACTGATTCTATTGTGTTTATAAACCTAAGAGTGTTTTAAATTCTAAAAAATATAAATGTGAAAAAAAATAGAATAGAGTCACAAAGTATAAGCTAAAAAAATAGAGATTCACAAAGTATGTCTTTTATACTATGGTTGAATTACATTTTGGATAAATTTGTTAATTTTTATTGATAATTAATTTTAAATATTTTTTTATTAATTGACAAGGTAAAAAGAATATTATATAAAAAATACATGAAAATTAAACTCATTTAATAAACTATTTTTTAATTTATAAAAATGTATTAAGATGATTATTATTTACTAAAGTGTATCATATTTTACTTTTATGCTCATTATTTAAAGTTATATTATAAATACTCATTTATTATAGAAAAAAAATATATTTTTATTGAACATTATCACACTTAATTGTAGATAGAAGAATTACTTTTTTTATTGAGAAAATAATTTATATTTTATATTCTTTTTGTCAAGATCACAGATAATATCTTTTGTTAGAGACAATCCAATTTTAGTCGGACACTATGAGTGATAAACTTCTTCAAATATTTAACATAACTACCACTTATTAAGTTAGAATAATCCTATGCACACGTCAATTGTTATTGTATTTTACATTTTTATCACACATGACACGTCAATATTATCTAACGGAAACTTAAATATAATTTTTAATTATTATTACCTATGACATGCGTGTTTTATAATTTAAAAATATTTTGTTTCTTTTAAGAACATAAATTGGCATTATTGAGTTCTTCAGAAAACTATTATTATTTTTTTGGTTTATTTAGGTAAGAGAAATATCGCATAATGTTCTTTTTAATCTAAAACCACTAATATTCAAAAACTATATTAGACGTCTGAATAATGAATTGATTATTCTTTTATCCGAACTCTTTTCGGCTGCAGCCTAGAAAAAGTAATCCATCTCCCCTGCTGGGATCAAAATGTTTACACTATAAATTTTTTATTCCTTGTATAATGAATCCATACAATTGCAACACCTTGGACAGTTAAAGAAGAGTGGGTGGAAGGTGGGCTTTAAAAAATATTTATTTTTGCCTCTAGACATGATAATCTTCTTATTTATTATGTTTTTTTTATTGATTCCATTTTCAATAAATTAGAAAAAGATTATATATTGTAAATACCCATTTTCATTGAAAAAATATGCAGTAAAAATATTAAGGAAATACTCACTATGCACAATAATAATGATTACATTATAAATTATAGTTAAAAGAAAATAATTATGCGACACTAAATAATTGTTTTAATTCATATCGGATCGAAAATGGACAACAGAGTTGGCAATGCATTTGCTTTCCCATGTTTATTTCAATGTCTACGAGGTAAATGATATAATCGATAGTTTTACTATCGTTTGAATACTTAAGGTAGGCCTTGAATGGTTTAAAATTATTCCGAAAAAATCTGATTCAGAATTATATAAACTTGAGATCATAGAAACCGGCAGTAATAGAAATTAAAACCATTTCATTAACACTTTTATTGCTTGCATAGTTATGCTGGCATTCAATTTTGGTTATTCTTAGGTATGTCGCCAAAATATAAAGTTTTTTGCTTAAATTTCACGAGAAAACCATTGTAAGTCTTTCTACTGAAGATGGGCCTTTCTACCTGATTGTTTAGGAGCATTAAGTGCGTGTTTGGGTATTTAATTGCGTTAGTGTTTATCCACTTCCACAGAAGCAAATATCATAATCTCTGCGTCTTTAAAGCTTGTTTTGATGTGATTTTTTTTTTTCTCTTACCGCACATCCAAAATGAGATACCAAAATACGCTAACAAGCTTAATCGAACATTCTTGCTTTTAAACTTACGCTACTAACAAAAGGCAAAAACAACACCTTATACTAACATTCACGTTCTAACAAAATTAAGATTGACGAGTAGTGTTATTCTGTTTAGACAAGGTGTGCATACTAATTATTTCAAGATTTTTTGCCTTTTTTTAAAATTATTTTTGGGAGTCGGGTTTCCTCTCCATACTTGTTTATCATATATGATATAAGATATGAATCTTTGTCATGAATTCTTCCACATTAGTGCATCTTACACTACCTCTTTTTGCCTAAAATTTCATACTTTATATTTAAAAAATATCTTGACTATTCTCCACATTAGTGCATCCTACACCCCTCTTTTTCCCTAAAATATCATACTTTTTATTCAAAAAAATCTCGAGCTAATTACTAAAGGTTACCTCTTCATCTTACACACTGGCAAAGTACTCTATCACAACCTCAAAAGCTAAGAGCTACACTGCTTTCTACTTTCGCAGTCTCTCCACCAGGCAAGATTTGATCAATTTAGATTGGGTGAAGCATAACCCATACAAACATGATCCTACTAAAATTATCACAACTATTCTTGTCAATATGCCATATACTGCTGTAAGAGTCTCTCTACATTAATGAAAAATAGGTACTAGGCGTTATCAAACTAAAAATGTTACTAGCATTTCTTACAGGACAACCATAAATCTTTCAACCAACAGGAGTTACCTGCATATGAAATCCAGTTAAAAGCAAAAACCAGTTACTAAAGGATTCATATATATTCAAAAGATTACTGCCCAACTTCAAGTTCCTAATTCCCTACCTAAACCAATACAAACTCACATCACAAAACTCGAGTATCCTCATAGAACAAGACCAAATGATCAAATAGTCAAGGCCAGCAGCAACAATCAGGCCTTTCTTCTCGCTTAAAAGTATAAATATACAAATAAAAGCAAATCACGTGCATTGAAAATTTTTTGAGCTACACAATACTGAATACCAGGAGTATCTAAATGGTAAGACAAGCAGCATGTATAGGAGTTCAGAATGAGATGAACAATCGCTTAGGAGATTTGGATATCAAAATGCATTTACAATTGAACAACGGTAGATCTGTTGAAAACCTCTAAAAGCTAATCAATCACCCCCTCCAAACAAATCCACTAAACCAGAGGCTTCTCACATCATCACCATGTCTCTATATCAAATCAAAACCTTGTTCCTGAAATAGCAATCAAGATTAGTCACCCCAAACATTCCCTACATTTGGATCTACAAACCCTATTTTGACAAGTCCCCAAAAAAGTTAAACTCCTCATTTTTCATTTCAATTATCCACATTACAAGGGATTCAGTGATTTCTAAAGCGAAACGTGAAACAAAAATCAGAAAAAAAAATTGAAAAAAGAAAGGGCACACCTACGTCTGTTTGGAGTAGGAGGAAGAGGAGGGAACGCGCTTGTTACGGAACATCATGTAACCGACCGGTAACACCACTCCGATCATCATAACGGCGGCTCCGATTAAGTATCTCAACGGGGTTGGTGACTCCACCTCTCCCAAGCTTCTAATCTGCATCACAACATTACCATCCCAATCGAATTAGATCACCACTTTCCGATCCATAATCGAAAACCCTAATAATATTTACATCTACTTACAGGCATCTCGATCAACCACAACCACAAAATGTTCCCACTCGCTGTTTTGTTATGTCGCTTGCTCCACTGTCAAGGAAAAGAAGAACCTTCTCCTCTTCTCTAACGGAATAAATTAATTGCTTTTAATTTTACACTCGCATTTACCATATACGTACGGATCCGAATACAGATACACACATCGTATTGGTAAATTCTAAACAAGTACCGATATATAAAAAATTGTATTGGGCCTTGCTTTCTCCAACCCAATTCTCTAGCAACATGATCAGCGTGTCCATTAAGAACGTGGGCTTACGGTCATGGGTAGTGGACCAAGGAATAGTATATACTTTTGGGTTTGGCATCAAGAGTTGCGATTGTTGTGAGGCCGAATTACTTTCTGCCACTATACACAGTGAGATGACAATAAAATTAAGAATAAATAATACACGTATTAATAGTGTAAAAATCTTTTATATTATTATTTATTTATAAGTTTTTTATGTAGGACAAATTTATTAAATTTTATAATAATTATTTTAAAAATCATACTTCAAAATAACATAAAACATTCTTTGAATTAGAATTAGGAGTGATGAACTACTGCTCACACGAAACGTTTACTCTCTGTTACGTGATCCAAATTATTGCTTTTCATGGTGGTAACTTCAATATAAATTAAACATAATACACATTCAAAAAAAATGTACTAATGTGGTTCAGCAAAATTTATGCCTCCGCCATATAGAAAAAAAATCGCTACAAACAAAAAAAAAAAAAAAAAAAAAAGAAGTTATTGTTATTTTGAGATTATGACTTTGTTCTGTTCTCTTGTGTTTTTTTTTTTCACACTAACTTATCCTATCTTAAAGAGACTACCAGTTCAAAACTAAAATTCAATGTAAACTAAATTTAAATAAAAAAAATCAGATCAATAATTAGTAACCAAAAAAATATCTCAATGGAGAGAACTAGAGCAAGTGGAAAAGGAATCTATATATGGATAAGCTTTAGTAAGTGAGTGGTGCATGCCAAACAAGCTTAGCCCTGGCAGATAATGCCTTTCGCTTTCTCCCATCACTTTGTAATAACTGGGATGCCAATGCAGATGAGCAGTTTACACGAATTCATTGTCTTCAGTTTTAAACTTTAATGCTCACTTCAGCTTCAACTAATAATATCTACTTTCTTTCAAGTTTATGTACAAGTTTTATAGAGAGAAATTGTATTTATAAATAAAGTTTGTACAAAAATTGTGCAGAAAAAAAAAAACACAATGGAATTGGATCTAACAATAAGGGTTAGTCCCTGACCTGACGAACAAGGTGTTAATAGTTCCTGAAAAAGGTGTTCACATTTATGATTTAACATTTGATAATATCTTATATAACATTATCTCTAAACGAAAATATCTATAAAAAAGAGAAAAAAATATAACACTATCTATATAACTCATATATATATATATATGTTCATTCATGATGTATCCTTGTCCACTTGGTTGATTCTAGATTAATTTATAGCCATGCTAGGGACAAGAGCTTGGAGGAATACAAGAGAAGGGCATTAAGGACCAGTCAAGCCCTTCCCAAATTGCAACATTTTAATTAGAAAATATTACTTTCAACCATACATGCAATTTCGCAACATCAACACGATATTTTTATAGAATAATTGCTAATGCACAACGTGAAAGAAAAAGGTGAAGTTGATATATTGTTAAAGAATTGACTTTATAAGTTATAAAAATTACAGATGACATCGATCTTCCCGAAAACCCCACCTGAGTGACTCGCATTTAAGATTGGTTTATTTGCATGGAAGCACGGCGGAGATTATTGAATATTACCAAGTATTTAGTTTTTAATATTAGATGTATTATATATACGTCAAATCATGGCCAATTCCTTACTCTGGTGGAGTACATGATATATGCGCTACACAAAATATGGGGCCACTAAATGCTTTTTGGTTCTGTCAGGAATGGAAAGTGGGATGTATGTACCATAAATATGAGCTTGAAGTTTGTGGAGGGATGCGAATATATATGGTTGGTTAGAAGTAATTTTCAGTTTTTTTGGTATCAGATATATGTCGTGGACACCCAATTGTTCCCAATACAAAGACACAGTCACATGATCAATTATATGGGCCTAACTTGCACGATAACCTCTCTAATAACATCCACGCACTACAAATGTCGCAACATTAGCCTAACTGGATCGGTTGTTGGATGGTTTTTCGAAAGCTTATGCATCTTAACTGTCTCGAACAACTATCACTCCAACTTCCAAGTGGCTTGTGAGTAATTTTGCTTTTGTTAGAAACAAGTAAAGAAAAAGAAAGTATGCATCGTCTCGTCTGCATTAATACTTTTTTTTTTTTGTCTTATCACTTATGGTCAGATGGAAAGGTAATGTTCAAATTTGTTTAAAGGCAATTTAACATGGAATACAAACGTCATTAATGGTGCTCAAGTTGGATATCTGCTTATAAAATATTGTTGGGTTTAATTTCTTATGTAATATCATTTTAAAACAGTCAATTATTTTAATTAAGTTAATTATTATGAAAATAAATAAACAATAAGATAATTATTATGAAAGTAAATAAACTTATTATATATTTGTTATTGAATTATTTGGTTTAAATTGTTGAGTAAAAGGATACAGGAGAAAGTGAGTGTGGTAAAGGTGGGCGACGGCCTAGGGTCCCACTTGTAGAGAGGCACCAGTTTATATAAAAAATAATTATATAATTAAAATTATGTAAAATATTATATAAAAATTTATATGAAAAATAAAACAATTATTAACAATTAGTTAATTAATGAATAATATTTTCATTTCTCAATAAAAATTTACACATAATTTTAGTAAAATGAATTTGTAATACTACAATTTATTATTTGTGTGCAATATTTATTTTCATTTATCTCACTTAGAACCTCTTATCATTGATAATATAAATAAGGACCTTAGAAACCTTTTTATCATTAATGTAAATAACAATCTTAAATCTTTCTTTTTTCTCTTCTCTCTAAATGTCAATAATTAGGAGTGTTAGGTTATTTGAAAATATTTAATTATTTTCCTAATGCATATACAATTTATAGAATAATATTTTTTTTGGTAAGTTAAGAGGTATACATCCTCCTATCAAGTCGACTTCTTCGAGATAAAATAGTATCATTAGTTGTGACTTCATGCACAATTTGATAATCAAATCTTAGACTTTGATTAAGGAACATAAACGTCAAACTACTTGTGTCAATAACTTTTGGTTTTATAGAATAATATTAATTATTCTAGTTATTATTGCATCAACTGAAAAAAAAATTTTTGAAATTGAAATTGTTAAAATCTTATTTATAACCTACTATGTCACAAGGTATATTAAACTTTCTTACTTTGGTTTTATTGAAAATAATTTTTTAACAAATTTTGATTATGAACAAATTATTAATAATTTTGCAACAAAAAATGCGAGAAGAAAATTCAGATAATTATGAAATATCATTTTCTCAGTTTGCTTAAGACACAAAAAAATCTCAATATTTACCCTAACCATAGATAATCTATGTACTATTCATTTCAAGTTATAAGAATTAATATACTTTTATTTCATTTAGAACCATTCATCCTTTTTATATATTTATGTGCATGTTAGCTTATGTTAATTAAATTTTATTTATATTATTTTAATATTATTACAGAAAGCCAAATTCAAAAACTACAAATCCATAGAGAATTATGAATTACTCTCTTTTAAGGGGGAGAAAGTTTAGATAAGTTGAATTCTAGAAACTCACCAGGGTCAAAACATGCCTCTAGGCTTAATGAGAGTTTATGGATGTATTTAGAGATTATCCACCAACAAAATCATCTCATTAGTAATGAGACTCGAACCCACATATTTTTGAGATATAATTCTGATTTTTACCAATTGAACCAACCTTTGTTGATCAAGTACATATTTACCTATTGTACAAGTTTTTAGGGGTTCAAAGTATTTTTCTCAAATCATGTTGAGACAACACAACTAACAAGATCTTTCGTCTAAACCCAAGAACTTAATAAAAATAATTAATTAAATACAAAAATAAAAAAATTGATTTAAATAATATTAATTCAACTTTTGAAACTAAGGGGACACTTTCACCCATGTTCAAAATCAAAATGCAAAATATTTTATTTTCACATCAGCATAAATTTGAATTTAAATAATTTTTAAAATTAATTAATACAAAAACAAAAAAGTTACTTAATGAATATAACTCAATTCCCAATACATGTTGAATTTGTATAAGAATATCTAATCTCTACGAGTGACCTAAAGTAATACCAATCTCATAACTAGTTTAAATGACTGAAACTTGTTAAAATTTATTAGAATCCCATTACGAAGTAAAAGTTCTTAATTATTATAGTCGCACAACTACAAATAAATAAAGTTTATAAGGTCAATTATTAACCCACATGTACAAAGAAAAAAATTAACAAATTTGTATTACACCACACCTACTATGCATGAGCTCGCATCTCTTACCAGTTTTTTTTTTTTTTTTTTAAAAAAACTCAACATAAAGATGATTTATAAAAACTTGAAAACATGCAAAACCAAGTAACGTGGAACATTGATATTTTGAAATACTCGATCATATATACATATTTTTAATTCATAAAAGAGTTTTGATTTTTCTCAAACTCATATATATATATATATATATATATATATATATATATATATATATATATATATATATATATATATATATATATATATATATATATATATATATATATATATATATATATATTTCATCACATTATTTATTATATTTTATATCTCTTCTTTTCATTTATTTCGCATCTTATAAGGTGTGTAAGACAAATATTATATATTTTTTTATAATTAATCATAATTTTAATACATTATTAATGTAAAACTCTTGTGTGTGTGTGATGTGCATAATTCATTTTTTCAGCGAGTTATCGTGTAATTATTAACATGGCCAGGTTTAATATTCAGTGAACAGCATATCAACATAACAATATAGATATTTTATATTCACTTTCAATCAATATTAAGCTAATCACATAAGCATAAAAATTTAATTTAAATAGTGATTATACTGTTACACTATTTATCATTGTACTCTATCTTAATTGATTGAATAAAGTGCGTAAAGATACTAAACTTTTATATAGTGTATTCGATTTTAATAGATAAAAAAATATGATTTAATAAATTTAATATTTAATATTTTATTAAATAATTTTTAAGTAATATGATAACAAATTACCAGATATAATATTCTTTTATTTAATAATACACTGAAATAAAACTTTAATATCAATAAAACTAAACAGAATTATCAACCAAAAATCTAATTACTTTCTTTTATTTAATTTGTTTATAATTCTTATCGATCATTGTTTTTTTGGAGTAGGACTACCTTCACTTTCACTTTAGCTTCTCTTGAAGATGCAATATCATTTTCATGGTATCCATCAGCTCCTTTGTTTGATTTTTTTTTTCAATCATCTTGAGCTCTTCGTTAATTGCATTTATCAATTTTGTCTGCTGTAGTTTACATCCTATGGGCTCCATCATAGCAACATTCCTTTAACAAGATATCAAACTTATTTAAAATACATTTGTGTTCTTTTAATTTCAATCTTCTTTAAAACATTATATATTAATTTCAAACCTAATTGACTTTCAATTTGCAACTATTCTTTTGTTTTTTACTACAAAATGTATTTAATTTCCAATTATAATAGAAAATAATAATTTTGTTGAAGTCTTTGAAAAACTAACAATTATAAGTCATATGTTTGTACATACATTATCAATAAGTCAATTTTTTGTGAAATTATAACTTGTAAATCATAATATTATAAATAGTTATTCCTCTTCTAGTTGATCTTTAACCATCTTAACCTCTTTTTTGTTGTCGATGAGACTTGGATATTTTTTTTATGTGTCCTAATTGATTGTACTCGTAACATCTTTTATCAGGTGGGGCCTCCACCAACATATTTTTTTGTGGATGATTTTTTTTTTGCTACATGTACAAGGTGTGGGAATGTCTCATTGTTTGGAGCTTTTAGGATTCTTATTTTTCTTTTCTTTTCCGCCTTGAGAATTTTGTACTTTAATATGAAAACCATCTTGAACTGCCTCCTCTTGTATCTCTAGTTTCATCATTCTTTTAGATTCTTGTGCATATAAATTTTTTTTTACCAATTCTCTCTCGCAAAGCAATATTTGACAAGGTTTTTTTTTTTTTTATCTTAATATCTTATATTAATATTTTTTTGGTACATTAACAAGTTTTTTTTGTACCATTCTTTCATAAGATAAATCCTTACAAAGAAGTCATACCTTGTTTGTCATGCTTAACAACTTGTTAGCATGATACCCTTGATGTTAATGTCTCTTTCATGTTTTTCATCTTGAATTCTTTAATCAAGTTGGCCACTTATATCTTTGGTTTTTTCATTGTCTTGATATTTTGATTTGAGATAGTCCAAAATTTGCTTAGAAAACTTCAAATTAGTAATTCTTTCAAATATAATTTTGAAACTATAGAATAAAGACAAACTTCCTCTTAGCCTTTCTTTTATGATTCTTCAAGTGAACCATTATAGGATTTTCATGTAATTGATAAACTTTACTGTTTTCTTTTATAGCCTCCAAAAGATCTAATATGTTTCAAGATGAGTAGTCATCCTTATATCTCATAACTCATACTTCTCACCATAAAAAAGTTGGTGGTAGAACTATTTTGAAGTTTGCTTCTATTTTAGTTTTTCTGGAGTCACATATCTCAAGGCAAAGAAATAGAAGGACAATATTTATATCGAGATTACCACTTACAAACAAGTTATTGTACTTTATAGAATTTTTGGATAACCATGTTAAAAATACAAAGTATCCATTAACTTTGCTAATGATTAATTTTCACCAAGAAACCTAAAAAGTGTGATTTCTCCTCCCAATTATATTTTTTTCCATCTACAAGACTCGCTACAATTTATAGAGTTGAAATGTAATTAAAAATTAGAAAATAAACTCCTTGACATTATTACTATTAAAAAATAAGGCATACTTCCAAACTCAATGAACATTTATGAACTTACAAATTACCCACCAATAAAAATTCGAATCCACGTCTTTGTGGGTATGAGTTCAATTCTTATCAATTAGACCAAACTTTGTTGATTTTAGTTGTATAGATACCTTTTTTCTAAATAAAATGAATGAATATATTTATTTACTCTTTTAGCTCTCACTCTCTTTATTCTCTTCATATTTTGTATGGTTTTTATTTACATTATTTTATAATTAATCAAACTATCAACTAATTAGAAATCATTATTAGTATAATTTTAAAGTAATTATATACAAATTAACAAACTTATTTCACATAATAATTTATAACTTACATTATTAATCCATAGAATAAAACTTTTCGACCATCCTTTATTGCCTGAATAACAGTCTTACATGGAAAATTGAGGATATCCTGTTGAAGATTGAAAAAAAATGTACATTGACCTAATTTATTATATTCTTTATATATATGTTATATTGTATGCCACTGTCTTACCTTAAATATGGTAAAAAAAGAAAGGAAGGTTTTTCCTTCTCTTTTTATTTCCCTAAATTTTCATATACCTTAATTATGATATGCAGAGTAGTCTATGCAGCACGCTCCCGAATAGCAATGTGATAACCAAACCGCCCCCACTGCCGTCTAGTCTATGAGTCTAAGGTCCATGCAATGTGATCATATTAATTCATAGAGTCTGGTCCTGCATTGCACGCACTTTATTCATATTCCCAACAAACCCTGAGTACCTACCCTCATACTTGATGACACATCTTAATATTCCTTCTCCCATGAAAATGTGACCATAATTTTAAAATAATATGAATCATAATAATGTTTCTCTCATCGACAACAGGGTTGTGCATGAGTCCTACGAACCAATGCCCGGTTCTTCAGGAATATGTCTTATTTAATTTATAGTATACTTTTTTTTGAGCTTCGTGAACACCGCCTAGCTTGTCTCCGATTCTTTAATCAACTTCAACCTGAATTCATGGTGGTCCAAAGCACAAGACTTAGATTAGTGTTCATGTAATCTATTCTGTCTCCTTGCTTCTAAGCTCACGACACTCAACTTGGTCAAAAGCTTCTATTAAGGTTGCTGGCTCTGTAAAGCACGTTTCTTCTGAGTTTTTGGTTTTCTTTTTTTTAATTACTTTGAGAAATCAGATTACTATATATTCAGGATTCAGCCTTTTCAAGTTTGCTAAGATGTTTTGTTGTGCTCTTTTAGGTGTGTATTATTTCTTCTTTTAGTGGATCAATTCAGTGACGAGTTTGGAACATATTGGAAGTACTTATCTGTTGCTGTTGTTATGCATTAACATTGAAACAGTACTTGTTTCCATAAGCAACTTCTCAGCCGGTACTTTCATATCACACCAAACTTTTGCCTTTACCTTTTTCGGCTCCCGTGAACCCCAAATAGTGTGTCAATCAGAACGCGAAAAACTAACCTTTTTTGTGCTTTTTGGGTCGTGTGTTAGTTAGTTATCTTATATATGCCTATATAAGGATTCCATTCCAAGTTCTTTTGTTGAACATTCAGAACTGGTGTGGAGACAGAGTGATTGATAGAAACCAAAATGGATGGTGGTTATTTTCCACCTTGCAAAATTGGTTCGTGGCATGGATTAGAATTGGAGGATGTGAAAGAAAATGATGAACTCAAACTGGTCTCATCGTTACCAGCCATACCTCAGCCACCTACCCCACATGAGCCTATGGAGTTCTTATCCAGGTCATGGAGTCTCTCTGCTGCAGAAATTTCAAAGGCTCTTTTGGAAAAACAGAAGCATACTTTCCATGACAAGAATCAACCCACCTTGCCAGGAGCTATTCTGACACCTCAGCTAGTAGTAAGCCATGCATCATGCTGTGCCCATTTGCATTAATTGTTCATTGAATCTCATAATCTCATCATCTGCCAAAACTCTCAATGATAATTGCTTAATAAAAAAAAATATGTTTACGAAATTACCTGCTAATCTCGGATTACAAGCATATACATCAATCAGCTGGTGGTTGGTGTATGATTAGTCTTGACTTTGAATCTAGCATGAGTAGTTGTGTTAAATATTTGAAAGAAAAATAGTCACATACAAGTAAAAAAAAAAACGTCCATACAATTCTAAAGTGTATAAAAACATGTATTGTACTGTGCTTTTGGCCAATCTCTGCAAACTTTAAGTTTTGTACTCTTTCTTTTGCAGACAGGCAAGATCATACCTTCTGCTAATTGCAGAAAGATGGGTACTATTGGAAAATGGTTTCATCAGAGGCAGCATGTGAATACTAATATTACTGTGAAGAAGAAAGATCGAGCACGTTTAGAAAATGCACGTGTGCATTCTGCTGTGTCCATTGCTGGGCTAGCTTCGGCCTTGGCTGCTGTTGCTGCAGCAGAGAACTCTAGTGGCTCTAGCTCAAAGTTGAACTTTGCTTTGGCTTCAGCCACCCAACTCTTGGCATCACATTGCATTGAAATGGCTGAACAATCAGGAGCTGGTCATGACCACGTGGCTTCCACTGTAAAGTCTGCGGTTGATATTCAAACCCCAGGTGATCTAATGACTCTTACAGCTGCAGCTGCGACAGGTATTTGCCTAATTCGTCTTTGGTTTAGCTTATTTTGAAAAAATAATCGTTTTTGTTTTGCCAGCTTTTGGAGATCTTAGTAAAAAAACAATGATTTCTCCAAATTAAAGAAAGCATTAGCAGTTGGATAATTGTATTCATACATTTATTTTCTCTTTCACTCTTTTCATTATATAGAGTCTTCTTTGCTCGTCACTTATCACATCGTTAAACTGTTGGATGAAGATTGGTGCCTTGGTGGACTCGGCATATATTTTAAGTCTGATTAACTGAGATAAAATATAAGTTGTCAAATCTTTATTCAATGGTTGAAATTTTCTAAATGCGTGATGTAGAGAATCCATATTCATGTATATCGTCCCCAAAATTGAGGAGGATATTCACTTTTTTCCTTACCAATTTGAAAAGTGTTTTTAAGACTTGTTATAGAATGAGTTGTTGATCATTTACTACTAGATTCTTTTTTTTTTACTTTGCAAAATCAGCTATGAGAGGAGAAGCAGCTCTAAGAGCAAGATTGCCAAACGAAGCAAAGAGGAATGCATCTATAAGTCCCTATGATAGGGTACTCCTACCACAATCTCATTGGTTTCCTGCTTTTGAAGGTCAAATGGGTGAACATCATCCTCCATGTGTGGGAGATTTGATGCAGCTCACACGAAAAGGTGATAACAACAAAGACACTCTCCATTATAGTCAAGTTTTAATTTTAAAGAGCCAAAAGTACACACATACATGACCAATAATAGGAATTTGCTCATCACTATTTCTAAGGCTGCTTTGCTTTACTTTTTCAGGTGTACTACGATGGAAGCATGTTTCTGTTTACATCAACAAGAAGTATCAGGTATACTAAATTAAATCAGGGCTTAAACAAATATTCATGCGATGATGGTTTCGATAAGGAAGGAATTTTAAATTCTCTTTTTGTTCAGGTCAAAATCAAGATCAAAAGCAAGCACGTTGGAGGAGCATTCTCCAAAAAGAATAAATGTAAGCATTTTTCACATTAAAAACTCTAACAACCGCATACCCACCACCTTTATTCATGCATCTATTATTGCCATTATAAAATTCCTTTATTTTTACATCAAGAAATTTCTATTTTCCCACTTGTTTTTGGAGTTAGGTAGTCTAACTTTGATTGTATATATTAATGTCTAGGTGTGGTTTATGGAATTTGTGACAAAGATGGGGCATGGCCATACAGAAAAGAGAGGAAAACGTTAGAAGAGTTTTACTTTGGCCTCAAAACTGCACAAGGTCTTCTAGAGTTTAAGTGTGATAGTAAACTCCACAAGCAAATATGGGTTGATGGAATAGGGAGTCTACTTCGTCGAGTTAACTCTATCGAAGCAACAGAGCGTTCTCTAGAATTTTTAAGTATTAACAGCAGCATTTGACTGGTTTGAATTGCACTGTACCACTATTTGGTGCCAGAGAAAAATTCAAGTGTTGAAGAATATTTGAGAAGACCTTTTGTTTTTTGAAATCAAAAGGAGTGTATGAAGTCACTTAAGGTTTCAAGATATGTAGAGTTGTAAAGGAAAAGATCGGAAATGATATGTCAAAAAGATATTAGGAGAAATCAAGGTTGTAAAATAATTTCTTTGAAGACAGTCCAATTATGTAAGTGTGTAATTGTATTTTGTATATGTATGTGTCTAGAAGAGTAGGACAAAATTTTGCCAATCGCATGTACTCTTATGATGGCTGTACCACTAAGATACAGAAGTGAAACAATGTTTATTTACTTCATTTTTCATTTTCATAACCATTTAAAAGATTTTTCTTTTAAATGGGATAAATGTAATTGAATTAATATGAAATTATTAGGAGATGAAAATCACTGCTCCTTTCCCTAGCTTTTTCCCTAACATCGCTCAAAAGCCTGGGAGAGTTCCAAGAATGGAGGATAGTTTGATTTGATCAAGTATAAGTATAAAAGCGTGAATAAGAATATTGAATAATATATTTTAAACACTTCATTATTCATTGTCCCTGGAGTTGCTACTTGCTACTCAATTATAATCAATGTTTATCAATGCATAAAGTGCCAGAAACATTCAACATAGTAAAAGTTCATCTAACATGAACCTTTTATAGAGGAAAGGCCTGCTAGTAATCCGTTCATCTGTGGATCAATTCAGTAGAACTAAGCATATATATTTTAAGCCAAATATATAATTCCGAAAATTAAAAAGGAGAGTGAGTTAATTTCAAATCCTAAGTTTGGACTACAATAAATGATTATTAGTTGAAAAGGGATAGCATCTAAATCTTGTTTAAAATCGGAAAAGAATAAACCTTAAGGAGACATGAGAGATTCTATCAGGAGTAAGAAATTAAATACTATTTTTACAACAAAAGAAATTAATATTATTTAATTCCTTTTTGTGCCCACCAAAGTATTTTCATGTTAGAGACCAATTCCTTTGAAGCATACGGCAATAAAGTCATTTTCACATACCGCAATAAAGTCCTTTGAAGCATACACCATTAGAAAATCAAATCTTTGTTAACATGCTTAAGAGGCACCATTTTCTATTGCCTGTACTAGAATTTATTGGTAAACTGTTTACGAAACCCAGCCATGCCTGTACTAGAATTTATTGGTAAACTGTTTACGAAACCCAGCCTTTTTATTCCATACTATTTCATTCTCATCGTTTACCTAATAGTAAAACAACATAAAAGAAGGGTATAAAATTAGCACAATTATGCTTAAAAGGTTGGCTTATTATGTACATGAATTGGAGAAGTACGTGCGGTGGCCGTGGTCCCAAATGAAAGTGTTGATAGACTCGAATTTTCTTTATTTTTGGTGATGTGTATGTAGGAACTAACCAAAAAGCACTTGCAATGATACTTTGAAATTCAAGTGGGGGTAAGTGATGGAGGATAGTATTTTTTTTCCAAAGATATTATTTAATCAAGACTAATTCTTTTCGAGTAAATTTCTTTCTTCCAACTTGTTTTAGTAGGCCTCACTTGTAACTAAAAGGAGGCGGGGATATACCATAATTATTTTCTTAATAAACTTTTTGTTACCCAAAAGCAAATGGGAAAAATGTTCATTCTCAACGCAAGAAAGAAATGAAAAGTTACAAGACAAAATAATCTCTGGATCTAAAGTGCACGACACTTACAATATTATGGCCCAATCAAATACGGACCCAAAGAATCAAGCTCACTCTTATTTTTATTCTTATATTTTGTAACTAAAGAGGGATGTTATTAGAACTTTCCAAGTAAATGATTGAATACAAATACAGACGCACCCCATTTTGGTGCACTACATTTTGGTTATTTGTTGTTTCCTTCAAAATACAACAGTCTTCTTTTCTTCATAAGGTAATACTCGAAGTTCACAATAAGATCTGATAGCCTTGGAAAGGCATTGTTTCTCTAGGTTTTCTGATTTCTGCACAAAGCTCTGCAAGTTATCTCTGTGGGAAACTCTCTCAACCTGCAAATGAGATTAAACCATTTTACCCGCAGATAAATAGTATCGACCCACTAATGAATCTTAACGCAGCAAATGTAATCTAGAGCATTATATTAGTATTATAAAAACGGTCCAGGATTTGGCCAGATGTCAACCTTTGATGCAATATTTTCCCACCATTAGTTGTTTTTCTTTTTTTTTTATTGCATTGGAATTGGAATATCTACTCACAAATTGGAATCCGTGCAAAAGTGTGTGCGCTCTAGTTTTTATTTTAGAACAAGAAAACAACAAAAATGTTGAGTAAGAAGATCTACGAGGAAATCCACCCTCAAAAAATAAAAAATAAAAAAATCTTGCATGAGTTTGGTAAGCTGAAGTTAGCCTTGCAATTCGTTCACCCTATCTTAGTGTCCCACCTAACTCTAGGTGGCTCCAGACTAGGGTTTCATGGATGATGGATCAGAAGGCAGATGCAGAAATGTTGCCCTTGCAAATTATCTTAGTCTCCAGCATTAAGTGTAACTAAAAAGTAAAGAAAACACCATAAATAAACGCCCTAAACATGCTAATGTTTATTATCACCTATATTCAGATCAACATTATCATTCAAATATTTTTACAAAGGAAGCAATGTAACGTGAGCAACAGCGAAACTAGTGTGAAAGATTTTATGTTCACCATTTGTTCAATTATAGGTCCCGCATCAAGTTCTTCAGTCACAAAGTGACTTGTTGCACCAATTAATTTAACACCTGCCTCAAAGGCCTGCCAAAATAATCTAGCATATTAAACATGTATACAAGTGAAGAAAAGAATCAGAAAAGCACATAACAAATGATTAAAAGAGGCAACAGTTTAACCTATGAAAGTGCAGGAAGACCTACCTGTTTAGATGGACGACCACCCTTGAATGATGGCAACAGACCATGGTGAATGTTAATTATATCGTTCCCATAGCTCCTTAAAAAGTTTCCAGATAATATCTTTGCATATAAATCAATGCTGTAATTATTAATAGTTCAATACTATCAAATATTAACAATGATATACAATAGAAGATAACTATAAACTACTCCCAGATTTTCACATGTAGAGGCAGAGAAGAGCCAGTTCCTCCCAGAAGCACCCAAAATTCAAGAATAAGTCCAATTACCAAAATCCCTTTTAAATATTACAAATATAATTAATATACTGAGAACATGAATTATGTAGTTATTTACCTGCATATACCTCGCAAGTACTAAAAAATCAGTATTCTGAACTAGCTGCAACATCTCCCCTTCTCTTTTATTTTCTTCAGTTGTGCATAAATAATGATAAGGAATGCCATGCCTTTCAAGAAAACGAATCACATGGGTGTTTGAACCTCTATGATGGTTACTGGTGAGTGCATCATAGAAGACAATTAAAAAATAAATAAATATATAAGAGACATATTAATCAATTATATGATGTAATTACTGAAATTTCACCTAATTACACAAGTGATATCTACAGGAAGTCTTCCATCCTGCCATCCATGTAATAAATCAACCAGGCAGTGGTCCTGCCAGCAAAATAAAAATAAAAACTTAACCAAATATTGATATTCACCGTTGTATATAATTCTTGTTAAAGAAATACATTTATTCTATCTTAATAAGGAAATCTGAAAAGATTTCACAGCTAAAAATTAGGGATTTCTATCATTGCTTGTATCCTTTATAACCTTATTTGATTATAAATAAAGCATCATATGTGTGGATAACACATATTTCCCTATTAACATAGAATAAATGTATATTTTTAACAATTCTTTTGAACACAAAAGACAAGATAACAAGAGTGAATATGATAATGCACACCTGCTTTGATGCCAGAACTGCTATCTTATATTTAGGATCCAGAGTTGGCACCCTTACAACAGATCTTATAGCATTGAATGTTTGTGAAAGCTTTAGGAAGTCCTCCTCCATTTGCACACGGGGCCATTTAACAGGATCAAAAACAAAATCACTGCAATGATCAACACAAGTTAATGCAGCAGCAGTTATTGTTTTGTTTCCATATACCCATTCAAATGGCTAATAATTGAACTGTCATGTTTAGATCTGATGCTCTTTACTCTTTAGCATGGATTGGATTATGGAGCTCAAGCACCACAAACTGGACATCAGTACATGATAAAGCACACAAGCATAGTATTAGTACTTGTTAATAACTGTACCTAAGGGATGAATTTCTAAAATTCCTTCATATACACAATGAAATCAGATTGGAAGAACTTCAGCAGTAAGCAAAGTCAGTGACAGCACTTAGCAAGAGAGAGAGAGATTCCATTTACCCCAAAAGCTTAAAGATAAAAATGCTATTAGTAAGGACAAAACTTATATGCTACTGGTGTTGTTCTCCAACCAAAATTGGCATTTCATCTGTGTAACTATTGCTTTCATTTCAATAACTAAAATTGGACTGCTTTTGTCCTGATAACTAAAAACGGCAAAGATAAACGCAGATAAAATGTTGATTTTGATTGAAGAACAATACTAATAAATAGTACTGTATATTAATGTCCGGACGAATTAAAATGTAAGATTTTGATAAACATATACACACTATCTCATGCATGTCCTTCCACTCAAATTTTTTTTTTTATCTCTCATCTTGTCACATCACTTATTACATTTGAGATTATCTACCTTTTTCTTTTGTTAATCCTATCTCTCTCATATTTTCACCTCATTCCTTTACATTTTTTCATAAATCGTAGTGAATTCACAGGACAACTGTGTGTGTTAAATGCATAATGGAAAAGAGAGAATGAGTGTACCTTCTCGAGTAGAAGACTTGTTTATTTTCAGGAACAAAAACATCAGCAGCAAGAATGTTTCCACCTCTAGAGGCAATACAGTCGGATAGCTTGGCTACAATTCCAACCGCATCCTATTCACAAAACCAATTTCAATTCCCATTTCAATGACACAGTTCACAATTCACAAACCAAAGCATAACATAAAAAACAAAGGAGTACAGGTATACGGGGTTGGTAACTAAAAAGCATTCCTCATACGAGTTCCCAAGCTAAAAAAGAGGATTTAAATAGAAAAGGCATAGAATGCGAGTTACGGGGCAATGAAAGACGTGGATTCCGTGGGTGAGGGAGGAAGGGGGATCCAAAGATTTGAAGGACATGTTCCTGTTCATGTTCCTTTTGACCAATCCCACAACTTGAGGGACTCTTCGGGCCATCGCCATTCTCTGTCTGAATCGCAATGTTGAGGTTCAAGCAACGACCTTGCACATCTTCAACAAACACCGCACTCTCTCAATCCTCCACCAACCTATCATTTCATTAGTTTAATGTTCTCCACACCACATGCGTTTTGCTTCTTGTATTTCTTTTCTTTAAATAAACTACTTCATGTAATGTAATGATGGAAGAATCTTTTAAATAATTATAACTTTCTTTGTTATCTTATATTTGAATTTGTTTTATTCTTTTATTTTTAAAATATTTATTTGAGCTCTTTAAATTTTAAATTTGAGTAATGTTATTCTTTAATTTTAAAAAATTATATAAAAAATAAGTCACAATCATTTGAAAATGATGATAAATGATAAAAATATTTTTTTAAGATAAAATATTAAAACAAATTTTTAATCTAAAATAAAAGATTAAATTTATAATTTATCCTATACTATATAATAACAATACTTCCTTTTCTTTTTTACATTTTGTCAAAACTATTTTACCTTTCAATTATTCTTAAAATTACTCACTTTATTTGTATGCTCTCTCATTTTTTCTTTAACATCCACTCTTTTTTATTTTTTCTTTTATAAAAATATAAAGAATACAAATTACTTATCTTTTTTCTAGTAAGGACAGTGATAATACTATTTTTTAAATATTTTTTTATTATTAATTATTTTCACTCACTCATAATTTTTAATAAATATTAATCAATAATAAAAGTATCTTGATGAATATATTACTAAAACTACTCATGTTATAATAATAATAATAGGATTTGATTATTCATTTTATTTCTATATTTATTTATATTTTATGTTTTTGTATGTATACTTAAAAATTCTACATTTTAATTCTTATATAAACATTTTTTTATGTTTTAATCCCTCGTGTTAGATATCAACTTTAACCTACTGATTGAGATTTCTTAAGGGGCTTTTAATTACTATGTCAACATTTAGTCTAATTTCTTTTACATCATATATTCTTCAATTTATTTAGAGTTTATAGACCTTTTCTAAAAAGGGTAAAGGTAGATCATGGGTTGATTTGAAAGGAATTTTTTTACGTAAAAACTATTTTACTTACCGAGTCCTGTGCAAAGTAAGACATCTTTTTTTAAAAGTAATTTTTATAAAATTATTCCAACCTTTAAGAAATTTTTTCCATTCTAGGTTGGTCTTTCTAATCCTTGTCAATATTTTTGCTTCCATATCTATTGGAACCACAACCAATATGATATTGTAGCTTTAAGTTTTGTTACCTTAAAATTAGATTTAAGTCATATAAAAATTAAGCTCAAATTATTATTGAAGAGGGAAATGGTTATATTTGATTACCCCTTCAACTACTAGTTATGATTCATGTTCCTTTTGGTGTGGTAAACTCCATAGTAGATAGTATAATCTTATTGAATTTTTCACTAAGTTGCTAACTTTTAATTTCATCATTCACAATTACTAATCTTATAAGTATGATACACAATAATGGCTAGTGGACAAGGCAAACTTTGACCCTACTGAAAAGCCATACGTTCAACTTTTTCCTCAACAGAACATATAACTTTCAACTTCTACATCTCAAACCATCCACCATGTTGAGGATACTTCAATAAGTCATAAGAGGAAATCACACTATAAGGATAACCAACAATCCATCCATTATGTTCACAAGAAAAAAGAAAAAGGTGTGTTGCCTTTTGATCATTTTTTAGTTGTACTACTTAGTGTTTTAAGCCTTTTGATTTTATACATGTGGATATAAGGCCCTATCAACGTTGCCTTAGTCCAAGGTCATTAATATTTCCTAACAATAATTGATGACTTCACTACGCACTCATGTATTTTCTTGTTGAAATTCAAAGTATAAACTAGATCCTATGTTCACAAATTTGTCATCCTAGTTTCTACCTAGTTTGATGCCAAAATCAATCATTATAACTAATAATGAAGTTGAAATTAATATGTCTTCCTACTATGTTAACCTTGATACATCAAATCTCGTGTATAAGACTCTAACAAAACTCAAATGTTCAAAGAAAACATAGGCACCTTTTAAATGTCATTCAAGCACTATTTTTTGGATCCAAATTGCCTAAGATTTTCTAATTGTATGCTTTATGTCATTATGTTAACCTCTCTAACATGTTACCTACACCTATTCTTAGCCAAAATTCTTCTATGAAACACAACCTCAACCTTTATCACCTATCCCAATTAGAAATTTACTAAAATCCAAAAATTTTCATCATCTCTTTAAGACTTCCATTATAACATTATCTCAAGATTCCCGAATCATCCATCAGGTATCTTTCATCCTTTATATTATGTATTATCATATACTAATTTGTCCCTCCTTGCTTCAACATTTTACTTTGTCCATTTCATCATATGTTGAACCTAAAACTTACAACCAAGCCCTTAAACACAAGCACTAGAGTAAAGCTATGCAATAAAAAAGTTAAAGCCACTAGAACCATACTTCGCTTGTTACAAATATACCTTATGGCAAGAATCCTATTAGTTGTAAATAGGTCTATCAAATCAAGTATAAGTTTGATTGGAATATTGAGAGATACAAGATCAAACTTGTGGTAAAAGGATTCACTCAAATTGAAAGGATTAACTATTTTGATACATTTTTTTCCTATGGAAAAACTAACAACTATTAGATTTTACTTGCTATTACAATAACTCTATCTTGGCACACATCACCAAATTGATGTTAATAATGTATTTCCTCATGACAATTAAATGAGAAAATATGCATAGAACTTCCACAAGGCATCACCCTTAACAAGTCAAATCAAGTTTGCAAATTCAATAAATCTCTTTATAGATTGAAGCAAAAAAATTGACAATGGTTTGTCAAACTATCTACTTCACTCATCTTCCAAGAATACATGTAGTTTGCATATGATCATCCATATTTCTTAATGAAGGTTGACAATTCCTTTACTCCATTATTGCTCTATATGGATGACTTGGTCCTTATGAGTATTGGTATAACAAAAACTAGTATCATTAAATCTTTCCCAAGCAAGTAATTTGAAATAAAGTATTTCCTTAACCTTGAAATAGATAAATCTAAGACTACAATACATCTTTGTTAGAGAAAATATGCTTTAGACTTATTATCTAACTGTGAGTTAATAGTTGTCAAGCCAACATCCATTCCAATAGTTAACTGAACCAAATTGCTAAAGAAATGAGGTACACTCGTTGAAAATCTTGTTCCATATAAAGGACTAATTGGAAGACTTATGTGTTTAATAACTACTAGAGTAGATATTAACTACTTTATCCAATAAGAGCCAACTTATGAAATTTCCTATCTCTCTTTATCACAAAGTAGCAATTAGGGTGTTTCACTACATCAAAGGCTGTCTAACTCAAGGTCTATTTTTACCCTATCACATCATCCATTTTACAATTTAAAGTCTTTAGTGTTTCAAACTAGGCTAGTTGTCCTAATACAAGAAGATATATTAGCAAGTTTTGCATATTCATAAGAAACTCCCTAATATCTTATAAATAAAAAATAGTCCATTGTTTTCAAACCTTGTTAAAAAGCAAAATACTAGGCCTTGATATTCATTATGTGTGACACTTAGTAACTCACTTATCTCTATAAGGACCTGCAATTACCATTTATATCTCCAACATTATTATACTATAACAATCAATCTACTCACCACATTATTGTGAATTCATCATTCCATGAATACACAAAGTAAGTTGAAATACATGACTACTCGATATTTACCAAAATTCTTGATAACTATCTTTCTCTTTTTTTTTTTAATTTATTTTCAAGCCTAATAGTGTTGAGTTTCTCTTCTCTATGTTTAAAGGGGTTATAGACATTAAAATTAATATTAAATTACTTTAGTTAATTAGTTATTAAAGATGGTTATTCAAGTTAGATTTAAAGTAAATATTTTTTTCATATAATACTAATTATACCAATCTATTGGTCAAGCAATAAATCTTTATTATTCTCGTATTCACCTAATATAACATCTCTCTAATGGGTGTGGTTGAAATATAAGTAAACTAGAACAAAATAATTAATTAAAATTTACAATATTAATAATTAAGTGTGTATTTAATTCATGTTCAACCATGCAAAATTATGTTAAAATCTCAATGAATTTCTTAAGATTATTAATTAAATATATTTAAATTATTTTATTAAATATTTTAATTACTTAAAATAACATTCAACCATCTTTATATTTAAAAAACATTATTTTTTAAATCAATACCCTAATAATACTTTAACATTTACATATAACTACAGCATGCAAAAAACGCATTTTGGAGGAGTGAGATTTCTGAATGCCATTGAACTATTTTTAACAGAAATGTCATAGAGACATTGTTATATGGTATGAAATAATTCTACAGGAAATTTACATGTTTATATATAATTAGATAGATGTTAAATTAAAAAAAAATAAAAAACAAAATATCTGACAGAAATCCGGTAGTTACCTTATACGCAGATATCATGGGAGACGATTTCGTATGTTGTAGCATTTTCTTATTTTCAAATTCTATTATCATTTTTTAATATTAATCAATAATAAAGTTAGCGTCAAGATTAAACTTTCTCATATAAAAAAATTTGTATTTTTGTTTTTGAAAATGTAATTCGTTTCATATTAGTTTTTAAATTAAGAAAATTTCTACTAAATTTAATTGCTTACTTGTAATTTTAATTTTTAAACAAAAATTAATATTATTATCTAAATATATATTTTTAAATTTAAAACTAATATAATTAATGAATTACTGTTTTATATATTTTTTTTAATTTAAAAAATTAATGTGACAAGTCTCTCTGTAATTTTTTAACTCAAAAATATTTGGCATACCATATTTACGAGGGTCTATCAGTCTCTCTATCCCGTAGTCGTGGACGCTTTTGAGTTTGAGCTAGCATAGCGGGTAAATGCTGCTAATACACGTTCGAATCCACTGGAACCAAGTCAAACCAGCAACACTCACTGACTCACTCTTCTTTCATTTTAACTTCGTGTACACCAAGTAACTGAGAGAGAGAGAGAGTGTGTGGAAGTTGATCAACGACCATTGAATGCGCCCAACGACCCAAAACCCTTCGAATTCAATAGCGGGGACACTACCTATCTTCTCTCATTGCCGCACTCTTTTGGCAACCTATATTACTATTTCCACCTCTCATTTGCATTCACATTCCCCCTTTCTTCCATATTGGATTCAATTATTCTTCCTGTGAAAGTTTGCTCTATTCATATTCAATTAACCGAGGCCCCACACACTTCTTTCTCTCCTGCGCCATTGATATTTGTACTTGTCATTTATGATTTTAAATCGAGATCAAACTTCGCCACTTAATAATACAACAAACACCACCCTCAAACGGAAGAACAATGCATAATACCTGAGAATTAATAATGAGCGAGTTCCGCCTAGTTGAAAAACGGAATGACGCAGAAGCTTGTAGGCATGAGGATCACGGAGATTCTCGGCCTGGCAAACCTCGACACAGACGATCTAAGAGGTCCTTCTTTATTTTCAATTATTCAATTATTTACAACCAGATAAATAATAGCATTGCGTAATACTATAATACTAATGCATTTCTCATTTAGTGGACTAATGTATTTCTTTCTGTGTCGGTGGAAAATTAGTCGGTTTTCCTCCATTGTTAGCTTTTCTGGTTTGCTAATAAATGTTTGCTGGTTGGCTCTGGTTCAATGTATTAGTGAAAGATTAGTTTTCCTGATGTTTGCTAGATTAGGTCATGAAAATTGTTGATCTTGTTTCTTTAGACACGTTGCAGTTATTGTCTTTAGCTGATTCATTTTGTGACACGGCATTTTTTTTACTTCTGCAATTTTTAGTGCTTCTGAAAGGAACCTGAAAAACGCAAGAGGTGGAGTCTCGCATCCGCACGAGAAAGACCACAATGAATCCCTCGTGAGACTGCAATTTAAATTTGATCTTTAAATTTTCAAGTTATATCTTATAATTATTCTTAACAAACAATTATTGCGTTACAGATGCACTGTGTAGTCGTTATATCTCGATTTTGAATGTTAATTAGAAGATTATTCACTGATTTTATCATGACTTGGACAGGTTTCACCACCTTCAGTGGGTGCTTCTAGGTTACAGAGTCCTTCGCACGACAATCTCACTTGTGTGAACAAGAATACCTTTTCAAATCACAGAGCATCCTTAGAAAAAGATGTAAGCACTTCTCTCTTATTTTGTCGTATCTCTGGACCTGTCGGTTTTTAACTTCAAAATTTCTTTTCCACAATTATGTTTGACTTTCCACGTGCTGAGATCACTCTGACCGAGTTTGTGCTTCTTGGTTTTCACGTATTTTGCTTGCATTTCACCCTAGTAAAATTGCATTTAATTGCTTGCGTAATTTGAATTTTTGTTTCTCTTCTAGTAAAAAAAGTTCAAATTGAAAAGTGGGGGAAAAGGAATAAAGGGGTCAAAGCCAATTCCACTGAATGTATGAGCTCGGGAGCCCTCTATAAAAAGGCAAAAAAAATTGGTTGATATCATCATGGAACTTGTAGATAAAAGGTTTCGTGTTTCTAGAATAAATTTAGCACAATCTCTTCAGCTCAAGAAAACACAATGGAAAAAGAATCATAGATAATATGCATATGAAGATAAGTGAAGTTTCAGAACCTCATTCTAATGATTTGCAGGTTGAGCAACTACAGTTACGCCTACAGCAGGAGAGATCCATGCGCATTCTGCTTGAGAGGGCGATGGGTCGAGCCTCAAGTACTTTATCTCCTGGACACAGGCACTTTACTGCCCAGGTAATTTGACATTCATGTCTTATGTTCTATTTCTAGTGGCTTTTCAAGATTTATCCAATAGGCTCCTTCCCCGTTCCCACAAAATAATTAAACATTTAGCTGTTTAACTTTATATGTTGCTGATTATGATGTTTGTGAATCTGTAGTGCGTCTCGAGTAAGGACCTTCAATCCTGATTTCAGTTTTACACTATTTCAAGGATTCATATAAGAACTTAGATGATACAACATTCCTGATGCCCCCTGTAAAAGATACTATACCTGGACCTGTTCACTTTCTGACTGAACAATAACATTCCTTCTTATACTGTAAATTGTTTCTTAATTCCCTCTTCAGCTTAACTAGGTGCAACTCATTTTTAAGCCTCCTCCTAACACATCAAGCTTTCATGATGATTTTGAAACGATAAAAAATTTTATCACCGCTCTGCCATTCTTATAATCTATTAAATTATGAATTAGTATGAGATCTGATTGATCCCGTGCTTTGTATATGCTTTAAGCTGTAAAGGTCAGATAGGGCGTGTTAGAGATACAACCTTTCTTGGTCTAGAGCTTCTACCTAACAGGTCTAACTGTTATGTAGTTTTCCTGTGTGTTATAGGCTTATATAGCCTTTGCGAAATCTGACGCACAGCTTTGAAATGATAGAATTAGCCAAGTTTATTCGCTCTGATATAGGCTGGCACAATTGGTAGGATGAACATGATCCATATGAAGGTATTGGGTTTGAATTCAAAGGATTCCCATCACCATCAGCCTCATCGAAGGGTAATAGGAATCCTTTGAATGGGTTAACTTCCCCTTCCCAATACTTCTATTTATAAATTGGCTCTCATGTAATGGATCCTAGTCAGATGGGAGAACTAAAATGGACTTTTTACTTTCACTTGATAGGGAGATAGTATATTTTGATTGGAATGTGCGGCGTGATCCGCGTAGACATGTAGGTTCCGGCTTGATCTCATTTCTAAATTTATAATGGAAAATATTCATCATTCACCGTGCCTTCTTTTTCATTTCACTTTTATTTTATTTTATTATATCACTTTTTATATTTATTATTTTTTTATCCACTTGTTATATTTATTATTTTTTCTTTTTTTTCTCTTTTTTTCATGGTAGAGAAATATAATTAGTCATTTATAACATACGTGGTAACATGGGTCATGTAAGCCATGGCTAAAAGTGTATGTTTAGTGGAAAACAATTAACTATTTCTTCTATTTTTCCTCATTTTTCTTAGACAAAAGACTTGATTGCTGAAATTGAGTTACTTGAAGAAGAGGTTACAAGCCGTGAGCAGCAAGTACTTTCTCTGTACAGGAGTATTTTTGAACAGTGTGTTAGCCTGCCACCTTCTCAACAAAGTTCTGGTGTTTCTTCACCTGCTCATACAAGGCAAGGATCCAGGAAGCATCCGAGTATAATTTCAAGTGCATTTTGTTCATCAAAAAAATTCCCTCTACGGCCCCTGCAAGCTCTAGTTTCTAATAATGACTTGAGGAATAAAATCTTTGGGTCTAATCACGCTCCTTTATCACGTGGCAAAGGCAACAATTATTATGGAAAGACTTGTGCTGATTCCACCAAGGTATGTTACATTGATATTGATTTTCTATCATTTATATGCATTGAGTGTTTCCTTTGCTTTTGCTGTTCATGGATAGCTTTTGGCTCAAGTATAGATCCTGTGTAAAAGTGTTCGATGTATACAGTATATCTAAGAGCATTGTTTACTGAACCAGAAAGGGCACCGATACGTGTTGAGTGATTACTGGTTTGATTGATATTGAATTATGGTCGAACCAAAATTTTAAAACTTATATTTTTAACCTATTTACTTCTGTTTTCATGTTCTATTTCTAAATATTTGTATAAGAAACAGATAAAACCAAAAAAAATATTTTTATTATTTTTTGTTCAATTTTTAAATTAAAAAATAAATTGAAAATAAAGAATAAAAAATAAAAACAAGAAACATTTTCTGAAAGTAAACGAAAACCCTTAAAAAAATTATGTGTTTTCTCTGTTCGTTTTCTTTTCTATTGTTTTCATTGTTTCAACAGTTGTGTAAAATTTTTAAATTATACATCTTGTGGACCGTCGGACTAGGTAGATCCAACGGTCCTTATGAGTGGCCGAGGAAAAAGACTTGATCACCATGTCTCACATCGTTTTAAGTGGACTAACAAAGCTCAATATGAAGGGTTTAGGCCCACTATTAGAGATTCTAGAGCCTTTTAATACACGAGTAAGGTGTGATCATCACCATTTCATACGCGCGTGGAAGCAGTGCGATAAGCACTGCATCCATGACAAATAGCAAAAAATAATGGTTATGAGAACTATAGTAGACACAACATAAATAGGTATAATACGATATCGCACCTGAGTCGGAAATAGAGTTTATTAAAAGTTCTTTAAGTTCGAACTTTAGTATTATTATTGTATTTTTTACTTATAAAAAAATAAAATTTATTAAAGTTTCTTAAATTTCTCTAACTTTTGAGAAAATTTTAAGAATATGTTCTATAGCGTTAACATCTTCTATAAGATTGTTTTGATATGCCATCCATATTGAATTTTATGTTTTCTTGAAAAGAAAATTGTTATAGTTTTTTTTCTTAATTTATGTTTAAAAATGTATTCTAAAATTATCTTGTATATTTATTAAGAATTTATGATTTCTTATTATTAAGAGATGACAAAATTTTAAAATATAAATATATTTGAAACTACTGTACAATGCAAGCGGTTGTTGCTCTAGTATCTAGACGTTGGGTTCAGATAGTAGATCCTCAACTCTGGATGACGTGGTCGATTTATATGTTACCGGTCAGAATTAGTCTAATACTCTAATTAATGCCAGAACTGGCATTCAAGATGATGTGGCAGATTCATTAGCTCCCAGGACACCACCACTGGGACAACATGTACTGGTCTGGTCCACTAATTTATTGCCAGAAATTTCATACTGGTTTATGAAAAAAAAAATCGTTTTCAAGAGAGAATTGAATCAGACACGTGGGCTGTGGCAAGTTCACCAGCTGGTCCAGCCCCATTCTCACGAAACTGAATTTTGAACACCAGAAGCAATTGGCCAGTACAGTTGAAGTAACCATTTCTTTACTCATAACAAGTTTGGTAAGTTTGGATGTATAATTATAAACCCACTGTTCAAGTAATTAAAGCTTTACAATACATTTTGCCAAATCAAATCCTGTATTAATTGTAACCAAAAGAAAAAGAAATCCCATATGAAGCAGCTGGGACAATGTATGTGAACATGCTTACATGCATCCAAATGATGTGATATTTGTACTAAACATTCTCATCTAAATCATATGTCAGGCTCCCGAAAATTTTTCTACAATCGAGAAAACTCCAATTTTACGTACTTTGAAAGACCATCTACACCAGTGTCCAAGCAAACTTTCTGAGGAGATGGTGAGATGCATGGCCACTGTATATTGCTGGCTTCGTAGTGCAACATCTGTAAATGCTGAAAACGGTAGGTCACCATTATTGTCAAGGTCATCCACTAATGCTATACAGCCTCGACATGGTATTGGAGACGATCGAGACTGGTCTAGCAAATCAGCAGTTGAAATATCTTGGATATCTACTCACAAACGTCATTCTTCTCACGCTTCTTATGCCATCAACAATTACAGGTTGGTTCTATATAAGTATGACAATTTCAATTGAAATTGAAATATTAAAAATATCAGTAAGGAATCTAAAGGCAGTGATGAACCTTCAACTTATTTCCTTACTTGGAAATTCAGGGAGTAGGAGTTCTGTGGTACTTATGGCGTGAGTTATTAACAATTTCATTCTGCTATATGGGATGTGTGTACTTTTTTTAAACATGATTCTTTAATTTAATTTAGTTGTTTATTTATACTGTAAGATTACTTCGTTCATGCACTAAATTTCTTATTGAATTGTTGATCTGACATGCTTTTTATTCCTCCCCGTTTTCAGAGGTCTAGTTGAACAACTAGAAAGGGTGAATGTCAGTCAAATGGATAGCGATACACAAATTGCGTTCTGGATCAATGTGCACAATGCTCTTGTGATGCACGTAATGTTCAAATGACCAACAATGATTATGTTTTACCGATTTTCAAGCATACATAACTTGGTCTCTCCTGTTGACAGGCATATTTAGCATACGGAATTCCCCAGGGCTCTCTCAGGAGGCTAGCCTTGTTTCACAAGGTAGTTCGCTCTTTTTTTTTATTTGATTTTATTTATTCTCCTGTTAGAAGCAAATTGTCGGTATTTATGAGTTCTAGGAAAATATTTTTCAGATGATTTCTGACACCTTAAGAATGTTATTGAAACTTTGGAAGCTTTATATTTTTTCCAAATTATCCTTCTTGCGAAGCTCAGACCAGAAAAATAACCAAATAACTATTTATTTCTCATTACCTCCAAGGGAAATTAAAATAAGAAGAAAGAAAACAAACCTCTCTAATTGCATTCAGAAGTAGCATTAGTATATAAATTTTCTTTCTTGACAACATATATCTTTGTTTTACTAGACATCATACTTATTATCAATTAATGAGTACAACTGTATAGTGCAGGCTGCTTACAACATTGGCGGTCATATCGTAAGTGCAAATGCCATAGAACAAATGATATTTTGCTTCCGAACACCTCGGATTGGACGGGTACTCCCCTTAACCCCATCTATGAATTTAAAAAACTCTTAATATATATTGTCTTGGTATGTTTAAGGATTAGCTCTGTCAAACGTGGAATTCATTGATGAGCAGAAGGGCTGTTTATTTTAGAAAACTTTTTTTTTGTTTTGATTTCCTGTTTTTATTTTTAAACACAGAACTGTCACTTTTTTTCAACTTGTTTCTTGTTTTTGAAAATTTGTGCAGAAAATAGAGAAAAAAAAATATTTTTTTCGCTGTTTCCTGTACGTAGATTTGAAAACAAAAAACAGATAGAAATAAGAGGTCAATTTTGTAATTAAAAATGAAAATAAAAATAAAAACAGAAAATATTTGTTAAAAGTAAATGGTCCTAAACTTCCTACCTCCTCCTTTCTGTTTTGCCAGTAGAGGATTACAAATCATTGGTTCTTCGTATGATTTGCATCTGCTGCTTCCAATCCTATGTTATTTTAGAAAGACATCGTATCTATTTGAGTTTTGAATCTATGTGAAATCATAAATTGGTAAGCACAGCTATGATTCAATAGTCATCCATGCTCTTGTAAACTTGTCTAGATTTTGCTTCTTCACTGGAATGAGAAGAATATAACAGCAATCAGCTTTCTTCTTTTGTGCGAGTGATGATATGCTTAGGCAGTTATTAAACCTTTATATTGTTTTCTGATATTGTTCTGCAATTTCTTCTCAAAAGCAAATTTCAAATAAAATTTTCTAACAACCTATTTTGATGATAATTAGGACAGAATGAAATGTTTCATACAATTATTCTTTTTGTCTGTCGTTTTATCAAATACAGTGGCTTGAAAGCTTTGTGTCTGCTGCCCTGAGGAAGAAAAGTGGTGAAGAAAGACAACTTCTCAGTTCCAAATTGGGTCTTACCAATTCCCAACCCCTTGTCTTCTTTGCCCTTTGTACTGGAGCCTTATCAGATCCTGTGGTAATTTTTCTCTCATAAACATTTTGCTACGAAAATGCATTTGAATATAAATTGGAAATTTTTTCTCTGAAGCCTTGTCCTGTGGTAATAAATAACACCCTCATACACTGTTTCTCTGCTAAACTAATTGAACTTCAAAGTGTTTTGCTTATGAAGAATGTAATGGACCATCTTCTAAACTAATGCTGCAGAATTCTGAGAGTAATTTTGATTTTTCATCTATAATACTCCCTGCTCTCTGTTACCCGGATTTTAAAAAGAATTGATTTATTGTGTTGTTACAAATTATAATGCTGCAGCTAAAAGTTTATTCAGCATCAAATATAAGTGAGCAACTGAATATTGCGAAGAGGGAGTTTCTCCAAGCAAATGTAATTGTGAAAAAGTCAAAAAAAGTTTTTCTCCCAAAATTGGTGGAAAGATTTTCCAGAGAAGCATCAATAAGCGTAGATGATCTCTTTGGATGGGTCATGGAGAGTGTTGACAAGAAGCTGCGTGATTCAATGCAGAAGTGCCTTAATCCTAAATCCAGCAAAAAGCCATCTCAGATCATAGAATGGTTACCTTATAGTTCAAGGTTCCGCTACGTGTTCTCCAAGGATGTCATAAACAAGCCTTGGTGGGTATGACTTCTAACTGCTTGGTAAAGATTATTACTATAATTTATATGATTAGTGGAGCATAACTGGTTTGAGAAAGCGAGGAATTTAATTGTAGGTGCTTCAATTTTCGTGTACATTGTAACACGATGCGATCATTGCTTGCCTTAGATACCATATTCTTACAAAGACCATTGTAAATTCTGATAAAATTGGTCGCATACCTTCTAACAAGTGTACAACTTTTAAACAGTAATCATAATAATTATTTAAAAAACTTTTAGCATTGAATATGTCGTATCATCTTATGGACATAGGCCATGTCTAAATTATATGTTTATATTTCTCTTAATATACACTAAATAGATCTCACCTGTTTGATTGATGTCTGTTAGAAGCGAAATAAACATCTTAGAAATAATGCGCTATTGGGATTAAGAAAATAGAATGATGAAGACACATATTTAATCTAGAAAATCCCTGACAGGAAAAAAAATCACAGATAGAGAAGTACTTTATTACATAAAAAAATTAGTATAAGAGAAATATAAAGAGAACGGTTGTAGTAGTATTATTATATTTGTGTTTATATATTTTAGTCTAAGTATAAAAGTTCATATTGCGAAGGCTCTGCCTAGCCACCTTAAATGGAATAAGTGGGGCCTATCGGACCAAGAACTTTACTACCATCACACGATAGACTCTAAAAAATCTCAAAAATATTTTTTCATCTAATTGGTTCTACCTTGAATTTCTTAAACTTTGCTAAGATTTCGGGTCACTAACTCCAACAAAACAATATTTAAATTTGATTTTACTATGTTAAAATTTTATATCAAAAAAATTCTACATCATCATAATAGTAATGTTGGTAGGTCTATGTCGATCTATTTAGGTGTCTATTATTTTGTTGGAATGTCAACTTTATGAATAAAATTGAATTCACGAGTCAACACATATAGAGCATTATAAGCATTTTAACAAGAAAAATGAGTAATGTCTATTCCATTTTAGGAGGGATGAGATGGCTAGAATAAAGAGACAGAAAAAATATATATATAATAGTTAATGTGAAGAAAAACAAAGAAAGAGATGAGAAGAAATATAATGAAAAGAAGATTAAAGAAAAACGAGTATACTTTAATAATAACATTTTTAACAATTTTATTATTGATATGAGCAACTTATTTGTAATGGGACAATTGATATCTGGCAAAGTAGATAATATACTTAATAAAGAGAAAAAAAATTTAGTATGATGCTTTAAATTTATATGTAATGACATTAGGTTTTTTAAGAAAAATGTTCATTAAGTTATTTTTATCATTATTGCTTTAGTTCTTCGAAAATTGTCATTAAATTAATTTTTTGAAGATTTTTTCCCATCACTGTAACTCATTACAAGGATTAATGCGGTGATATTGTGGAATTTAATTTTTTTATAAAATTAATATTTTTCCAAATTAGATTATAATGTGTTTTCACTTTTTTGTCTTTAATAAAGATTAATATGATAATTTTTTTATAAAGTAAAAAATAGAATGATTATTTGGCAATAGATTAAATATTTGATGGATTAATTTGGTAATAGAATCTTTAAACAACCAAGATATTAAGGATTTAATTTTTTTTATGACTGATTTATTGATCAATGTTTTTTCAATCTAATTGAGAGTGCAGACTTTTCTAATTCCATTATTTTTTAATGTGTCATGTGATTTCGCTTATGAAAAATATTTTTTTTATTTTTTTCAAATATTATTGCTTAAATTTAGTTATTAATCGCTAAATTATTCAATTGCTAACATATCAAATTTAAGAATTCAGAAATATCAATTTTACTTATCATATCAATTTAATATTTCATTCATTTTGAAAAAAAAAATCTTTATCAGAATATACTTTTCATTTGCACATTTATCACTATCCAAAATATAGAAAAAAACATACTATTACATAAAATTTAAATTAAGACTTTTCTCCATATTTAAATTGTTATTTCATGTGACTGCGACAGAATAAAATATGTATTTATATTTTAATAAAAAATTAGACTATAAACTCACAGTTTTATACAATTATTTAATAAAATATTATTATATATGATAAGTTTATTAATTTTTAAAATAAAAGTTTAAAAATTATACTAACGATCATTTGTTTTTAAATATTAGTGTATGACTTTTAAAATTTATTTTTTTACAATAATTTTAGGAAGGAAAGAGTTTTTCCTAATCTTATTTATTATGATAAACTTTATGAGTATAAGATTGATTACAAGAATTTGTTAAGTGGAGTAGAATATGATATTGCATTTGATACATCCTAAGTTTGAATATCTACTTATCTTTTTAAAATAAAATAAATGTAAATTTCATTTTAAATATTTGTTGAGCTGGAAGACTTTTTACTTTGGATAGGATTACCATCCACTCCTGAATTTTTGCTTACCAAAAAAAACAAGATTGACAAGATGAATTATTTGTTGAAAGGTAGCATATTCAAACCTTCACTTATCTCTATTATATTATATAAGATAAACGTAAGTTTTTATATAAGTGTTGATAAAGTTTAAAAATTTTCATTGTCTTTGAATGGAACCTTATTTCATCCCAAAAATTCTTGCTCACATTTTTTTTTTAATCATATGACTTAATAGTTGACCTATTTCCTTTTTTTTATAAATAAGAGATAAAATTAAGTGTTTTATTTTGATAAAATATTATAATAGTCTAAATTTTGTTATCTTTTTACTACATCAACACTTGTGTTTATAAAATTTGTTAAAAACTGAAAATAGACTAGCATTTGAATTAAAATTGTTTAACAACAACAATTTAAAGACTAATTTGTACTATTATAATACATATGTGGTAAATTATCCAACTTACATACCAATAACGTTAAAGAATATTTTTAATATACAAAATATCCAATAATAACTACAATTTAAAAGACTAATCTCACTATGTATATAATATTTTACTTACATGTCACGATTAAGTAAGTTAATATCTAAAGACTTAAATATGTTTAGATTCAAGTAAATATAGTTTTGTTTACTTTTAGTTATTACAAGTTTTTTTTATCATTTTTAAATCTTTAAAAAAAATTTACTATCATTTTTTAATTTTTATCACTATCTCGAGTTAGTATAATGTTGATATGATTAATAAAATAAATAATATTAAGTGTAATAATCAAAGTAACAAATAATATTTTAAATTAAAATAATTAAATTATTTCTAGATACTCAATTCAATTATGTATTTATTATTTTATATAAATAAGGTTATTATATACATTTATCTTTATAATTTATTTTTTAATTATTATGAACAATAATTTTATTTTGTTAGTATTATTCTTATTTTTCAATTCACTAATTTAATTTTAATATTATACTATTTAAAAAAATATATAATTTAATTTTAATATATTACTTTTGATGTTATTTTTATATTTTAATTTATTATTTTTGACCTATTGCATATAATTTATTTTTAAAATATATCTCAAGCAATAATTTTATTTCTAAAAGTAAAAATAAATTGAAGTATGATATATTAAAAGTAAATTATATTACAATCAGTCAAAATTAATAAATTAAAATATAAAAATAATATAAATATATACATATATATTAAAATTAAATTATAAATTTCTAAATAAATTATAAATTAAAAATAATGTTAAAAATAAATGAGTGAATTGAAAAATAAGAGTCATATTAAAGTAATAAAATTACTCTTCATAATATATTAAAAATAAATTATATATAATTATCTTATTTATATGAAATAATAAATATATTAATTAATAATTACACATATATAATTAATATAATTATCTTAATTTAAAATATTATTTATCATCTTAATTATCTTAATTAATATTATTTATTTTGATAATTACATAAACACTAAACTAACTAAAATCAATTATAAAGATTATAATATGATGAAAAAAATGTTAAAATTTAAAAATAAAAAAAATTATAATAACAAAGTCATGTTTGCATGAACATAAAATATATTTAAGTCATATATATATATATATATATATAAAGAAAGAAATGTCGTACCGATTGATTGTTAGTGCTTATAATTTGTTAAATATTAATTTTGTGATTAATTTAGCATAATATTTCTCTCTCTTTAATATTGCGGAGTGAGTCTATACTTTTGATCATCGACGGATCCACGTTTGTGGTTGTAGGAGCAATTGTCTCCCCCTTTGAATATTTTAATATAATATACATATATAATTATAAATTATTTTTATAATTTAACATATAATAAAAAAATAATTTACAATATAAATATTATTCTTATAAATTTATTATTAGCTTCTCTTTTTATATTTTTAATTGAGCACAGTCAGTATTTTTCCTTTTTCTATATGTGCATTTTGCACATTATTTACGCAATAAATAAAATTTTTATCTCTCAAATCATTTCAAATCTATTTTTTTATCTTTATTTTTAAATTAAATTTTAATAACTTTTCTAAAAGAAATTATCAATAGTTAAAAAAAATATATTATATTATATTATAATTTAAATTATTTATTATAAATCTAAAATCTAAAATATATACTTAAATATATCTATTTGCTGTGAATTTTGATTATAATATAATTTATATATTAAATTATTTATTTATATTTAAATTTTAATTGTATACAAATAAACATTTATCATGTATAATATATTAATTAAAAAATATATATATTTATTGTTTCCGCAATTAAAAATTTCTAAATTTATAATTGATTTTGGTCATATTCTTCGAGAAATATTATTAAGTGTAACAAATTAATTTACCTAAAAAAAAACGAAAGTAACAGATTTTTAATGAAAGAGTATTATTAAGAATGATTTTTAGGTGTCCCAAAAAAGTTATGTTAAAATTTAAATGTAATTAAATATTTCATGAATTACTTCCTCGACGATTATTGAACATAATTGTGTACGACAAATGAAATGAGAGATATTTACAAAATCTCTAGCACGACAAATGATTTAAAAAATAAAATGATATATATATATATATATATATATATATATATATCCTTAGAGTACTTAACACATAAGATATGTAGTGGCATGATAAATGAAATATTTTTTTAAAAAAACATTAGTTTTTATGTGATTACACAAATATGAAAAATATGTATTTATACGAGGGAGGAGTTACATAAATTCAAGAACATCTTGTAATATTAAACTAGTTACTTATATCGATCGGTTTCTCGCATTCAAGACTCGGCAAGTTGAGGAATCGAATGATCGGTCTAAAAAATTGACAAAAGTATACTAGAGTAATTAGATCTTGCTTACAGAGAACACCACCTGATAGAAGCATGGGACGAAGCGCACTACTCAAGATCTAGAAACTATACTACACCCCTCTTAATTGATAGGTACTCAAGATCTGATAAGTTTCATTAAGGGAAACTAACATTGAGGAGGGAAATGAAGGGTATAAAGGACAAGGTCACATAGGGAAAAATCCCAACAAAGAAAAGGAGAGAAAAAGATCATAGAGGGATCCCGGACATAATGTTGATATGAACATTGGCGCCTACCGTGGGGCTTCAAGAAAACTTTTCCCGACACCCACAAGTTTGAGAGAGCAAAAGCGAAAGCAGTAAAGGAGGAGCAAAGGTGATCATGCCTGTAACCAAGAACCAAGCAAGTTCTACCAATAAGGGTGAGGAAGATACATTGCAGAGGCTACTCCGTGCGATAGCCTCTCTATAAGAAAGGAGTAATGAGCAATCACGACTCAGTGCGAAGGCAGTAAGACATCAAATGGAGGTAGAGGAACAACATCACCAAGTTGAAGAGTGACATCTCGAAGCTATATAGATGGATGAGCAAGGGGAGGAGGAGCTTTGCCAATAGTTGGCTGTCATGAAAGCAACTACAGAGAGGGTTGGAGGACCAACACGAGAGGTGGTGGACATCTATGCATTTTGGGGACAACCTTTCAACGAGGAGATCAATAGGACTCCCATCCCGGTCAACTTCCGAGAGTTGGTAGTAGATCCGTTTGATGACACTCAAGATCCGCATGCTCATCTACAAGTTTTTCAAACTCAAATGTACATTAGTGAAGGGAATGATGTCCTTAGTTATAAGTTGTTCCCACGTACTCTGAGAGGAGTGGCCATGTAATGGCTATCGACCCGCCCTACCCGAACCATTCAATCATTCAAGGACTTAGCCATCCTGTTCATTTCGCAGTTCGCAGCTAACAAGGCAAAACGATTGGAGGTGGCCAATTTGTTTGACATAAGGCAAGCAAAAGGGGAAAACCTGAAGAGTTATCTCGCCAGGTTTAAAATAATGTTACGGTTCGGAAAATGACCCAGACCAAAAGTTCTTTGTCAAAGTCTTCCAAAAGGGGTTACAAGTCGAGCAGTTTAGTGATGCATTAACATTGAGCGATCATCTAATATGGAGGAGATAAGGGAGCTGACAGAGAAGCACATAGAAATCGAGGAAGACTTGGTTGACCGACTTGAAGCGGAATGTCAACCCTTGGTGACCCAAGAGATGAAGCAAGGTACCTCAGGAGGAGTGAAAGGATAGGCGAGCAACCGGATCCAACTTCAAACACATGACAATAACATCTAATCCTTCACCCCACTAAAGGCGAAGAGAGCGCAAATACTGCGTGAAGTATATCATACTTAACTGCTGGATTTCCTGAAAATAAAGAATAGTTAGGTGCTTGGACAAAGACAGGACGAGTGGTGTGAATTTCATATGGCTCATGGCAATTCAACAAAGGATTGTTGGACCCTTCGAGCCCAAATTGAAAAACTGATCCAGTAGGGCCATCTGGGTAGTTTCATCTAGAATAAGGGCAACGAGACCTCAGCAAATCAGGACAAAGCTGGAAAGGAAGCAGATGAAGGACAATAATGAACTGACCAGGAAGAGACAAGAAAGGGAGAAAGGTAGAGGGAGAGAAGCAAGTCGAGGCAAAGATCTAACACCTCCTACAAGGGAACCATCGCTACTATATCAGGAGGCAACATCAAAGCAAGTCGAACAGCATCCACAAGCAAAAAGCGACCCAGGGAAATCCTGACGATTCAAGCGGAAATGGGTAGTGTACAGAGCTTGGTCATAACGTTTAGTGATGAGGACTTGAGGTACGCTCCCCCTCAACGAGATGACCCCATGGTGATTTCTGTAATAGTCGCGAAGCACAGAGTGGAGAGGGTCCTAATAGATTAGGGGGGTTCAGCTAATATCCTATATTGGTCGACGTTTCAAAAGTTAAGACTTCCGACATCCATTCTTGAGGAATACTCGGGCACCTTGTTCGATTTTGTTGGAGAGCAGGTTGAGATAAGGGGGATAGTGGATTTGGAGAATACATTCAAGATGGGGGTTGACGCGTGAAGCATACTGGTCTTATACACAGTGGTCGACACATGGGCCTCCTATAACATGATTATGGGACATCCTGCTTTGAATAGACTGGGGGTGGTAGTATTCACCCCGCATTTGTGTATGAAATACCCTATCGAAAAGGAAGTAGGTGTCGTTTGGGTTGACCAAGGGGGTAGTCCGCAAGTGCTACAAAGATAGTCTAAGGATAGGGCCACGACTCTCAAGTGGCGGAGGAGTCTCTGTCAACTTCTTGGTCTTGGATTTAGACCCACAACATCAATTCAAGGATCAAAGACTGTGCCCTGTTGAAGAGTTGAAGGAGGTCCAGATAGGCCCCTCAGTCTCCCACAAGACAAAGATAGGAACAACTTTGGGAAAAGAAGAAGAGGGTTGACTCATACGCTTCCTCGTCGAAAATAAGGATGTGTACGCCTGGTGTCCGACCGACATGTCGGGCATTGACCCGGATTTCATATGCCATCGCCTGTCCATAGCACTAGGTGCTCAGCCGGTTGTGCAGCAAAGATGGAAGTTGGGGGAGGATAAGCAAAAAGAGGCTAAGGAAGAAACCAACAAGTTACTGACGACAAGATTTATCAAAGAGGTACAGTACCCTTCGTGGCTTGCTAACATGGTCATGGTAAGGAAATCTAGCGGCTGGTGACGGATGTGCACAAATTATATTGGCCTAAATAAGGCTTGCCCGAAGGATCCATACTCGCTCCCCAACATAGACTGATTGGTAGATGGAGCTTCAAGTTTTGCCTTATTAAGCTTTATGGACGCTTACTCAGGGTACAACCAGATAAGAATGCATCCTCAGGACGAGTCCAATACTACCTTCATCACTGACTCCCGAACCTTCTGCTATGAGGTAATGAATGCCCTTTGGCTTAAAAAATACAGGTGCTACCTATCAACGTTTGATGGATAGGATCTTCAAATACGTGATGGGAACTAATGTGGAAACCTACGTTGATGACATTAGTGAAATCGATAATGGCTAGCAAACACTTCAATGCCCTACAAAGGGGTATTTCAAATTTTAAGAAGACATCAACTCAAGTTAAACCCTAAGAAATGTTATTTTGGGGTTCAGGCGAGAAAATTTCTAGGGTTTATGTTAACTGAAAGGGGGATTGAGGCCAATCCTGAAAAATGTCAAGTCGTCATTGACATGAGGAACCCGCGAAACGTCAAAGAAGTACAACAACTAGCTTGGAGGATCATTGCCTTATCCAGATTCTTGTCTTGATTAGGCAAGGCGGCCTTAATCATCTTTCAAACCCTGAAGAAAGGAGGAAACTTCCTATGGTCAACGAAAAGTGAAGAAGCTTTCCAAAAGATGAAGGTGATGCTGGCGGCCCCACCCGTCCTTACCAAGCCGACTCCAGGTACCCCTCTTCTTGTTTATTTATCTGTGGTTGATGATGTCGTTAGCGCAACCATTGTCCAAGAGAAGGAAGGAAACCAGTGTCCAGTCTATTTTATAAGCAGAGTCTCATAAGGACAAGAGAAGAGATATCAGAAGATAGAGAAGGTCATCCTCGCTCTTATAGTCACTTCGAGGAGACTTCACCCATACTTCTAGGGCTATCATGTAATCGTCCGAACTGACCTACCCATCTGGCAGATACTGCGAGAGCCGGACTTGGCTAGGAGAATGGTGGGATGGAGAGTCCAATTGTTCGAGTTTGATACATCTTTCAAAAGAAGAGGTCATATCAGAGCCCAAGCATTAGTCGACTTCGTAATAGAGTTAGCTCTAGTTGGACACCTGGGCAATAGAGGTAGGGAATGGTTTTTATCCGTCAATGGAGCATCCAATCAAAGCGGGAGTGGGGCAGGAGTCATCCTTGAGGATCCTAACGGAGTCTTGGTCGAGCAATCATTGCGGTTTGAGTTTAAGGCTAGTAACAACCAAGCCGAATATGAAGCATTACTGTCCGGGATTAAGTTGGCCAAAGAGCTAGATAACTATATTTTAACAGCCAAAAGCGATTCAAAGCTGGTCATAGGTCAGGTAAATGGAGAGTATCAAGCCAGAGATCCTCAACTGTTCAAATACTGGGATAGAGTGATGAAATTGGCAGCCTCATTCGAAAAATTCACACTCCTGCATGTCCTTTGTGAGCAAAATGAAAGGGATGACTTATTATCAAAACTAACCAGCACCCAGAGAAGCGAGAACAACCGGTCAGTTATCCATAAAAAAATCGGTTGGCCAACGGTGGAAGAACAAGGGGTGTGTTGTGTGGAGACAAAGAAGACATGGATGGACCCATTTTTGGAATACTTCAAGAGGGACATCGTTCCAAATGACACAACTCAAGCTAGAAAGTTGATGAGGGAGGCATCCAAATACACTCTTGTGGGCGAACACTTGTAAAGGAAGGGCTTCTCCTTTCCACTACTCAAATGCCTAGACACTAACGAGGCTGAGTATATAATGCGAGAAGTGTATGAGGGCGCGTGTGGGTCACACATTAGAGGTCGAGCCTTACTAAGTAAAGTTTCCAGAGCAGACTATTACTGGCCAATATTAAAATATGATTGCCTGGAGTATGTTAAGAATGCAACACATGCCAAAGGTTTGCAGATGTACACAAGGTCCCACAAGAGCAATTACATTCAATCATGTCCCCCTAATCATTCCATAAATTGGATGTTGATATCTCGGGTCCTTTCCCTATAATAGTAGGGCAGATAAAGTATTTAATCGTGGTTGTAGACTATTTCACAAAGTGGGTTGAAATAGCCAGTCACCACCATTCTGACTGAAAGAGTCAAGCGTTTCCATTAGAAGAGGCTGATATGCTAGTTTGGGCTCCCGGTCGTGATAGTCCCAAACAATGAGACAAAATTTGCTTCTCAGTCGGTGACCAAGTTCTGCTTGCAACTAAAAATTCAGCAGTCATTCACCTCAAATAAGCATCCCTAATCAAATGGTCAGGCAGAGGCGGTCAATAAAGTCATATTGAGAGAACTGCGAAGATGGCTCGAGAAGGCTAAAGGAAGATGGGTAGAGGAGCTCCCCCAGGTGTTATGGTCGTACCACATTACCCCTCATTCCACTTCAAATGAAACTCCATTCTACCTAACCTTTGGCACAGAGGCAATGATCCCGGTTGAAATCAGGAAGCCATCCTCCAGATCACCTAATTCCAACACGCCCAAAATGAAGACGAGCTATGAGTAAATCTGGATCTGTTATAGGAGGCTCATGAGATGGCTCATATAAGAGAGTATGCGATCAAGGGGTAGACAACAAAGCCCATGACAAAAGAATTTCCCCCCAACAGTTCAAAAGCCAAGACTTGGTGCTAAGGAAAATATGTAGAACTGCCGATAGTAACAAACTCACCCAAAATTGGGAGGGACCCTACAGGATCACAAAGGATATAGGAAAAGGTGCATACCGACTTGAACACTTAGATGAAAAGAAAAATCCCCACACTTGGAATGCAGCCAACTTGTAGTTTTATTACAATTATATATATCAAGTAAGTGTAACAATGTTGCCTTTGTTTTTTCTAGCAATGACAAATTGAATACATGACATATTTACAAAGCAAAGAATAATTTTCATTGTCCAAGATCCTGTGAGAGGCAGTCCAAAGACCCCCTAAACAAAGTCCAAGACCTTGTAAGAAGTAGTCCAAAAACCCCCCCGAGGCAAAGTCCAAGACCCTCCAAGCAATGTTCAAGACCCTATGAGAGACGGTCCAAAAACCCCCTAAGGCAACGTCTAAGACCTTGTGAGAGGTAGTCCAAAGACCCCCCAAGGCAATGTCCAAGACCTTGTGAGAGGTGGTCTAAAGACCTCCCAGGCAATGTCTAAGACCCTATGAGAGGCGGTCTAAAGACTCCCCCAGACAATGTCCAAGACTCTGTGAGAGGCGGTTCAAAGACTCCATCAGGCAACGTCCAAGATCTTGTGAGAGACAGTCCAAAGACCCCCTTAGGCAACGTCAAAGACCTTATGAGAGGCAGTCCAAAGACCTCCCAGACAACATCTAAGACCTTGTGAAAGGCGGTTCAAAGACCCCTCCAAGCAAAGTCCAAGACCTTGTGTGAGGCGGTCCAAAGATCCCTAGGCAATGTTCAAGACCCTATGAGTGGCGGTTCAAAGACCCCCTCCAAAGCAACATCTAGGATCCTCAAAAAGGCGACCTTAAAATTCTAGTACTAAAAAAAAACACAAAGGGGGTACTTAAGCATACAAAACAAAGGTAATACTCATTGTCGACTCCGTAGTTAGCTACGATATAATCCTTCTTTAAGATAAAATTTGCTTGATGCTACTTACTCTACAAGTGCGTTACTTATTTTGTACAAGCGTGTCACCCAAAAACTGACAAGTAACTTAGAAAAAAATTTAGTGAATAAGTAAAATTTCATTAACAATACAAGACAAAGTGACATAGAAAGATTACACGACGGGAGAACTGGGTGGGGTAGTAGTCTCTACTAATCAACCGTCAACAACCTCCTTGAAAATACTAGTCTTAGATACATCTAAATCAAGGTATAAAAAAGATATTTGCTCCAAAGGAGTAAAGTCGGACTCGAATATGTCAACTATGACCGAATCCTTGTTAGCAAATTCTTCCTCCTCTTGAGAGTTGCCATTGTGCATCCTTCAGCAACTAGCTTGTCGTTCTTTATAACTAAGTTTTCTTTTTCAGACTCCATATGTTGGCTCTCGGCCTCCAGCTTTTCTTTGACTACCTAAAAGAATTATTAAAGAAATGATGTATTATCGTTAGGCTTGCACTGAACTAAACCAACTCCAACGTAATTTGAGATTTAATTTGACAAATGAATCATTTAACTTGCTTCACGAATTAAATGAGTTGAATTTGAGTTATGTATAGTCCAATTTAGTTTGTTTAAGAATCAAATCTTATATATATATATATATATATATATATATATATATATATATATATATAAATTAATAATATATTTATTTTATTACACTCATGAAAATTTTTAATTAATTTCAATGAATTTGTTTTTACCTAAATAAATAAAAACATGTATAATAATTATAATTTCAAAATAAACTAAGCTAATAAATTGAACTGAATTGTTTGTGAGTTTGAGTTGAAAAAAGTTTATACCAAACTTGAGTTTAGTTCAAGGCAAATTATTATTTTTTTTGAATTGAATCAAGTTGAACAAACTCAACTCATTTCTAACACTAACTACAATAACAAAAGAGAACATTTGTCATGACTATACTCGTAACAAAAATATTTTCTTTATCGTTGATGTTATGTCATAGATGCTTGTTAATATTAAACATACAAATGTTGTTGAAATTTGTAGTTACAAAGAATTGTGCTCTTAAAATTTAAAACAGTATTTATCACATAAAATATAAAATAATTAAAATACATTTGAAACTTTTATTTTTAACATTTAAATCTAATTTTAATATCTAAAATGATAAAACCAAATACTACCATAGATCTCACCGATATCAATTTGATTGCATGTCTCTCATTTGATTTTATTTTACACCTAATTAATTTGTCCTTATTTATTGAATTCAAGCATTTAACAATTAATAAATAATAATTAGAGTTCACGTCAGAGCTTATTTGTTTATTTACTTATTTATTTTTATCTCTTGTTTGAATTGCATATTTATTATCAATTTAAATTACATCACATCTCTCTCACTTGATTTTATCTCATTCCTAGTCAATGGTCTTAGTGTGCTGAATCTAACCCTATGTTTGGGTGAGTGAAATTAAAATAAAAATAAAAAAGAATTTTGAATTAAAAAATAAAAAAAGATTTTTTTAAATCAACTTTTTTTTATCCCTTTTCTTTACTTTCTCTTCAAATGGTTATTTGTGTGTTTTTTTCTCTTCTTATCCAAACATAATCAATCATTAATAAGTTGACAAATATCTATCTCTCTACATATATTCAGGGAAACTTACAGTAAGCCTTACAAGTACAAAAAGAGAAAATAAATTGTTTTCTTTAAAATAAGTATATTAAACAAATAAAATCTGTCATATTCATTAATTAAAATAACAATTAAAATTTTGATAAAATTCATGTATATATATAATAATTACAAAGTTATAAAAGTCTCAATTTTTTTTTGGAATCAACAATTATTAGTGTAATTTATCTTTTAATTTATAATCCCATAACTTTAGAGAATCCAGGAAAAGAGAGTAAGAGAATGAAACATATTGGGAAAGATTTTATATGTTTAACAAAAAAAAAAAAAAAGCATGGGAGAGATTGACCTATCAATTTGTGTATTCAAAATATATACCCCGTAATAGACTAAGCTTATGGACACAATTTTATGATTGACTTGAAGTGTCATAATTATATTATTAAATATAAGAATAATAAATATGTTTATGAAATAAAATAATAAGTAACAACATTATTTTTTTATTAAATCACATTTTTATTATATTATAATAATATTTTTTTCATTAATTAATTTTAATTTATGAAAAAAATTATTTAAATATATACTAATTTTTTTTAAAGTATAAATATCAATAAAGTGAGTTTTGACTCTATCAACAAAAATTAGCTAAAAAGCTAAAAAATAACTAAAAGTTGATAGTTGATAATTAAAAACTATTAAATAAACTTATTGAATTATAAGTGTTTGATAAAATTATATATTAAGGTGGTTGATAAATATAAAATTATAAAAATAAATACATTTATATGATATTTTAATATATTTTTTTAATTTTAATTTATGTTAATCAATATTGTGATTAAAATATCTTGAAGTTCTATATATAAAAAAGATATTATATAAAAAACATATTAAAATATAATATTAAAATAATAAAATAAATAATATAAAAAATATAATGATTAAAATAATATACAATAAAAAATATTTACAAAATATAATATAATAAAATAAAATAAATATATAATTTATCAATATCAACTATATCTTGAAGTATAATATTAAAATAATAAAATAAATATTTAAATAATATAATAATTAAAATAAATAATATAATATAAAAATATTTAAAAAATAAAATAAAATAAAATAAATCTATTATTTATATTATCAATATATTATGCAATAATATGATAAAAATAATAAAAATATTTATTGGACAATATAGGATAAAAATAATAAGATCATGTCTTATAAATGAAAGAAAAAACAGAAAATGATAAAATCTTAGCTTATATTAAAAAATAATAAATAAATAAAGTATTTAAAAATAAAAGAAAATAAATATAAAAAATTAAAAATTATAAACTAACATTTTAAAAAACATTATTTAAAATAGCTTTAAAAAATTTGCAAATTTGTAGGAAAAACTTGTTTACTAAATACTATTTCTTTTAACACTAAATCTTGTTAAAAAGGTAAAATAAGTCTTTCAAGTAACTGTAACTAATCTAAAGTCTTCTTTTACCCGTAACGGAAAACAAATTTCTTGAAAACTTATCTAAAGTGTTACTCCTTTGTATCATTTAAAAATTGAATCGATTAAATTTAAATTTTAAAATATTAAATAATAATATTGAATGTGAATTTTGTCAACTGTTTATTATTACTCACCTTTCCAATTTCGTCAACTGTTTTGAATATTTTCTATGTGTTGGGTTAGGTCACTGGATAAGAAATAATGATAGTTTTTTTGTTGTTGAAAATGATGTATTAGAAATTATTCATGAACAAAAAGATGCATTAAAAATTAAGATGGATATATTAATAATATTTTGTATTTTTTTTAACTAATGTTCATAGAAAGTCCACGAGTTAACACTTATAAATAATAGGCCTTTTAAAGTAATTTTTACTTAATATATAATTTTTTCTTTGTTAATTAATTACTGGAAAATTTATTTTAAATAAAAAAAATCTTAAATACAAGTGATAATAAACCGCTTAGAATCTCCTGTATAAAATTTAATGCTTAGGGAAGAATATATTATATAAGGAAGGAAAAGAAAACAAAAAGAAAAAATAAAAAATCCGCTGGGAAAGTGTCACACACTTCGCGTGTTGGTGTTGTTTCTACTTTTTCTCTCACCACTCTCTCTATCTTTCCGTCTATCTCTTTCATCGCCGGAACCCTAAATCGATCCGCCGGACCTCGACCTCTCCGGTGAGTCTCTGCCTTCCGGCGAGGTTTCGTCGACCTTCTCGATGCTCTTACGCTTTTTCGTTTGAAGTTTGCTTACTTGATTGAAGTTACACTCACAAAGCATGAATTGATTGATGCAGTAGATGACTGTACGATTGGGGAATAGGTGAGATCAGAGGGCTGGATTTCCTCGCCGAATGGAGGGAGGTAGCGTCTTTAGACTTTCTTCTTCTGGTACTGTTCATGTCCAACTTTTTTTGTGATATAGGGTTCTCGTTTTTTTGTTGTTGTTTTGATTAGGGTTTCTTTGCTTTTTAGTGGTGAGTTTTTGTTTCCCCCTTAAAGATATAGGTTTGTCCTTGTTTGGAGTTTTTATTTTTATTTTTTTATGAGTCTGGTTAATTTAATTGGTGCCGAGCCTGAGAAGAATTTTTATGTGACTGCTTTTAATTCAACAAACAAAGTGGTCAATTCTGTAAATTATTTTGGAAGGTTTTTAAGGATGTGTCGTTAAGGAGTATGGTTGCTCAGTTCATTGGGAGGGTTGGTGCTGTGTGAAGTGTGAACAGATCATGCCACGGGTAAAGTGGACATCCTTTATCTTTTTTTAAACCTGGAATTTTTTCAATAAGAAGGATGATATTGGTTATTAAACACTTTTTATGAAATTGCACACGAATCAAACGGTCTCTTTTTTTTTAAAATTCCCCTTTATTTACTATATTTTGGTTTGTAAATATGTGTGGAAGTTAGTTATACAAGCCATTCATGAGTGATTTCATTTAAAAGAATTTCATGATGTAAAGCAGTGTTATTTTAATAAAATAGGTGGATGAAGGGAAGCTAACATGAGTGTTGCTATGACTATGAACTATGAAGAAAAAGCTTTCTTACTGATGATTGTGTTAACCTATCTGTGTAGTGAATGCATGGAAACCACATGGGTGGCTTTAATTAGTTGTATTTATCATGTGCACCTTTTTTGCCACATTATACTTTTCTAAACAACATTCCTAGATCACTAGACAGTCTCTAAACCCAGGGCCTTAAGCTGTTTGCCACTGCTCCCCTCCTCCCTATGTCTGGTGGCTTTTTAAGTATATTAGTGGTAGATTAGATAGATTCATAAATATTAATCCCCAGTGACCAGTTATATTCTATATGAATATGATTTTTGGTTTCCTTAATTCAGATACTTTAGGTAATTCTTGAATTGATTGATATTTTAAATTCTGTAATTGCCAAATGTTTAATGATCAAGTTGTTTTCTGCTTTGGGCAAGTTGAAGCTGTATGTTATCTGCTTCGTGTTCCTATGTAATCAATAGCAGCTGGAGTGGCCGAGTGGGGCAAGGTGGGTGGAGTTTTCTAGCTCTCAGATGCTTGTGAGTGTTTTAGTATAATGGTGGGGTGCTCTGCAGTTTTGGCACCTCAGAGACATGGGTGGTGGAATATAAGCTGTTACTATTGGTATTTCTGGATTAGATCTGATCGGACAAAGGTCTCTTTAGCTGCGAGATCTAGATCAGAGAACCCATTGTGCATCCAGCTGGAACCTAAAAGTCCCATTTCTAGTATTTACTCCTATGCCACTGTGGCTGTTCCGCTCTGTTTCAATGGAAGCTTCTCGAGGAAGCATTCTTCCTCTGTTTCATTTTGCATGGGTCATGCGCAGTTGGGTTTCTCATGCCCAAATTTGAACTTTCCTAATATTCTTTTTTATTAGAAATGTCAAATGACAAAGAGATCACTGTTTTTTTTCTCTCTAGTAGTTGGCATGACTGCCCTTTTTTGTAATTGACATTGATGTACCTTTTTTAGTAGTAACTATCTCTTTTTTTCCTTATTTGGTTAAGTTTTTAAGACTTGTTACTGCTACTTTATTTTTTTTAAATAATATAGGCAAATAAGAATGATGGGTTTTTTTTTCCTTGAACTTTGAATATATATATATATATATATATATATATATATATATATATATATATATATATATATATATTATGGTACATAGTTTTAAAACTATTAACATTATTAATTTTGTGTGTTTTAAAGTACATCATAGCATTGTTTAATCCATGTAGCTACAAACAGATGTGTATGTCTGTGTGGTGGATCTTATGCATGTACCTCTGCTTGTGAATTTGTCTGTTTGTGCATGCATGTCACTTCATGAATATTTGTATATCAAATTTAAGCATGTTTTTCTAGTTATTTGACTTATTTCTCTTATTCTAATATGCTTATTTGTTTTAGGGATACATCCATGGATTATGATGACAATGATTTTCAAAGTCAGAATCTCCATTTACCTGGTGAAGGGAGCACAAAATTTCCTCCAGTATTAAGGCCATATCCTCTCCCCAAGTTTGATTTTGATGAAAGCCTTCAAGGGCATTTAAGATTTGATAGTTTAGTTGAAACTGAAGTTTTCCTTGGTATTGAAAGTAACGAAGATAACCAGTGGATTGACGCATACTCCCGGGGAAGTAGTGGCATAGAGTTCGGTTCAACTGCAGCTGAATCTTGCTCTATATCAAGGCATAATAATGTTTGGTCTGAGGCCACTTCCTCAGAATCTGTTGAAATGCTATTAAAATCTGTTGGACAGGAAGAATTTGTCCCTAGAGAAACTGTTATACAGGAATCCGATGCCTGTGATGAACTGGTATGCTTAGCTAAGCAAATGGAGCCCGATCCTAAACCTTACAATAGAAATGCATTTAAAGATAATGTTACTGATTTTCAGCCACCAGGTTGTATCCAAGAAAGGCAGCAGTCTCTGGCTGGAGTTTCCCAAGGTGAACTATGCATTGATGGAAATTTAAGTAATCTGCAGCCACATGATATGCTTGGAAATATTGACTTGCCTGTGGCTGGGGGGATTTTCTTTGCTGATGGCAAAAGTAATGATACAAATCAAGGAAAATTTGAGACTATAGCTGATGGTTCTCTGGAAGAAAAAACTCAAGAGGACTCAACTGCTTCTGGGGTGAAGGCTAGTACTACTGCAACTTCTGTACAAAATATCTCTTCTACTTGTGATGTCTTAAACATTCAAAATGTGCAAAATCATGTTGTTGGCATGGGTGACGAGGAGCAAAGTTCTTTACAAATACAAACTAATGAGCAAGATTTGGATTCTTCTGTGATTAACAAAGATTCTGATGTTGACACTCGAACTTCAGATGTAAATGCAGTTGGGAGTGAAGTGCATCATTCCAATAAACCTCTTTGTTCAATTCCTATGGAAGAAGCACTGGAAAGTGGCAACGTAGTTGAAGGCCTTGTGACTTGTGGAAGTAGTTTAGAGGGCTCCTTGAGCATGGTATCTGATTGTATTTCTGACTTGCAGAACACAGAAAGATGCAATGAAGATGCATGTTTCAGAGATTTGTCTCGCCGCAATGCAAAGGAAGATACAAGTGTGGATGATCAATCTGCACTAAATACAAGTGACCCTCCAACGGTTGCAATTAAAGATGATTCCAGTTCTGAGCAGCATATAATTGGGGTCAGCAAATCTGAGTGTAGTACGTGGCCTAATTTTCAGCAGAATGTGGGTACCTTTGAGAAAACATATAGTGAAAGCAGTGTTTCTAAGGAAAAGGAGTTATTGAACATTGGTAACCAGATGGATGCAGAGGTTTTATTAAGTAAGTCAGAGGCATCTATGTTTGCTATGGGGGATAATAAAACTTCTACTGTTAGTAAAGGAAATAATGATAGCAAAGCAGGAGGTTTTTCTAGTTTAGGTGCAGTGGCTTCTACAAAATCTTGTATTTTGGGTGAGGCAACTCAAGTATGCGAAATCAATGAACCTGACAAGCAGGGTGACCATGAAATTTTTTGTCAAGATCTTGCCATTGACCAAGAGAATAAGAAGGCCACTTTTGATTCCAGCCTAATGCATTGTGATGTTTACCAATCCCATCTTGTTGATACAGGAGTTAGTTCATCATCTCTTAGTGCAGGTAGCATGGAAACTAAGTTGACAACTTCCACAGTATCAATTGATGTCGAGGCTGTCAATAATTCAGGTATACTAGAATTACTTATGAAAATAGACTTGATTTAACATAAGGATAGAATCTTAGTCACTATAAGGTTTAAGTACATGGTTTCTTTTCATCTTATTTTTCAGCTTCACAATATATATCAGAAAATATTAGTTTGACATCCTGTGAGAGAGTGGATGTTCCACCTCCTAGCAGAGTTGTGTCCACACATGAAGTTACAGATCTCTATGAAGTTCAAGGAGTGATGCTTGTTGGGTCTGCTTCTAGTGTTGAAAAGGATAACTCTGAAGCTAAAATAGCCAATGAAGCAAGCTCTGCAGCTAAATTGGTCAATGAAGCAAGCTCTGAAGCTAAAATAGCCAATGAAGCAAGCTCCGAAGCTAAAATAGCCTATGAAGCAAGCTCTGAAAATAAAATTGTCAATGAAGCAAGCTCTGAAGATAAAATAGTCAATGAAGTAAGCTCTGAAACTAAAATAGTCAATGAAGCAAGCTCTGAAACTAAAATAGCCAATGAAGCAAGTTTTGAAGCTAAAATAGCCAATGAAGCAAGCTCTGAAGCTAAAACAGCCAATGAAGCAAGCTCCGAAGCTAAAACAGCCAATGAAGCAAGCTCTGAAGCTAAAACAGCCAATGAAGCAAGCTCTGAAGCTAAAACAGCCAATGAAGCAAGCATGGTTCTTCCTGTTGGGTCTTCTGAACAGGAAACTGCTCCTTGTCCTGTTACTCGAACTGAAAGGCAAGATTTTCTTGATACATCAAGACAACTGCTGTGCAAGACAGTAAGCAATTGTGTGACTACTGCTTCTGAAAAGAAGGATGAACCTCAAGAAACACCAAGTGTCAAGGTTGATCAGGAATGCACAAAAGAGGTTGGTGTGGCTGCTGTTCTGTGTGAATCAATAGAGAAAGAGGGTGACAAGGAGGCAATACAAGAGAACCATGACAAGTCATCCTCAAAAATATCAGGTATTCTTTAGTTTAGTCTTGTCTGTTTTTGTGATTCCTTTCAAATTCTATACTATGTGTCCATTCTTGAGCATTGGATAAAATTATGTAATATATGACACCAATTATGCAAATTTCTCTATTTTCCTATAATTGAATGATTTTAATAAATTTTTGCTAATGTTCTCATTGTTAACAACTCTGTTGATTACATTATGTATGCATTTATGAAATATAATGTCATGAGCGTCATTATTCCTCCTACTTGTAGTTTGGGTTGTCTCCATGGATCAAACTACACCACTAAGACTCACAAGTCACACAAGTATTATCTGAGTTGGTCTTTTCAGAATGTTCATCCTGACTGACTATGCTGATGATGACCATATTTCCCTAATTCCCTCTTTATCACCCCATCTCTGTATTTTGTCATGTGTCATGTGTGTGCCCCTGGTACTGGTGGTCTCTGCTTATTGCTTATGATAGCATTATTCTTCCTTGTTGTCTATTTTTTTGAATTTAAATTCGATCTGCCCTGTTCTTGTTCCTGCTGGCCATGTCCTTGCACAGCAAAGATAGTAATGAACTTCTGGTGAATATTGGAAAATGTTTTGTAACTTTTTACCAATTGTCCTGTTCTGTTTTAGAGTTACCCAATCTTATGGCAGTAGAATTGTTGAATGTAATATATTCAAATTCAAATTACGTCTTAGTTGCTTTATAATTGTGACATGCATCTCCTGCTGTTCAACATTTATTCAAATGCTTCTGCACCTAAAGATTAATTAATTTTGTAGGTGATGGTTTATTTGCAAATGAAGGTTCCAAATCTTCTTCCTTACATGATTCTTGCACTGAGTTGCATGAAACTGGAAGAAGTCCTGCCAATCATACTGATAATACTTGCGGTGCCTCTGTTATATCTGTAAGTCATCCTGAAACTGAAAAGGATGTGAATCAAGTTAAGGCTTCTGCTCATCCGAACCCTGCAGTTTCTGAGTGCATAATTAAGGATGCATTGAACACATCTACTGATCCTAAGGGGAATGATGCATCTAAAGATGAGAGAAGCTTAGCTCCTGAGGTAAATCCTGTGGCTAATTTGTCCAAAAAAGATGTTTCAGAAAAGACCACAAAACGAACAAATTCTGGCAAGAGGCAACGAGCTCCTGTTACTGCAGCCAACAAAGCTTCAAAGGTAATCCTTGTTGTAGTTCATAATCTAAGTCTAAAGGCACTGTTCTCTGAATGTTATTCTCTGTATTGTTTATATCATGATTAGTTTCCCCCTGAATGGGCTGGGAGGGGGCTTCTTGAAAGATTCATTATAAGATATATTCTGCATTTTTTCATTATTAAGTGATCCAATGCACTCATTTAATTCTTTTTCCTCCTACTGTTGTTATTGAAGGTTGTAGAGGCATCTCCACTGGCTTCTGTGCTAGGTACTCCCAAAACCAAAGTAGCAGGAAATATCTCCAGTGGGAGTCCACAAATATCTGATGGTGTTATAGCACATAGTGTTCCTCAAGGTACACCCGAACGCAAAACCAGGCGAGCCTCTAATAAGACAGCTGGAAAGGAATCTTCTAGAAAAGGGAATAAAGGAAAAACACCAGGAAGACAGTCAGAAAGAGAAGATAGATCAACTAGTGTGTCTTTGAGCCCATCACCCAGTTTCCAGGTGATGCAACCAAATGAGGTGCAGCAATATAGTCACATTGATTCCATCAGTACAAAGCCATTTGCTATCTTAAATGCTTCGACATCTAGCCTTCCAGATTTGAACTCTTCTGCTTCTCCACCTGTTCTGTTTCAACAGCCTTTCATGGATATTCAGCAAGTACAATTGCGTGCACAGATCTTTGTCTATGGGGCTTTGATGTGAGTTCAAATGTTAGCTATATTATATTTTGTTCATTGTTATGGTTGCTACATAGATATGCTGTGCACATGTGCATATGAATAGTGTTTTTTCATCCATTCCCCACCACACTTATTCCTTCCTGACTCTCCTAATCCCCCATGGTTAATTAAAAAATGGGAATCCAGTTTTTTGTAAGGATTGCAGATTTAATTGATGTGTTGAACCTTGGACCTATTATATGCTCGTTCAATCAATAAATATATTATCTTAAAGCAAGGGACTAGTGTATCTTCATGAGATAGTAATCTGTTTAGGCAGCTTGATATGTTCTATACTCCAGTATGATAATCAATAATGCCAATTCTTTCTTGTATTGATTGATGTTGTTGCAGTCAAGGCACGGTACCTGATGAGACATATATGATATCCGCTTTTGGGGGCCCAGGTTTTTTTTAAATCATGTTTCCTTTGCATGCTCTTTTCTCTTACTTGTTTGTAACAAAATATTGAGTTCCATTGTGTTTTTAGATGGTGGAAGGAGCATTTGGCAGAATGCCTGGTCTTTCTGCATGGAAAGGCAGCATGGTAAAAAATCTCATCCTATTAACCCAGAAACGCCTCTGCAATCACGATCTGGTATCCTATATATATATATATATTAATTTGTTTATTTTTTCTAATTTGATTGTGTAACTATTGAGAATTGAAATCTGCAGGTCCTAGAACCACGGATGTGGCAGTTAAGCAAAATGCACTTCAAGGAAAAGGTATCTCTTCACCTCTTGGCCTAGTCAGCAGCAAGGCTACTCCAACAATTGTAAACCCATTAATACCCCCTTCATCTCCCCTTTGGAGTCTATCAACTCCTTCCTGTGATTCCCTTCAATCTAGTGCCCTTGCGAGAGGTTGTGTTGTGGATTATTCACAAACACTTACTTCTTTTCATCCTTATCAAACTCCACCTCTCAGAAACTTTCTTGGACACAACACATCTTGGTTATCCCAAGCCCCCCTTCGTGGAGCATGGACTTCTACTCCTGTCCCTGATAACAACAGTTCCCATCCTTCTGCATCCCCTCTCACAGATATAATTCAGTTCAGTTCAGTCAAAGGATCTCCTATACCTCCTTCCTCTAGCATAAAGATTGCTACACCTGGTCTGCCAGCTTCTAGTGCAGGCATACAAAGTGTATTTATGGCAACTGCCCCTCTGCTCGATACAAACAATGTTACAGTATCAAATGCTCAGCATTCTTCAGATCCAAAGCCCAAAAAACGAAAAAAAGTTATGGTGTCTGAGGATCTTGGCCAGAAGGCTATGCATTTGCAGTCTCAACTAGTACCGACTCCTGTTGTAAGCAGCCATATATCTACTGCTATTGCCACTGCAACCCCTGTTGGGAATGTGCCCATAACGACTGTTGAAAAATCAGTTGTGTCTGTAACTCCTCTCTCTCTTGCTGATCACCCAAAAAGTAACTGGAATGTTGAGAAGAGGATTCTGTCAGATGAGTCTCTTTTGAAAATTAAGGAGGCAAGGGTAAATGCAGAGGAAGCTTCTGCTCTTTCTGCTGCTGCTGTGAATCATAGCCTGGAGATATGGAAACAGTTGGATAAGCAAAAAAATTCTGGATTGGTGTCAGATATTGAGGCCAAATTAGCTTCTGTGGCAGTAGCAGTTGCAGCTGCTGCTGCTGTTGCAAAGGCAGCAGCAGCTGCTGCCAATGTTGCATCAAATGCTGCATTGCATGCAAAATTGATGGCTGATGAAGCATTAGTCTCATCTTGTTGTGAGAGTTCTTGCCAAATTTCTCGTTCAGAGGGTACAAGTAACTTGGGAAAAGCAACCCCTGCCTCCATCTTGAAGGGTTCTATTGGAACCAATAGCTCTAGTTCTATTATAGGAGCTGCAAAGGAGGCTGCAAGGAGGAGAGTGGAAGCTGCTTCAGCTGCCAGAAAAAGAGCTGAAAATATGGATGCTATTGTGAAGGCTGCTGAGCTGGCAGCAGAAGCTGTATCCCAGGCTGGAAAGATTGTAACTATGGGTGATCCTTTGGCATTAAATGACTTAGTAGAAGCTGGTCCAGAGGGTTGTTGGAATGCAGCCCGAGAGTCCTCTCAGCAAGTTGGATTATTGAAAGACATTACCAGTGGGGTGAATGTTGACAATATTGGAAACAGACTGGAAACTTCTCTTATATGTAATAGAGATATTACATCTGATGAAATGGGGAAGAAGAGTGCTGCAAGTGAGAAGTCACGTTTCCATACAGTGCATAGTGAGATATCTCAGGACCATATCAGATCCATTGATGGCATTTCTCCTGTTATTAACATCAACAATAAGAGTTCAAAAGGACCAAAGGGCCGCAAGGTTTCTGATGTAGTCAATCCAATTGATGTGCTTCCTGAATCTGAGACTGAGATACAGGCTGCTTTCACAGCTGGTAATGGAGCTGAAAATCTGGAGGAAAATAACATCAAGGAGGGCTCACTTGTAGAGGTTGCTTTCACAAGTTATTTGCTTTTTTTAGTTTATTTGGTCAGAGTAGACAGCTTAATGGCCATTTGCTTTCGTTGTGATTATAACATCTCTGTTGATGATTGGGTCATAGTTTATAATTAAAATTAGATGCATTCTTTCCAATTTGGAACTGCTTTTAAATTACATCTTTTCCTGGCTATCTGAAGCAATCATATGTAACAGGTTTTCAAAGATGGAGAAGGATTTAAAGCAGCATGGTACACAGCCAATATATTAAGTTTGAAGGATGGTAAAGCTTATGTATGCTACACTGTGCTTGTAGATGATGAAGGTTGGTCAAGCTTGAGAATAAAATACCTTAAATACTTGACCTGTGAGACAAACTACATGAATATTTTCAATTTTTTTACTATTTGCAAGTGCCAGTGGACTTGGGCTCATTGTGTGCCATAGTTATCAGAATCTTACGATTCACGATTCGTATCTTAGATTCGATACAATTTGACTACCTATTGATTCGTATTATAAGATGAACCTTAAATAACTTTGTATCTTCCAATACATGAATGAATCTATTAGATTGAACATTGGAATGAAAAAGCTATTAGATTGGATCATATAACTCTGCATTTGATATTTTTCTGAAGGTGTTTTTCATAGGTTTAATACAGAAATTTTCAATCTATGCTTGGAAAATTAATTAAGAAAAAAATGTTGTGTTCCAGGTGCAGGACCTTTGAAGGAATGGATTTCACTTGAAGGTGAAGATGACAAACCTCCCAGAATACGACGTGCTCGTCCTCTTACTGTTTTGAATAATGAAGGAACAAGGAAGAGACGAAGAGCAGCTATTGTAGATTATACTTGGTCTGTTGGGGATAGGGTTGATGCATGGATACAAGAAAGGTATAGTTATCTACTGTTTTTGAGTGATGATTATGGGATAGGAACTGATGTTTATTGGTTTATACAATATATTTAAGGTTTTATTTCTTTGACAGTAATCCAACAGATATTAGTTCCAACTTTCTTTTCAACATAAATGAAGTAATCATATATCTTTTTTAATAATTGTATTGACTATTGAGTGTATCTAGTATTGAATGTTTTGATTGTTGATACGGGAAATTTTCTATGGGTTCATTAATTGTAGTTCAGATGTGGATCGAGAAATTTGCAAAAGGGAATGAATTTTATTGCACTGATAGTAGGATTCATTATGCTCAAAGCACAGGAATAATCGTTCTTGATTATAGTCTTTGATACACAGTACCCGCCATTTTGAGGAATGATTCAGATAATACCAATAAATAGCATATTTAAATACACATTTGGTTCCTTAATGAGAAAATTAATAAGCTATACATGAAAAGTCTTACAGATTCAACTCATCCTAATAATTAGCTTGTCTTACAGAAACTTTTCGAAGTTGCAAAATCTTGGTGTATGGCTCTGAAGCATCATTGTTTTTATTACTGCAATTTCTTACACCTGAGCACTTTTAATTTGTATTTCCTACGTAGTTCTATATAACACCTATATGTTGCTGTGGAAGTTATCTCAAATTTGATGGTTTTTGTTATCAGCTGGCAGGAAGGAGTTATTACTGATAAAAACAAGAAAGATAAAACATTAACTGTTCACTTCCCAGGTATGTATGTTATTTGATTAGACATTAACTTATATTGTGCTTACAATTGTATAGAACCATCCTCTTGGAAACACATAATCTAATTGGTTTACTGCAGCTAGTGGAGAAACATCAGTTGTTAGATCTTGGCATCTACGGCCATCCCTTATTTGGAAGGATGGAAAATGGATTGAGCCTCCCAAGGTTGGAGCAAATGACAGTGTTACCCATGAGGTACTTTGTCTGCAACCTCTTCTGATGTTTTAACTTACTGCATGTCTGTACTGAGTTATACGTTCTGCATTCAGGGTGATACACCTCATGAAAAACGACCTAAGTTAGGTAATCCTGCAGAAGATGTAAAAGGGAAAGACAAGATTCCAAAAGGTACTGATGCCATGGAGTCAGCAAATCCTGGCGAGTTACTTGACTTGACTGAAAATGATAAAGTGTTCAATATTGGTAAGAACAGCAAGAACGAAAATAAATCTGATGCACACAGAACGGGGAGGACTGGTCTTAAAAAAGAAGCAAGAGTGATTTTTGGTATTCCTAAACCTGGGAAGAAAAGGAAATTTATGGAAGTAAGCAAGCATTACGTTGCAGATGGGACAAGTAAGATCAACGATGGAAATGATTCAGTTAAGCTTGCAAATTTCTTGATACCTCAAGGTACTGGATCACGTGGGTGGAAAAATGGTTCAAAAAATGATACCAAGGAGAAACTAGGAGCCGACTCCAGGCCCGCCTTTAATAAGTCTGGAAAGCCGCAGAATGTTTTGGGTAGAGCGATCCCACCAAAAGAAAACCCTTTATCAAACTCTCGTACTAATTTAACAAGTCGTCCAGAAAGGATCAAGGATTCTTCAAGTCATTTTAAGAATGTATCTGAGAGTGAGAATCAGGTAGAAAGAGCATCCTATTCTGGAGCTGAGGCTGGACCGATCTTGTATTCGTCACTTGCATCTTCAACTGATTCTCATCCCACTAAAAAGGCATCAACATCAAGGGCAAGTAAAGGAAAACTTGCGCCTGCTGGTGCAAGGTTGGGTAAGATTGATGAGGAAAAAGCTTGGAATGGAAATCCAGTCAAATCAACTTCTGAAATTGCTGAGCCTCGTAGATCTAATCGCAGGATCCAGCCAACATCGAGAGTAAGAACATGCCTGCCGCTAACTGAAATTTTATTTTTATTTTTTCTATCGTTGTCTTCTGTTGAGTCTGATGAGGTTCACTTTGGGTTGGCAGCTGTTAGAAGGATTGCAGAGCTCTTTAATTATCTCAAAGATTCCTTCTGCTTCACATGAAAAGGGTCACAAAATCCAGAATCGGAATACTTCTAGGGGTGAGAAACTCTATATATAATTCTTCGAGTGAATCGCCTGCTTTTGAAGTAACCTTGTGAATCTATATTTACATTTCAACTTTTTGACTGCAACAGGTAATAACCAAGGTTGAATGAGGAATTGCAATGTGCGGTTCAGTTGAAAGACCAACACACCCGGCATAGATGTGTATATTTATTTATAATTGGGAACATAGGAATGGAAATTCTTGTTTCCTTCGGTTTAGGCAGACTAGTCCTGTAGATGTTAATATTGATTTTATCTTGTTTACAATATATGATTTAATTTAACCCTGTAGCTGTATATGGAATTTATCCATGTTGACTTGTTTATACAAAGGTTTGTTGATATGATCAAATGTTAATGTTATGGTCCTCTATCGACTGGTACCCATCTCCCTTTCCATTTCCATTTTGGCCTTTGCCACACTATTCTGCAGCAAGTTTAGGTTACTAATAGTAACCACAGCAGCAGTAAAGTACGGACTCTTTTGTTGACGTTCATGAAGTTCATATATGGTTGACGAATTATGATATATCAATCAACTTTGAAGTTTTTTTTGAAGCAAAAATTCCAAGAATTTTCAATATTAGGGCGTGTCTGGGGATTGAGTCATCAGGCAATCTATTAAAACGAACAATTTTGTCCCAAAATCAAACTACCTGTAGATAAGTTCGACTAATTCTAATTCAAACATATCTATTATTAACATTTGCAACGGGTTGATATCTCTTACGTTTTACCCTATACATGGATGTGAATGAAGAGGATTTTCATCAAGGGCCGGACTGGGGGTGACTAACTAAATTAGCACTAATTTGATAGTTGCCAAATCAGACGTTAAAATGGAGGCATTGCTTGCCAGTAACATTTGTTTTTATTTCTTCCTCCATTCATTGTCACGTGCTGGCCCGTCTCCCACTTGGCTTTGGTAGTAGTACAATACTTTGTTCACTTCCTCCATTCATTGTCACGTTGAGTTTAGGGGGAAGGAATCCATCTTGGCTGAGATCATCCATAAATGGTTTCTCACACACGCACGTGCTTGGATATTCATGAAACTCTCCTCGACCAGGTCTCATCTCATCTGGCTCTCCCATGAATCCTCTTTGGCATGCTTTAACCTTACTAGCAAATGTATCCCAGTCCATCTCATGCCTTGACATGAACAGCGCGCTAAGTTTCTTTGCATTTGGTCTGATGGTTCTTTTGTGACCCATGTACCTCCTGTTTTTATAAAAGGAAATCAGCAACAGGATATTCAAAGCAAAAACATAACAATAAGAGGATGACATCATGTATTCTTACCTACGACCAGCAAGGATTTTGGCCATGTTACCATTATTGTTAGTGACAAATACATTACTTTCATCACAAACGATGTAGTCAATAGCAGCAAGGCGGGAAGAGAATGGAAGAAAAGGTTTCAGCTCTTCTTGAGCAAGCATCTCCTTTGTATAAATGTTGGGGAAAAGATCTTTGAGAGGCTGCATGGTCTCATCCCCACCATATATTTCTCCTGATGCAACATAGAGGTATGTGTCATTTGTAAAACCAAGCGCTCGCAGCATCAAACCCACTTCATGAGGAGTCAGAGGACATTTCCCACGCTTACGCTCTCCATCAGGGCTCAAATCCTGCATAACCAATAGATCATCCATATCAGCAAAGAAATACCTAGTTTTAACAACTTTGGGACTTCAGCACGAGTGAGAAAAGGTCAAAATGTCATCAACTTGTCATCTTGCCAGTATGATTAGATTTTGTTGTTAGAAGTCAGAGGATTGCAGTCTTACAGGCAATGTTGTCCATCTTTTCCTGATTTCACCAAGCTCGCGTCTTTCCTTTTCACCCCCACCAAAATAACAGCCTGAAAATGCCAGCATATCTGGCTCAAATCTGCCATGAATTATTATGAACTATGAGATCCTTAACATTTTATAGAGGCAATGGCCATAGTTCAAACCTGCCACATTGCTATTATTAAATTCCATTTGAGATTTGATATTTTTCAAATTGTTCAATGCAAAAAATTACAATAAATTTCAGAAATTCATAAAGGAGATGTGAAAAAAGGGAAAGCAAAATCAAACAGATTGACGCCAGTCAAAATATTAAAAAAGGATCAGATTGGACAGCATATGTGATTGGGAGAGAGAGCAAAGGAAAGAAAACCAGTTCTAAGATCTACACAAGTGATTGCATGGCCAGCCCACACCATTTTTCTTTAGATGAAAGTTAAATATGAAATTTACAAATCAGGTTCATCAAGCAAACCTCAAATGGACTGCGATATATCTGCTTGCCATCTTTCGCATTCTCATTACAACTCTTTGACCAAGTTCTCGAATAGGTTTTGTAAATCTCAAAGCATGATAATTAACACGACAACGTAACTTTTGCAGCTCATCATCAAGATTATTTGAAAGTCTATAGTCAAATTTTGTCAATTGTAAAACCTGCAAAATATGTGAAAAGTCAGTAACCACCGCAGCCAAAGTTATGCGGGAATTGTCCAAACCGACATTAAGCAACAACTAACATTTCATCATGGAAGTCATTTACAGAATCAAAACATATTCCAGTGAAATAATTAAGAAATTTCAAACATGTATCAATCATAAAAAGTGGCATTACCCGTCTTCTCAAGAGTATCGGCAACACTTGATCAAGATAATATTCAGGCTCTGATTTCCTTGGGACACGCATTGTATAAGGGGGTTTCTCCATTGACCGCATGACCTTATCAGGAACTCTTTTAACAATAGTAATATCTTTTGCGAGATAAGTAATGAACCAATTCACATCGAAAATATTGGCAAAGTCACTGTATTCAAACAAAAATATTTTTATTAAAAGAAGATTTGTTAACTTGATTTTGTCAACTCTAATCTGCATAATGATTATATGGTAGTATCTGCAGATTACCTGTCATCCTTCCAAAAAGAATGATGATCCAACTCAGGTAAAACTAGTGTAGCATTAAGAATTCTTGCAACAACAACAGCATCTGTTATCTGGAGGCAAGAACGTGATTGTCATTTCCACAGGAAGAACTTATTAATTAATTTATTTGAGAAAAAAGAGAGAAATAATCATCATGATTCATGACTACAGAGAAAAACCGAGTCTCATATTCTCTGAAAACAACTGAAACTGAACCAATGAGCCAAAAGAAAACTGTTCCTATCTTTTTCATTATTTTAATCAATAGGAGAGCAACTTGGACCACCAAACACACTAATACTTTCCATCCATAAAGGTGTAGTAGATCATCAAATCAGTGACCAAAAGTTCTTCTAGAAGATTCTTACTATGTCTCGATGACAATTGTCGAAACCGTAATGGCGAAGGGAACGGCAAAAAAAAAGAAAAAAGAAATTCAAGTTCCTTTCGAGGAAAGAAAAAATGAATGTAGTCACCACCGACGTTTTTAAGGAAAACGTCAAAAATCCTTGGAAGGGATAAGACTGGTCTTTCGAAATCAGATTTAAGGTTCGAGAGTCGGTTACGCATAGGGAAGGTATTAGCACCCTACGACGTTCACACTAAGACGATTACCTTAATTAGATGCGTGAAATTGTTATGACATCTAAATTATTATTTTTACCTTTCAAGCACAAGAAGAAATGATATTTATTATTAAGGGAGGAAAGATATATTTTTTTGGGGTTTTGAACTTGACAAGAGTTGCCTCTTGCTCCTATGTAGTTCTAGCGAGACTTGGAAAATTATTAAAAACTAGAGTGGACTGTCCGTTGTCTCCGAAGGGTTGGAAAAGATGGACTATCCATTGGTGTCCAAAGAAGCTTAGAAAAAAGATAAGTATTTTTTATTGTTTGAACTTGACAGGAGTTGTTTCCTGCTCCTACATATCTCCTAGTACAATGGAGAATTCAAAGTTTACGTATTTCTTGATGAGGCTTGGAAGATGATTAGAAAAAGATGGACTGTCCATTAGCATCCAAAAATGATTAGAAGGGATACATGTTATGAGTTGCTTGACCAGTTGGGTGTATCTTAACAAAATTGGCCGACTTGGCTTGTCCGAGGGGTTTGGCCAAGTGATCAAATCGAAGTCATCGGTCAAGTCGAAGTCATTGGCCGAATCGAAGTCATCGGCCGAGTCTGATTTGAAGTCATCGACTGAGTCAAAGTCATCCAGCCGAGTCGATGACTTAACAGAATTTCCTGACAGGGGTCAATTGCTAGACTGGGTGGCTTAACAAAACGGAGTCGTTAGAAGGGAAGACGCTAGAGGTCGACTACTCGACTAGGTCATTTGGTTGGCTGTCCATAACATAACAAAGTTTTACAGTAAAAGGGAACAATATGCTGACCCTCCTAGGATCAATCAAGGAATTCGCATGTTAGTCTTTACGATAACTATGTCTTGTGTACGATGAGGCCTTTTGTTGTTACTAGGGCTTTTTCTCTCCTTCCGACTTCGCTAACTCTTTCCTAGAACTTCCTACGGGCTATGTCCTCTTATTTTTTTCCAGCGTTTTCACTCTCTTACAAGTATCGGAATCCCTCCTCCAAGTTTCTAACTCCCAGAATTTTGGCAGAGTTTTTCTTCTCTTTTTTTTTTTCGTCCCTTTCTCTTTTGTTTTCTTCCCTTTTATAGACCTAAGGCCCCTCTTTTGCTTCCCATTTACTGTTATGTTTGTCACTATGACGTTGGGGTAGTTGATGGGATAGCTTGCATCTCTTGGTTGATCTGTGAAACAGTAGCGGTGCAGAACAGTTGCAAAGGGGTTGGTAGTGGAGTGTGCAGGCGGGATGCTGGTGAAGCGCAGGGAGGAGTCAACAAAGAAACTTCTCCAGTACTCCTCCCCATTTTCCCTCTTCTTTTCTTTTTCTTTTCTTTTTCCTTTATTTTTAATTTCCTATTTCAGCTTTCTGCTTTTCTTTTCTTTTTCTTTTTATTTTCTTGATGGGGGACAGATTTGGGTACTACAACAATATTCCATATGATAAAACTTTTGTTCTACTCACCCCAGTTCTTTGTTGGTTCAGTCCTCCACTTGTTGCAATTAGCAAGTAGCCATTGGACTTGCGCTCGCGTACAGCAGCTATATTATCAGATACCAAAATAAGATAGAAAGTGACATGTAAAAAAAGTGATATAGTTCAGCCCAATCATAAGCAATGTGCTTAAATTTGTTCAAAAATCACATAAAGCATCATATACAAAACATCTTACAACCTGGATTGCACCACTCTAGCTTTCTAGCATATATATAACATAGAGAGAAATGAGTATTTGAGACACATTATAAATTCAAGAAATAAGGACAATGCTCTTTTCACTTGCACTTAATACACATGTGTTTAAAGTAGCATGAAGAAGATGACTTAGCATGCTCAGTTAAAAATAAAAAAGAGGGCAAATCATCTAAAGCTTTGTAAACCATTCACCTGCCACAGGTAATATGGAAGAATTTGGTGTCCATAAAACTGTACCATATACAAAAGCAGCAAAACACCATGCCTAGAATGCTAGCCTATAACTGTCAAACTAGAATCACTTCTACTGTTACAAACCTATTATTTTACGGTAATAGAACTATAGAAGAGGGCTACGGAACTCTAGTAAAGCACCCAAGGTTTCTGCAGAGAAAATCAGAGAATGAAGTAGAAAATACTTGTATACCAAGAATCCTACAAGGTAAATTCTAGTACAATATAACACCAAAAGCATACAAAACATGAGCATGATGAAAATCACTGAAAAAATCATAGCACCCAGTAAACAGTCTCTTCTGCTTTCTTGTTCTTTGGCATCGTGAACCACTTTCCTAATATTGCCATAATATCGCAACAACCTCCCACTAACCTACGGATATCATATCACATAACCCAAAGCAGCAAAGAAATTAGACAATAGACAAATAGTAATTAATTACCCTAATAGGAAAATGAAAACTATTAAAAAAATCCTAAAATTGCCATTAGGTTTTAAAAACCTTCATACATCAGCAGCATATAGAAAGACACGCAGTATGGATCAGAAAGTGACAACACTTGACTTACGAGCAAAACGACGACCTCTCTCTTTGCATCCATAGTAGTATTTAGAATATTGCGATTTCCAAATATCAATTGGCGCACTATCACTTCCATCCTACAAAGCATTCACATAAATTCAACTATACATACTCTTAGTAGAATTAATGAAAAATACGGATACGAACCAGTGTGGAGTAGAGAGTGCGACGAGCGAGTCGGTGAGAGTACCATTCGAGCTGAGAGGCCACGTGGCCCGTTAAGAGGGAAATTAGGCCCAGCCCGAATAGCATTAGCCCGCAAACCACCGACCAAGAAATGGACTTGGGCGTTGCCGTGGATCTCCAACAAACATGTTTAACGTTAGGGTGCAACAGAACCAGGTTGGTCGACAACCACCGAGCCTTCCACACACTCATTTCGATTTTCGTCACCAAAACCAACCCCTATTCCTCATCCCGACAAAGAGGAACCCTGATTTAGGGTTTTTCAGAGCCGGGAAATGTGAACGAGGAGACTCTCTCTTCCCAGCGCAAACCCTTTCCTAAAATGAAATTGTTTCTATTCTTATCTAATTTACTTTAGATTGCCGTAGTTTACCTTAGATTCGATTATTATAGCCTGAGACAGGGATGAGTAGGGGAAGAAATTATGTCGTAAGGTGGTTTTATTAGTTATGGACAGCGCGTAAAAAAGAAAGTGACAGAAAATGAAATTACGTGAATTACGACGGGACACAACAGGGATCCAAGTTCTTGAAAAGAGCGCGGAATAATGTCTCACGAGGCAGATGCTATCCTCTGTGTCATTATAACATATTTATTTTAAATATAATATAAAGTATCAATTTTTATTAGTCTAAAAGATTAAAAAATAATTATTTTAAATTTTGAATAAGTTATATAGAGAAAATTAAATATTTTTTTAGTATTTTTATATAATTTTTATCGTTAATTATAATTAGTGTAATACTGATATAACTAATAAAATGTAAAATATTAATTAAAAGAATTAATATCATCATAAATATTTTAAATTAAAATAATTTAATTATTTTTAGGTGTATAATTTAATTAAATAATATATTTATTATTCTTATATAAATAAATTAATTTTATATAAATTATTTTTAATATATTATAAACAATAATTTTTATTATTTTAAATTTTTTTATTTTAATTCATTAATTTATTTTAATATTATACTTTTATAGTTATAGTTTACTCAATGCTTATAATTTTATTTGATTTTATTTTCATATTTTAATTCATTAGTTTTAACTAATTATAATATAAATATTTTTAATATATTATAATGATTTTGTTTTTAAGGAGAAAAGTAAATTAAAATATAATATATTAAGTATAAATTATATTATAATTAATAAAAAATAATAAATTGAAATATAAATATAACATTAAAAATAATATATTAAAAGTAAATTATAAATATCTAAGTAAATTATAAATTTTAAAAAATATAATGTTAAGGGTAAAATAGTTAATTACAAAGTAAGAATAATATTAAAAATAATAAAAAATATTATTTATAATATATTAAAAATTAAAAATAAATTATATATAATTATCTTGTTTATATAAAATAATAATAAAAATATTTTTTCACTCTTTCGTATACTATGGGATTTCGCTTGGAAAATAAATTGTTTCATCCTAACAAATATAGGTCCACACATGAGTTTTAATACACAAGATGATCTTGTAGGACTTACCAATTAATCTCTATCGGTTAGTATATTACAAAAAAAAATCATTATATACTCTAATATAATTATATATTTTATTTATAGACAGATTTAGAATTTGTAATTTTAGGTAAGATTGGTTCAAGATCATGAAAATTTTTTTATTGAATGGGAATGGTTGCTTCATAAAATGTACTTCTAAGTAATTGCTTTGTAAATTTTATATCTACTTATACCATAAGAAGAGATCATGCAATGGACGATTCTTATTTGTATAATACTTCAAACTTAAAATGAGTATAAAGAAATTAACAATATTTTATCCTTTGAGTTGTTCTATCGATAAATTACTTAATTGAATTAAGAACTTAAAAATAATATAATTATCTTAATTTAAATTATTTTTCATTACATTAATTTCTTTTATTTTATTAATTGTGTTAGCACTAATCTAACTAGTTAATGGTAAGAATAAAAAAAAAGATTAAAAAAATGACATGATCTAAAATAAAAATAGTTTATTTTAATAGTGTGACTCAGTAATAAAAGTGGCTTTCACATTTGTCTAATACATAGTTTACTCCAATATCGAAGTTGATTTGGCGTCTTCATGCTGGAAATGATGTGTTTCTTTTTAGAGTAGGTTAACTACTCAACCTTCCTTATGAATGTCAAATAACAATAGTACAACCTCTCTACATAGCTAAAGTTGACAAAATAGGTCCGACTCAACAGATTGATGGGTATTAAAATTTTATATATGAACCAATTTGGCTAGACTATCGGGCCAGGTTGAGCTTAAAAAAAATTGGCCTTAAAAAAATCAAGCTCATTTGCTCTTATATTATTTTTAAAAAAAAAAACTTTAGAAATTTAAATATTTAAAAAAAAAAATTGGTCCAAATTGACATGACTTGGAATAGTAAAATATTGACCCATATAAAAATTGGGTTGATCTATTTTTTCTCTTTAGCCTGCTAAGCAACCCATTTTGCCACTTCTATGCATAGCCACTATCCTCGTTGCTCTTTCCATTTAGAAGATATATTTCACACGCTGTGACTGTTTGTACTCCCGAGGACTTTAGACACACGTGGAAAATAGTTTAGCTCATGTTAAAATGGATATGAATGTCCAAGTTTGGTTCCAAAGCTTATTAAGGCACAACAATGCCACTTTCTTAGCTATGTTGGGCATGACATCTAAGGAATAACATGATCTTTAATAATAATTGATGGACCATTGAGCATGTATTACGTATGTTGGCTATTCCAATTGTAGATATTAAAGTTTATGGGTGGACCATAACATTGAGGAACTCCTCATAATCTTGGACTCCACTAAGGTACTCCTATGTGAAACTAAATGTTGATGATAGTTGGAACCATAATATTGACATTATGGGATGGGTATGTTATCTACAAGTAGCAAGTTAATGGATTTTTTGGTTTCTCATAAAAGAATGGTATTAGGGACCTGTTTCACGTGGAGCTACTCGTCATAAAAGTTAGTATTATGCATTGTTGGACACTTAACCATTATATAATCATATATGAATTGGATTTTATGGATATTATTTCTATCATCATCTAACGAGATACAAATTGTCTAACTATGCATGAATATGGAGGTGACATGAAGGAAGTCTTGCCTTTGCTCAAGCAAAAATGACACATCTCCTTAGTTTCCATTCCACATTGTTGGAAAATCATAAAAATATATGATGATATCACTTTTGTATTTTTGAGTATCCTAGATGATCTCTTAGGATTTATTTTTCTTTTATATTTTAGGACTAGTTTCCTTATTTAATTAGGCATATCATATTGTATAAATAGGAATATTGTCTCCTATATTTATTTGTATTTATTGCATAAAGTCTATATAAAATGGACTTTGTTGTGTAATTTATACATACAAATTTTAATATTTCTTTTATATTTTTTTTTAACATGATATCGAGCGATATCATCCTCCATGATCTATTTTGTCACTCATTCATTGCAATTCTACTGGAGAACATGTACCCAAACGTATTGTTAATACATTGTGGCTCCAATTTCATCACATCTAAATTCTCATGCTCGTAATATTCATTAGAGCGAAAATGTTGTCGTTTCGAGAACTGAAGGTGTTTCTTACCATATTCCATACTCAATGCAATTTCATTCCCCTTTTGTGCCTTTCTAAAATACATTCTCTCTCCAATGAGGCAACACGTGTAGGTACCTTCCATTAACCGACAACCTACCATTCTTTATCTAGTGTGTGTCGCTACATTATTTTCCATCCTCCTTTTCTACATCCAATTCTCTTTCTCCATAGATTCTCTCTCTTCAGATTGTGACTCTGAAACAATTCGTGTCTTATCTAACTTCCGGTTCAGTGTTCAACAATGTGTGGACAATAGGGGCTTGGACTCATTGCACATATTATTGACCATTGCAAATTGATCCTTAAATACCTCAAAGGTACCAACGACACTTGGTACAATGCATAGTTTAAGAAATTTGAGCCTTTGGAGTATAATTATGATGTGTGTGAGACTATCATATTGTAGGAACAATATCAGAACATGAACACAATGTTGACTAGAGAGTATCTTGATGTTCGCCTCGGTGGTTGGGTGGATTATGCTCCATTAAGGATAGTGCAATTAGTGATAAAGAGGTGCACAAACAAGACTATTTATGAAGATAACCTCAATATATTATTACCTACAAAGCCCCAATTTCATCCAGAGTAGTTTCGTACTTGTGTTGATGTTGGAAATTCTAGGGACCTTCTAAAGACAAAATTCGGGGAATAAATTGGCTGTCATGATGAGGAGTAGAATTGTTATTAGAGTTTCCAGATGGGACTACACTAGTTATATGTCATGTTTCTATATATGATAACTCCTCTGGTAAGAAGGTTAGTGAGGATCCTTAATGGATAAGGCTTCTGCTCCTCCATTACTTGTTGGCAACATTTACATGGAAGAGGTTCAAGTAAAGATAGGGGAAGAATTGTTCTTCACCGTTGGTTCTTAGCACATTCCTTTTGGTGTATCTCCACGAGGTGTGGGGACTAGGAATTGACACCCACCATGATTTTTTTTCATTACAAGTTCATATCTTTCTTTTTCTTTTTTCTTCAACATTTTCTTTTCTATTTTACTTTCCCTAGAAAATTCAATATACAAACCTTATATGAATCTTCTTATTTTTCATTGGATTCTTTAGTTTTGATATCTTCTTTCACTCTTATAATAATGTGAAAGCATAATTGATATGGCAAGGGAATGACTTAATCCATCAACATTGACGTTACGCAAGGGAGAATACATAGGGAATCAAAACAAGATTTATCGTGTACACCAACGACTTGATGAAATATTTTAAATTCAGTTTGACTTATGAACCATAAATTTGCTAAGTTGCAGTTGTAGTTTCTACTGTGCTTACGTGGTGATTGTGAAATTTTATTTTTAAAGACAAATTTGTATTGTAATGGCTTCTTGCAATTTTCTATGATGAAAGGTTATTTATATGGTGGTTAAGTATTGATTTAAGCTTCTGCCATAGATAATTACACATTGAGATGTTTTGCTTCTGTTAAGTGATTAAGCCTTGAGTTGTTACTTCTGCTTAATGGTTAATATTTTGCTCATTAGTTTTTCATCTTTTTTTACATTCATATTAGTGGTAACTTTTTCTTACCGATCATTATTTCGATGGAGACTCTTTTTTCACACATGAATCATATTAGGTGCGACTTCTCTTTCATCGATGTTTATTTTGGTGGTGACTCTTTTTCCACTAACAATATTACTAATTTGAAGTTTTCAAATGCGGTTTTCAAAAAGTTAGACTTTGCTTTGCTTGCCAAGAAAATTTCTCTTTAGCTGATGGACATTCTAGCTATTTTGGTTAAGCTATATTTCTACCAACTTCTCCAGCATTCGTGAGTTGTCTTTCAAATTATTATTTTTTTAATTTTTATGTTTTCTCTTTATTTGTAGGGAAATAAAATTTTCTTTTTATAGTAAGTTGAAAGCTTAGTAAGTTTCAACTTGAGGTAGAGAGTTGGAAAATCAGAAAAATATTTGATGATATCACTTTTATATTTTAGAGTATCATAAATGATCTCTTATGATTTATTATTCTTTTATATTTCAGGACTAGTTTCCTTATTTAATTAGATATATCATATCGTGTAGATAAATATATTATCTCCTATATTTATTTGTATTTATTACATAAAGTCTGTATAAAATAGATCTATTATGTAGTTGATACATACTAATTTTAATATTTCTTCCATCTATTTTTTTCATAATATAAAGCAAATGGAGTCACAAACATTTTAAAAAGATGATTTTCTTGCCATGCTTGGATTTGGACCATCTACTTGTTGGAATATTGGAAGCTTTAGACTTTTATAGCCTTTTTTAATATAACTTTATTATTCTTTCCTTTTCACACAAAAAAAAATTATTAATTTTGTTATACCCATTCCATTCTAAATTGATCGATGCTTAAATTTTTTGTTTGTTTGTTTAAATGTAAAATGAATTGCACCAAGTATTGTGTACTGTGATGTGTGAAATTTGAGACTTAAACACTGTGAATTGTGAAGTAGAAAATGCAAGTCATATATTTTTTAACATATTTTTTAATATTCTTTTTAGTTATTGACTGAATTTTATTAAATTTCACAAAATTTTATGAATATCATTTTATATTTAATGATTTTTACTCATAAATTTATATTTTTAATAAATTTTAATTAAAAATTAATAATATGTTAAAAAATATATTATTAACCCTCTTTTGAATGACATATGTTATCTTATAAACTTTTTTTTATGGGCAGCATAACTTGCCACTTACTCTGGGAGATCGTTACACACGTAGGAGGGGAGAGGAACTTATTTTTTTTTTAACTTTTACGAGAATAATAGAGATAAACAAAATCTATTTTCATTTAATTTTTGTTTTTTTTAATATTAGAATTTAGTAGAAAGATGATTTAAAACATTTCAAATATAAAACTTAAAATATCTTTACTTATATTTTTAAATTGAAAATAATAAGAACATAAAAATAAATGAATATTTAAAATCTTTCCTCTCTCTTTATAAACTAAACCAAAAAAATAAAAATAAAATTACATCTTACAACTCAGTTAAAATCCCTCCTCTTTTCTCTTTTGAACCAAAGAGACTCCTAGGGTTGGCCAGCATCATACATGGGTCCTAGAAATTTATTATTTGAGTTATGATCAACCGAAAAAGGGTTTTCAAATTTGTTTTTACTTAATCCCTTCTCACCTCCTTTTTTGTCCATTCCATTCCTTCCAAGTTCCAACAACTCCTATCCCGTCATGGTCAAAAGCCAACATATATTAGCCCCCGGTCTCAGTTGTAGATAGATATGGCTATTTAAAGAAGAAATTTAATAATTAACTAATATACATTGAACAGGTTCTATATACATGTCATTCACCAAGCACTACGTCATTAACGAGCAAATAAATCACTGTTTTAATATTGAGATATTTCAATACTTGCCATCTCCATAAAATAGGGGAACCCAGGCTTTCAATCACCGAATAAGTGGATATTAGTTAGTTAATACGATTGGACTTGTATTTGTTCAATATAAAATTATTTTAATTTTTACTATTTTAAAAAAAATATTAAAATTTAACTTAAAAATAGAGATAAAATGATAGAAGTGTTCCTTTGTTACCAAATTCGACCCCACCAACAAAACCAATTAAATTGTTTTTTTTTCTTTTATTGAGTTTGACCTGAATCAAATAAATAAAACCTGACCTCCATTGATTTGGGTATCGAGTTTATGTTGTACAACTCAACCACCCAAGTCATTATCTATTTTTTTTATTTGCTATAAGTTTGTACTTAGATTTTAAATATTTTTAAATCTTGGTTCTACATTGGGTTTAGATTGTTGAAAAAAAATTATAGAAAATTTTTGATTTGTTAAAATAAAATTTAATTTTATTACAATACACCAAACCAAAACAAATTAATCCGGCATAGAATATATAAAGTAGATAATATTTGAATTTTATATTTACTTAATTTTTTTTAGTAATTTTGTAATTAGGTTCTTTGACTTCTTGTAAGGTTTCGAGGTATTTCAACAAATTTTGATCATATGGACCAATTATGAAACTAATTTTTGGTCAAAAACTTAGTAATGGTTAAAGCTCATCCACTTTCTAGATGAATTTTATGGAGGCAAAATAGGGTTCTTTCCCACAAGCTCAACATGCATTGCCAACTAAGATATAATTATTAGATTTCTATTCACTTATTTAAGACGTGTTTTTCAATTTTTTTTATACAAAATAATAAATATTTTACTATTTGTTATCCAAATAGTCAAAATATAAAATAAAAATAAAATTTTTTAATTAAAAATAAAACATGTTGTCAAAATAATCAAACAGGTATTTATTATATACAAGAGCAACATTTTATACATAGAAAATGAATAAAAGGAAGGGAGAGCTACTGTAGTCCAACTGAAAGAGGCTAGGGCCAACCCATTAAAAGGCCCAATAGTCCACTCTACCAGACCCGACAGTTTCCATTTTCGAAGGAAATAGACAAAATTAAAATAATTTGTTCCAAAAGGCAAAACCCTAAACCCTTGCCTGCGCTGTGGTGGTTCCTCCTCCGATCTAATGGCTTCAGCGTGCAGCAGAATCGCGCAACGAACATCAATTTCGTCCATAAAATCGGCCATCAAATCCAACATTCGCGCTTCTTCATTCTCCAAACCAGCTTCATCATCCAATCCTCTTCGCCAATCCTTATTGAGCAGGATTTCGGCGGAAGTGAGATGCGCGCAGTCGTTGTTGCCGCTGCACAGCGCGGTGGCTGCAGCTAGAATGACGTCGTGCCTGAGCGTAACTTCCAGAAGCTGCCGAGCACTTTCTCAGGGTACTCTCTGCTGCACCTCTCCCGGCCTCTAATACTTTCTTTTTCAAAATTACTCGCAAACTGTGAGTAGCTTCCTTGCTAAGCTTCTTGGCTTGAGTTTTTCTGTGGATTTTCTTTCCCTTTCCGCTTTTCTAAGCTTTGCGAGTGAATTATTAAAGTTCAAATAAAAACTGAAAAGCTTTAGTGTATGTGTTTGTTTAATTAGGATCCCTGCTTTGGTATTTTTCTTACGTAACTGCAGTTTTTCATTTGAGTTTAATTAGTGAATTTTAGTTTTTCCAAATTATTCAAAAAGCTATAGTATATTTGCTGCTGCTTGTTAAATTAAATTTGTGCTACATTTGGCCTCTTGATGATACTGCTGCGTTAAATGTTGATAGTAGTTACTTAATTAAAAGCAGTATGGAGAATTAGCCGAAAAAAGTGGGTGTAGTGAACGTTTAGAATTAGGAAGTTCTTAGATAATAAGCTTGATAATTTGTTCAGACTATAATATGATTTCAACATGTAGGGTCTCCCGGAGAATATCTCTAAAGTTTTAGTGTCTTTCAGACAGCACCATGTGGTCTATTAACCAGGGTTGCCCAACTCAAGAGACCACCTAAACTTGTAGGGCTTCTGAAGACTCGACTCTTGAAAGTTTACGTATTATGACTAATAATATTAAAAAACATATTAATAACATAATATTCTTAACACAACAATAATTCAAGATTTCAACTCCATAATAAAGCAAATTAGTAAACCACAATAATAAAGTGTGATAGCACATTAGCACTAAATGAAATCAAACCACATAAATGACAAAATCAAACATAAACTTGTAAAAACATAAGTTCCTAAAGTGAAGCATTTCAAAAAGGAGTTCATTTCTTCAAATCATTTGAGCCATAGTAAAACACTCGCACTGTGGGGTCAATGGGGGCAAAAATTACATTTGATTTCAAACTCGCTTCTTGACTCGAGAGTTTATGCAAATTTACACGAGTTTACAGAGTTTACTTGAGTTTATCCAGAAAAGAGTTTGATAGCGGGTTAATTTGTTTTCTCTACCTAGAATCGTAAACTAGAGTTTGACAACCTTGCTAGTAACCTATAGTTTATAGAGTTGGGGCATTGTGGCTTGAGCAGCAGGGTTTGTGGACATTTTTTTGGAGGCTGAGTAAGAAGTAAAAATGCTTTAACCGGGAGATTTGATGTTAACTAACTGTAAAATTTGGTTCCTGCAGGCACATAGTTAATTGGGAATTTGCGGGACCAGCCAATTATGGCCTACTGCTTCATTATCAAGTATGAAAAAATTTAGTGTTCGTTTAACATAATATAATCTCTTCAAGAATATTAGAATACAGCTTCCTTTTCTGTTATCTTAAAACAAACTCTGTTGGAGTCTTCTACAGTTATTTGATATCTGAATGAATTTCCTTTGGAATAAGGCTTCCATTTTCTTTTGTTTGGGAAATGAAAAAGGGAAGAGAAAAGAGGAATTGGTGAAATAAATCTTGTATCATGTCTATGTTCATCGACAATTTTCATTTCCTGTGCCTTCCATTCCACTCTCTTAATGTTTCCTAAGCAAATGATTGAATTATATTCCGCATGTCACTGTAATCTTGTTTGTTTTTGTGGTCTGGTGATTTTGTTTAGAAAATCCCAAATTTTTTTTTCCCATCTATCCAAGCAGCAACTTGGATGGTCATTTTGTTAGTGATTTGTTTTGATTTGATGTCTCACTGCATGAATCACTATGTTACTTCCAATTTTCCATACATTTGTTCTACATATGGATGGGCTTGGAGTCCTGTATGCTTTTTAGAAAATCGCCTATAACATTTTTGCTTATAAAGCTTATGATATTGATTTCAACTTATTACCTCAATCTATTATACTCTACCGACCCTTAACTGATAGGGTGATGAACTGATGATTTGAAACAATTGAGCTTATAAGCACTAAAATGTGTTGCCTGTCAGATGATTATTTTGTTATTTGAGATTCATGAATCTTATTGTTAAATTTTAAAAGAAAAAGAAATCACCTTCTTCAGGACTCCAGCACTTTTGCAGACAATAGCATTTCCCTAACAAATAACATCTGTAATTTTATGCAAGTCTTCAGATTTACAAAATAGGTATGCAACAAGACGGTCAGAGTGAGTGTACTGATTTGACATGTGTTTTTGTGTTAACATTTTACAATGATTTGTTGGTTTAAATTTTTCATCAGTGGTTGCCAGTGGGATATATTTGGAAAAATGAAGGAAAAGCCTTACAGTAGTACGTAGGGAAATTGAAATTAGGGAGTGCATTAGGTATTGAAAGTTGAATAGATAATTAAGGACTGTTATGTTAGCCAACCAGGCTCCTGCATGCTAATATTTGCCTTAAAATTTATGATATTTTGAGTGATCCCTTTATAGTAAATAAATATAATACGATAACTGCTACTTTCATCAGATGGAATTGATGGGACGTGAGACTTGCATGCTGTTCTTAAGGTGGGAATCTTTTGTCTTTGCTGTCTGAATAGTTTGGAGAGCCATAGCTAATGGCCTGTTTCACAATTTGTGCTTAAAACATATATTTAGCTATATATGTTGTTCTAAAGCAAAGCAAATTGTACGAATGTCATATGAACGGAGCTTATCATTTTCAGATTACACATTAATCATTTTAGCTCTTCTTGTACCTTGGTATCATTGCAACTGTGCTTATTTGGAACTTGTCTTGTTTAAAGTTTTTGTTTGTCAGCCTTTGGTCCTTTTTATCTAGGATTTTTTTACTCATGCATGTCACTAATTGAGCCTTTGTTTTATTTTAGAGCTTGGTCTATCAGTTCCAAGGTGACCTTCTAGAAGAGAGATTGAAGCCTTGTGTTTGTAAGGATGGATTTATGATTGTTAACATCAATACGCAGTAAGAGGCTGCTGTATTCACTGTAATTCTTTCAGTTTGATAAAATGATTTTTTGCTGAATAAAAGATATTCGCCCTTATACATTCATTCATGTGGATAGTTAGGACTGCAAACTGTCAAAACCCACGTTCATTTTGCGCCCTCCAATTGTGGTAAGTGCCTGTTAAACTGATTTCTCCAGTTATTACAAGAAATCATGGCCAAGTAATCTAGGTGCTGGGGGGATAGTGGGAATGGTTGATGGTCAAAAGTGCAAGGGCCTGTATACATAGGTCCCAAGCACCAAAACCATATTTGAGCATGATCACAACCCCAAGACACATACGTCTTTGACTGCCCCTTCACCCATAGGAGTGGTAGGATAGTATGCTCATAGATTCCACCGAACTCAGTAACCAATCAAGATCAACAGAAAACCACCCAACAGTTGAAGCGCCCCAACTCCAAATCGTCATCATCTAGCCCCGCAAAACCAAATCCTTGCAACCAATAAGACCCAAACACATTCTGATTATGATTCTTACTACAAACCGATGCCTGCGGCCACTGCAACCATCAACCCCAAACGAAAATGCCTTTGCACCGCAAGCCATTGCCTACTGCAAAACTTCGATTTCACTCCCATACCTCTCCCCTGCGCGCGTCTCTGAATATGGATTTGAATTCCAGTATATGAAGATTTGGATCGAATTGAACTTGTGTAGGCAAAAAAAAAAAAAAAAAAGAACTCGTAAATGTTACTCGGCCTATTTTATTAACAAAACCTCTAATATAAAATTAACAATATGATTGGTTAAGCCGTCTTACTTCTCAGCTATACTTCTCTTCCTTCAAAGTCTTGGAATTCCTACAAGCACCTAGGGTGACATGTTCCCTGCTGATGTGTTGCCTCCTTGCTTGGGCATGCCAAGGGTTATTGATTGCAGTGGTTGGCATCCTAGCCCCCCATCCTTAGATGAAGGGATCATGGTGGGTGACTCTTGATTATGGGGTGTAGGATTTGACGCGTGGGGTGGAGATGTCATTGATGACGATGGTTGACATCTCGATCACCCCAACCGATGGATGAGAGATCGTGGGGGAGGTCTCTTGGTTTTGGTGCATAGGATCTATCCCCTGGGCTTCTCCCTCCCCCTCGTTTCTTTTGAAAATCTTGGTCACTCTGCTACGCTTCACCATTTTCACCTGTTCTTCCTTGTCTCTCTATCTTCCTGTGCTGCACATCGTCTTTTAGGATTTGTAGCCATTCTTCGTCTTGTTTCTGCTTTGACCCTTGCTATTTTTATCATAGGGATAACAACTACTGAAAGGCCACATGACGTGTGCCTCTTGAAGCCCCAGGGGTGGCCTTTAGCTCTTCTAATTAAGGGAGCTCCACTTCTAGCTCATTGTCGGAAGGAGACCAACCTCTCCATGTGTGGTATTGGAAGGTAGAGAGGCTCAAGAGTGTTGGTGTGGGGTTGAAGCAGGGGGGATGAGGGTGACAAACTCTCTTACACTTGGGTAGATGAGACCTCTCCATGTGTGGTATTGGAAGGTAGAGAGGCTCAAGAGTGTTGGTGAGGGGTTGAAGTAGGGGGATGAGGGTGACAAACTCTCTTACACTTGGGTAGATGAGACCTCTCCATGTGTGGTATTGGAAGGTAGAGAGGCTCAAGAGTGTTGGTGAGGGGTTGAAGTAGGGGGATGAGGGTGACAAACTCTCTTACACTTGGGTAGATGAGAAAGTCCTTAAGGTGTTCTCTATTTTTAATGATTATTTGTCCCTAGAGGGTATAGCGATCTCAATTTTCCATAAGGGACATTGGTCCTTGGAGACCTTGTCCTGTCAGTTGGACGAAAGTGTGTGAGGAGCCGGGGCAAGTGCCCTTCTTCTATATGTATGACATCCTTCCTTTCAAACTAGGAGTCCATCTACCTTTTATTGACTTCGAGTGCTCCGTTTTATGTGTTCTTAATGTTGCACCCACCTAGCTTCACCCGAATAGTTGGGTCTTTGTTCGAGGCTTCGAAGTCTTGTGTGAAGAATTAGGTCGGGTGCCTTCTTTGATTGTATTTTTTTGTTTTTTTTCTATATATAGGATAGAGAAGGTGGGTTGGTCATCCATTAGCAACCAATTGGGCTGTAGGCTAATGTTGCCCTTTTGCAAGAGCTACAAGTTCTTTAAGGATCACTTTTTTTGCATCCATTGTCGTGATGTTGGTCCAAACATTTTGGTTGATTCGATTGGTCAACCCCGGTTTCCCTTTTACTGGACCAAGTGTCTTGTGGTCACTATTAAGGTTGAAAGGGCCTACTTGGAGGAGTGGGAAGATGAGTTTATTAGTGACCTTAGAGGACGATTGACTTACTCTTGTGTCGAACTCATTCAATGGGTGATAACATCTTTCTATTTTCTTTCATCGAAGTCTTTGCTTGACATGATTGTCTATTCACGGTCGTTTTGTAGTAGTTTTGATAAGAGGATTTGTGCCTTCTAAATTGAAGGCTTTCCAAAAGAAGAAAGCACTACCTTTCACCTCTACTTTTTCCTCTCCTTTTGTCCCCAATGTTGTGTTGACTCTTATCGCACTTCCGGCTCCTAACTTAGTATTGACACCCGACATTATTCCAACTCCAGTAATAGAGGTTGTCCTGGTTGTTATTGGACCCAAACAAGCTTCGACTTCGTCATCGGGAGAGCCTAGTAGGAAGCGACCTTGTAAGGTCATATAAGTGAGCTCCCCTTCCCTTGTTTGAGAGGGGGACACTTTTTGTTGAAGTTGCACTTGCTCCTAGCCTAGACTAGAAGACTATACTTACAAGCAGCTCTAATACTACCTCGATTTAGAACCACAAGTTTCCTATAACCGAGGTGGTGGATCGGTATCTATCAGCCGCCTTTGATGACGACAAGTCGAAATCTTTAGGCTTTCTATGGCTCTTCGTGCCCTCAAAGCCTATTCAAACTATGCCTTAATCCTTTCTTGGACTATTGAGCGGAAGTATGGGAACCTTGAAATTCACAACAAGAAGATGATGAAGTTCTCTAGGAAGATCAAGTTTGAAAATCTTCCGCTGAAAAAGGCTCTTTGTGTTGTAGAGGAGAGCTCCCAAGAAGGTTGTCAACTGGTGGATACTTTGCAGAAATAGCTTTAGTCGGCCATTGTCGATGTCGTTGAGCACCTCGCCACTAAAGAGTGGCTAGAGATGGAGGAGAACACCTTGTCTACTCAAGTGTCGGCCTTGGAGACTCAACTTATTGAGCCGGAGGCCGAGAAGAAGGTGTATGAGCTATTGGTTGAGAAGGATGTTGATCTCAAGTAGAAGGACAAGTTGTTGGCTTAAAGGGATGTTGATCTCCAACAAAGGGACAAGCTACTTGCTAAGAAGGAGTCAACAATAGTGGATCAATTTGAAGCTGGTTTTTACATCCCAATGTTGATATTTCGGAGACTATTTCAGAGATTGGGATTTTTAAAGAAGTTTGAAGCTGGTTTTTACATCTCGGGTCTTTTTAATTTTGCCTAGGGTAATTTGTCGACTTCCTTTCTTAGATCTTTTTTTTTTTTGTCGGGGGGTTATTGGTTGACCGCATCTCTCAGTTCTTTTATTTTTGCTTGAGGGTTATTGGTCGACCCCTTCTCTCAGGTCTTTTTGTTTTTGTTTTTGTTTTTCTTTGTCATTGAGTTTTGTTCAAAGCCTAGATTTTATTAATAGAGCAATAGTTGTACAATTTCGACCTATATTAACTATAGTAAATTTGCAAACTTGTCGCATTTCATATTCATGGGACCTTTCTTTCGTCCAAGTGCTCCAACTGGCAGGCTCCTTTTCCAACTTCTGTGATTCTAAGTGGTCCTTCTCAATTTGTCGTTAGCTTGTTGGTGGTGTCATCCTTGAAGATTCATCTAAGGACCAAGTCTTGTTTTTTGAGTTTTTGGGAATAAATTTTTGCCTTGTATCGTCAGGATGCCCTTGCTTTCGTTGCGAACTCCTTGACATGTGCTACTTCTCGGACCTCTTGGAGGAGATTGAGATTTGTTCTTATTGCCTCCTCATTACTGGTTGGTTGTAAGAAGGTGGTTCTTGGAAAGGGCTCCCCTATCTCTACAGGGATCACGACATCTATCCCATATGTTAATTTGAATAGGGTTTTCTGGGTGGTGGAGTGTGGGGTGATATGGTATGATCAAAGTACTTGTGACAATTCCTTTACCCACCTCCCCTTGGCCTCTTCGAGACTTCTTCTCAATCCTCTAATGATTACTTTATTTGTCAACTTCGCCTGCCCATTTGTTTGTTAATGTTCAATCAAGGTGAAAGATTGTTTTATCTCCAGCTGTGCACAAAACTCTGCCACCAACTAGGATGTGAATTGAGTGCACTTGTCGGATATGACACTGGAAGACCAAAGTGGCACACGATTTTCCTCTAGTAGAACTTCTTAACCTGTTTTACAGAGATCGTTATGATCGACTCTACTTCCACCCACTTGGTAAAGTAATCTATAGCCATAGTGAGGAACTTGACTTGTCCTACTACCTGTGCGAAAGGGCCCAAGATATCCACCCTCATGTATGAAATGATCATGGTGATATAATCTAATGGAGTGGTTCGGGGGGAGGGGGGTGTCTGAAAATCGTTGGTACTTGTCACACCTTTTAACGAATTCCATGTAGTCCTTTTTCAATTTCGGGCAATAGTAATCGACCCTTGTTATCTTGCTTACTAGGGAATGTCCACCTATATGCATCCCACATATTCCTTCATGTACTTCTACCATAACATATCTTGCTTCATTTGGGTCTAGACATCTTAATAGGAGGTAGGAGAATCTCGTTCTGTAAAGGCGTTGAGCGATAAAAACATATTTTATGCCTCCCTTATGAGTTTTTTTGCATCGAGTTGATCAACCGATATTACATCATTTTAGAGGTAATTTATTATTGGGGTCATCCATGAAGTGTTAGAGGAGGTACGACATATTTTTGTCTCCTCAATAGTTGGTCGGTGGAGCATTTCTTGGATGACTGACTGGTTAAAACCACTTTTTTGCGTACTTGTCAGCTTGGAGAGTAGGTTGGCCCATTCATTTTGCTCTCTTGGGACATGGAGCAAAGTGAATCACTCGAATGAAGTCGCTTGGCTTCATGCCTTGTCCCAATATCTTAACAATTGGGGTCTTTGGCTTGGTAGTCTCCTTTCACTTGGCTGGTTACCAATTAGGAGTCACTTTTAGCTGTTAAGATTTAGGCCCCTCAATTCCTCGACCAGTCTTATTCCTACTAGGAGTGCCTCATATTTAGCTTGGTTGTTGCTAGCTCTAAATCCAAATCGGAGGGATTGGCCAATTAAAACTTCGTAGGGGCCCTCTAAGATGACACAAGCTCCACTGCCTTTTTGATTCGATCCTCCATTGACCGATAGTATCTATTCTCTATTGGATTCATTGCCTTCACTAGTTAAGGCCAACTTCGTAATGAAATCGGCCAATACTTGTGCTTTGATATGACCTCGCCTTTCATAGGATATGTCAAACTAGGTTGGGCTTTCTTTATACCTGCTTAATTGGGAGTCCCGTCTCCATTATTCGGTGACTTTGGAAGTATGGCCGTAGCTTCCGGGCAGTGATTACCAAGCCAACTTCCTGAACTAGGGTGGTACTAACCACTTCATCAAAAACAGATAAGTGAATTAAAATAGGCGTACCTTCTATTGGCTTGGCGAGTATTAGGGGGAAGCTATCGCTTGAGCTCTCGGAAAGTCGACTCGCATTCGCTTGTCCATTGAAAATTTTCATTCTTTCGGAGGCAATGAAAAATGACAATGCCTTCTCGACCGACTTCGAAAGGAAACGAGCCAGCACGATAATTCTTCTGACTAGCTATTAGACCTCCTTCATGTTTCTGGGGCTTTGCATATTGATCATTGCTTTACATATTTCAGGGTTGGCTTCGATTCCTCTCCTTGTCAACATGAAACCCAAAAACTTACCAGCTTGAACGCCGAACAAACATTTTTCGGGTTCAGCTTCAACTTAAGCTTCCTTAAAACCTTGAATACTCGGTCTAGTACTTCACAGTCCTTAAATTAAACTATTTTTTAAACTAAACTGTTTCAGACTAAATTGAATTATTATTATTTGACTAATTACCAAAAGAAAGATAGAAAATAAAATTGTTTATACTTTAACAAGAATAATTTAATATTTATAATTTGGTTTGGTTATCATCCAATTCAGTTTAATTCTCACATAATTTAGTTTTTTTATATATAAAAACAGCTAAGTGTAGCTATTTACAAAAACAGTTTGGTTTTTATGATCAAGTAAGAGTTCAGTTTAATTTTTTTTTCACTCCTAGTTATAGAAAAATCATGAAATGGAGCCTTGGTTGGAGTTAAGAGTGAGAGAGAGTTGCAAAAGGAGATCACAATGGTAGCACTGGCCTATGTGACCATGGAAGGGAAAAGCAATAACGTCAGTTAAGTGTAGAGTTTGGTTTTGAATGGGAAATGAGCGGTACTAGAATGGACGAAATTCTGATAAGGAAAGACAAGAGACCGGGACGGAGCCATCCATGGTTGGGATTAATTATGAAAATTAAAATATTTAATAAATATATAAATATTAAATTTATATAAAATATTCATAATTATGTGTTTTTTAAAAATAATTTAAGGTTATATAATAAAAAATATATTTACATAGAAGGTAAAATTAAATTAGTTTTAAACTATAAATATAAATATATTTTAAGAATATTTTATGATTTTCATACATAAAACAATGCTATTTACTTGAAAATTTAAGATTTTTATTATAGACTTATAAAATTTTTATATATAATGTTCTTATTAAATAAAATATATATCAACGAAAATTAATCCAACATTCATTATACACTTTAAAGGATTTATATAAAGAAACAGAACATAATAAATATAATAAAATATGATAAAAAAAGAAAAATAGAAAGAAAAAAAGTGCTAGAAAGGTACAAATAATTGATAAAAAGAATTAAAATTAAATTATAATTTTAGTCGTTTATCTTATCACAAAATTTTATTTTTGTACCTTATCTTTTAAAAAATTTATTTTTGACATTTAATTTAGATTTTAGTCAATGTTTTCTTTTTGATAAAAGAATTATTTTCAATTTTGGAACACAATTTTGAATTATTTTTTGAGTAGACGTAAAACTTTTTTTATTAGATTTATTTGTATGAAAAATATGAAACTCAATTAATGTTCAAATAGAAAAGGGTCATAAACATAATGAAAATTGTATGAGAAATGAGACTTACAAACATTTGAAAAAAAATCTAATGAGATTTTTCAATAGTTATTCATGTGATTCACTTTTTTTACTCAATTTTTACTTTGTTTGTGATTCTTTTTGCTTCAAATAATAGCTGTTTTTTACATTTTTCACGATGAGATAAATTTTACGTGTTGAATCTATCAAAAAATAATTTAAAATTGTGTTCTAAAATTGAAAATGATCACCTTTTCGAAAAGATATCGTTGACTTAAATGTGAAAGTTAAATAACTAAAATAAAATTTTTAAAAGATAAAAGATCAAAATTAATATTTACAATAAGATAAATGACTAAAACTATAATTTAGCTCAAGAAATATTTGAAATAGCTTTGCAAATAATGTAATTTGTTAAGTATTTCCAAATTAATATTTTTTATTCATTTTTGAAAATCAATATAATGTTCAATGAAGATAATTTAAAAAATTGTGACATTAAAAATTAATTTAATTTTGTTATTAGAATAATTAATTTTAGAAAAAATTACACTTACTTTATTCCATGTTTTTTTAAATAACACTTGCACATCTTGTAGTTTTTAAATAGACACTTCCCTCTTCAGTCTTTCTAAATAATATTCACATCCCTCTCGATTTTAAATAAACTTTCATGATCCACCTCCTAATATAATATTAAAGAATGAATGTGTGTGTCACTTTATTAAATAAATAAGAGGTGTGAGTGTCATTGTATTAATTAAAAGAGGTGGATGTTGTTAATGTAATTATATATATATATATAATTTAGTGAGTTAACTATTTACCTAATTTAGTGAATTGACAGTTTACTTATTTTAGTAGGTTAAAAATAAGTTTAATATTTTATTATATAATATTTAAACAAGAACTCTCCAATAAAATGAGATATTTTTTAATCTAATTTTCACTAAGTATATTTAAAAATTAGAAAGGATATAAATGTTATTTAAGAAGACTTCGGAGGAGAAGAATGCAATTTTTCCTTAATTTTATATTTGTATACCCTAATTGATTTAAGATATATATATATATATATATATATATATATATATATATATATATATATATATATATATATATATATATTATTAAAATAATTAGAAGAACAAGAATTTTAAAAATATAAATAGTTTTCAATATTAAAATCATTCTCTCTGTTCACTCTTAATTTTAAGCATCGATTAATGTTTTGATACACTATTTAGTATTTCATCCGAAATGAATTATAAGAAAAAAAAATTACATGTGTGTGGTAGACTAAAACATGAATCAATCTTAATTAATTTTATCTTATTAATAATTATATCTTTAAAATATCCTCTATTGAATTGAGGTGATATATATAATAAATATTTTTTTATATAAGTTTGACAGTTTAGAATTTTTTTATCTTTCATATAAAATTAAAAAAATTAAATAGTGTTAACTATTTTTTTTTAATTAATGTGAAATTGTTTTTCTTATATTTCAATTCAGAGAATACATATTAATTACTTGTTGAGTATAGAATAGAAAAAAAAAAAGTCTATTGATATTACAATTCGGTAGTTAAAGAAGAATAAGTTACTCTTAATAAAACAACAATTACAAAGGATATGGCAATATTAAAAAACAATGAAAATAATAAATAATAGTTAATGTCTCGTCTTACTATTTAAGAAGTTAGTAAATCACGATAATATTTTGTATTAATAATAAAAAGACAAAACTCATTACTTCATCCATTTTTTTAATTAACATTTAACAATTATTTTATATTTTGATTTCCATTTTATACTAATGAAAATTTAATAATTTTTAATATTTCTTCATTAAAAAATAATTAATATATTTTCTAAAAAATAATTAACTTGAGAGATAAAAAATATAATGAAAAACTATATAAATTTTTTTATAAAAATTAAAACACTAATTATATTATTTAAAATCCTGTAACAAAAAAAATATTATTTAAAATCCTATCCCACTTCTTAAATGATTAAAAAAAAAACGAAAGTAGTATTTAAAAATATATATAATTTTGCAACGGAAGAAACACAACTAATTTGACCTCCAGTACATGTTTAAATTACCCATTTAAATATTTACTCGTATTAAAAGACTTGGATTTTTTTATAAAATAAAAAATACAAAAATAAGATTAAAACTTAGAATACTTGTTATTATTAATAAAATATAAAGATAAATTATAATTTAAAAATATTAAAAATAGAGTTTAATATATATATATATATATATATAAGTAAATTAATTAAAAATTATATTTAGTATAATTTTAAAATAATGATATTAAATATTTATCGTACATTATTTACGAGTGGTCTCTATTATTTATTTTTAAAGTATCATAGTTAAAATGAAAACCAAAAAAGGCACAGACAATCCTCGTCTATATCCAAGGGAAAAGAAATCTAGATTTAGATTCGGCGAAAAACATTTGAACGATAACGAACTCCGACTATTTATATTTAATTGTATCTGATAAAAAAGAGAGAAAGGTTGGTATTGTGCACGCACGCACGCACGCAGCCAAATATCTGAATCTGATCATAGGAATCAACGAGAATTCCCTAGAAACCAACACGAATGTAGCTCATTACTTCTAACTCAGATTCATGTGCAGAGCGGTTACCACAAATAAATGCTACATTTCTAATTTTACTTATTTTTAACCATTAAATAATATGCAGCAATTAATAAAAGGAATTGAAGGGACGCACAAAAGGCACAAGAGTCATATATGTCGTCTCTTTTGATTTGTTATGACGATGGTGATTAGTGGTGGAATCATGGAAGATATAGTAATGATTGGAGGCTTGGTTGGTGTGCAATTTGTTTACGCTGGGAATGCCGTCCTTCTCAGTTATCTCATGTCTTTGGGCCTCCAATCTCTTACCATTGTCATTTTTACTTCCTTTGCTACCTTCCTTATTCTTCTTCCCCTTGCCTTCTATTATGAAAGGTCTTCATTCCCCCATATATATTTCTTTCTTTCTCTTACCATTCTTTTATTATTAATTTCATGCTTCTTCTATCTTTCTTTTGCAGGTGTAAATGGCCTACCAAAATTAGTTTCAAGTTGCTTATACAGTTTCTTTTGCTTTCACTTGGAGGGTAGGCAAATCTCATGGCTAATTTCTTAATTAATTTCCTTCTCCGTTAAATTCTCTTCTCTCTTCTTTTTCTTTCAAAATTGTGAACAAAAATTAATAGTGAACGATGGATCGTGGAATTAGATGAATTCAATTTCGGTTTTCGTGTCCCTTCTTTTGTTTTGTTTAATTCTTTCGGGTTTAAAGTATACCTTTTTTTTTTTTTAATTAATTTCCATTTTTTAAACTTTGGGCATATATATGTGGAAGTAGTTTTGAATATCACCATCAAATATTGAATCCCAGTTATGGGAAGGAAATTAAGAACATGCACTGCAAATGTTGAAGGGGGAAACGTTATCGTGGGTTTTAGGGAATATATCTGATCACTAGAATCTCTCTGAACACAATCTTGCTTGTGTCGAGCACCAAAATTGTCCTTATTTCCAACTATTAAGTGCAAACACCGTACTTTGTGCTAAACCCCCCTTATCTTATCCTTTTCTCTTTGGACTGCAAAGGCTTACTTTATAATAAAAAGGTAGCTACTATTTTAAGGAATTTATCTGAGAGTAAAAAGACCTAAATTGTTATTGTATAGAACTAGTGGCTCATGGATCCATTAGCGTTTTGGACTTAACAAAAATGACAAACCCAAATCCAAGAGGTATATAATTAGAGAAAGGTTAAAAAGAGAATGATGTATTTGAGGAAAAATAAGTCTTGCAATAACTTCTATTCAAATTGTCACACCATTTTCTAATTACCTGACCCTGTGGGCTATAATGTTTTTTATTCTTCTACCTTTCCTTTCTATTGCTTAATTAATTAGTTTAATTACAGGTTTTGGTGTCACCCAAAGGAAATCTTGTACTTGTCAATTGTTTATTCTTAATCGTTATTTGTAGAGTAGAAACAAGACTAGCCAAATGACTATAATCCTTCTATTCGTGGTTCTGATCGATATTTGCAAATAATTTTTCTTTTCATCGTTTCCCTCTATTTTCCAATTTCTAATGTATTTACCTAGTTTGTCCTTTTCTTTCTCTTGATAGTTGGTTTCATGGTATGCAGGGTAACAATGTTCCAGCCTCTATTCCTTAAAGGAATCGATCTAACCTCGCCAGCCATGGGAACTGCCATGCCAAACCTTGCACCAGGTCTCATCTTCATCATCGCATGGATTTTTCGGTAATATAATCTATTTTGCTCGAGCTTGATAATTTCGATATTTATCTTAACACAACGAAATAAAGAGTTTGTTTTATCACAAAACTTAGATACAGTTTTATATGTACAATATTTACTGACTTTCAATAAAAAATGAAAATTCATCTTGATCATTCGAATAATAAATATTTACATTAAATGGTTATGTAGATTATTGAAACAAAACTAATTTTGATTGAAAAATAATTAAAGCAACACCTAAAAATAATATATAAGATACTACAATAGATTATTATTTTTCTAGCTAAATTTAAGTTATATTCATTTATGTTTGTTATTACTAGAAATTAACTAAGATTATTTTCTTATCTAATTTGTCACTTATTTCATACTATCATTAATATTATAGTAATTTTGTAACTAATTATTTTTACTAGAAATTAACTATAAAATAACTATTAATTTTAAAATTAATCACAAAATTATTTGATAATAAATTTTAAATTTTTTAATAGGGAAATTTATCTTTTATTTTATGGCTGAGAAGGTCTAGTCACTTATTATGTACCCAAAATTCGTACAATGCAGAGGGAAAGTGGAAAAAAAGCCACTTGGACATATTAAAAGTGGCAAACTGAAAATACAAATATATATATTTAACTGAATAAAAAAAGGTGTAACATTTTGTATGGACAGTAATTTCCATGCTAATTACTGAAAACTTTTATGTTAGGCAGGTTGGAAAAAGTGAAGTTGAGCTGCACATATAGTAGAGTAAAAATCGTTGGCACATTTCTGTGTGTCTTGGGGGCTCTGACAATGAGCATAATGCAAAGCCTCTCTACATCTACGTCCTCTAAGGAGGGAAAAATTCAATTACCATCTCCACCTCCAAATGTAACGTTTGACAGACACAAGTTAATTGGTTGTCTCTATCTCTTAGCCTCAATCGTCATATTGTCAAGCAACATTGTCCTACAGGTAACTTATAATGAAATAGGAAAAGAGACACAAACAGGTTGCATTCAATGTGTTATAGTGTATTTAGTGTAATTAATACTTGTTTTTTTATTATTTTTAATGTAATTTTGTAAACGTTAAAAAACTAATAGTTAGAACTTTTACATTGCAGACGCGATTTCTTTCTTCTCAACGGGTTTTTGAAGACTCTATTAACAAAAATTGTGATTCTTGCAGGCCTTTACTCTAGGAGATTTTCCTGCCCCGATGTCCTTGTGTGCATTAACCTCCTTTATTGGGACGTTCATGGCTGTTACAGTTCAATTAGTTGAAGATCACGAATTCAAAACTGGTTGGCCACTAGTGAGAGTTGTAGACATGATTGGCTATTCTTTTCTGGTAATTTCAACCTACTTTTTTCCCCCTTTATTATATGCTTATGTTTTAACCCTCATAAAATAAGTACACTTTGACAACTAATTTACCATGTGAATTCTATAATGTGGTCTTTAAAGGACTTCAATTTGGGTTTAATGTAATACTTTCAAGAAAATGCTAACCAGTGCTCTCCAGTATCCAATATTCTATAACTACTTAAAAAATTAAAAATAATTTTTTTATTAAAATGTGTAACAGTGCATTTTTTTATAATTTTTAATAAAAAATAATTTATTAAAGTCTTAACTAGTATTAAAGGACAGTGAAGAACAAGACAGGAAGTTTAATATTGTGATTGACATGGGTGATTGGATGTTAAGGCATATAAATTGAAATGCACAGGCAGGTGCAGTGAGTGGAATATGCTTGAGCTTCAATGGTTGGGCACTTGAGAAGAGAGGGCCAGTTTTGGTATCCATGTTCAGCCCCATTAGCACAGTCTGCTCTGCCATTTTCTCAGTTGTTACTCTAGGACAGACCATTAATATTGGAAGGTACTTTCATAAGATTCCTAGCTAGTAGCTATTGATTTTTCATATCTTATGCGTCACTAAAATACTGTATTGCAGCTTTGCTGGTATGTTCCTCATGTTCATTGGGCTCTACTTTGTGCTTTGGGCCAAAGGGAAAGAAGGCTATGCAAAACAGAGTGACTATGATGCAGAGAAGCCTCTCTTGAGTTGACGTGTTTTCAAATGTCAAACCAGTAATTTGTACTTATTTTATTCGATAGAAACAGAGTAAATAAAATAGAAACTCAATTCACAATGCTTTTTGCATAAGGTGCTGCGTGTTATATATATATATATATATATATACATGTGCCAATCTTACTTCTAATTAAATAAGTGATTCAATTATATTAAAGCGCTTGATGACAATTGGTATATGGCAACCGGTATAAATACGTTGAGACATCATGGCAATTGGCAACTAGTGTTTAAATATCACAACTGCTAAATAGTACCAAACATTTTTCGCACGAATTGTATGAATGATTATCGGTTATTGTTTTAAGGAAAAAAAACAAATATTGCAATTGTGTTTGATGGAAATCAAATATGATAAAAGGAACCAATCACAATTAATTTTGTGTTTTTGTGTTTTCAATTAATTTTCGTGATACCCAACATCTTCCTTTAAACATTGAGGCAACATGGCAAAGCAAGCTCTAGACGTGGCTAACAATGTGTTTTGGAATGTAACAAAATATCAATAACGTTCAACAGTATATAATTGAGTTTTTTTTTTTAAATTATTAGAATGATATTAGAAATTTGATTATTTATTATGTGTAGGAAAAAAATTATTGAAAGAGATAATTTATTTTAATAGTTTTTATGTCTTGACTATTGTCTATTAGTTAGAAGATATTTTTGGTGAAAAAAATTTTAGTGAAAGTGTAAAAAAGTACCCATAGTTTAACTTTTTAGCATAATCATATTCGTGAAGAAGGTTTTATCAAATTTTCTTAGGTTTAGGGTATAATTAGAGTTTGTTTGGATAAATTTTTTTATAAATAATTATGAAAGAAAAAATTAAAATAAATTTTTCTATAAGTTAAAAATTAATTTTTAAATAAATTAATATAAGAAAATTTTTATAAATTAACTTATGTCAGTTATGAATAAGCTATTTTTTTATTTATAAAAACATTTAAATACACTTCTGGGTTTCAAGAAGTAAATCATAACAAAATAGATTTTTCTCATCTTTAATTCTTCAGCTAGCTAGATATGACATTTTAGGATGCAACTGAAGCAAATTGATGTAGGAGCAGAAGATGCTTTTGGGACCACCAAAGTGCCTTGGACGTTGTAAGGAATTTAGTCTTTTATTTAAGGACAAAATATATAAGAGTTTAATACCATTTTTATTAAAGAAGTAATAGAGAAATGAAGAATGGACATGCAAAAGATTCATACCAAAGAGAGCTTAATAGATGCCATGATGGAAGGGTTTGAAAGTTCACTAAAATAACGTAAGATTGTAAAAGTGGTAAAAGCCACTTTTGTGGCATGAAAAAGTCACACAAATATTAATCAAACACAAGTAGCAAATTAATGGTACAATTTTCATATTTTTTGTGCTACCAAAAATGCGGCGAGACATTCTTTTTAATATCTTCCGTTAGTTTATATATCTCAAAGAAAATAAATGCGTATATGGTCTTCTATATTTTAACTTTAAAGTGAAATTACAATAATAAAATAGATTATATATTTACATAATAAAATAGTATTACTTAATCATCTAATTATAAATTATTATATATCATAAATTTTTTACCTTACACTCATATAAACAATAATTTATAATTAGATAATCATATAAAATTATTCTATACTTTATCATTAAACTTATTTTTTTTTTCTAAATTAATAACACTCAAGTTGTGCCATAGTAATCCTATACAACCAAATAATATCTCCTGTATGACAGTCTTTTACGTTTGTTGCTCTTGTCAATTTGTGGCGATATTTGCCGAGTAGTAATATGGATCGACTTGCATGAGCACCCGACACGTGTCAACTTTTAGATGTATTAGTGCCATCACCTTAATAACTAGTCCACATACAATTCCAAAAATTACATACATACTGATTTCTTTTCTATACACTACTTACATATCAAATGGTGATATTTTGATTTTTTTAATGGTTTAAATTGTGCATATATTTTATTTTTGTGTAACTATAATTGTTTTACAAAGTAATTGTCCGTTGGTTATAAGAAATTCAGATACAAAATCCTATATGAGCTTTTAAAATGAACATCACTTTAAAGGATGAACTAAATGCATGTTTTAATACTTTATCATGCCCGATTCTTATCACGTCAAAGCGAAGCTATTATTTGTTGCTTTTAGGTATTTATAATTATTGTATATCCAAAAATAAAGAGTATGTAATTTTTCAGAAGTTAACTTTTCAATGTTAAATTTAACTTTCCACTGGAGATTCGTGTTCAATTTTTAAGGATAATTGAATTTGTAGTTGGAAATAAGACAAAAGTTATAAAATTAATGGCAAATTTGAAATCATAAGAAGTGTATGTATAGGAGGATAGATACTTATAAAAAAGTTAAAAATAAATATATTTTTCATTTACTATTATTATTATTTGTGGAAATTATGAGTCCTTCTCATTCGAGCCACTTTGGTTCTATTAAGAAGTAGCGATAACCGGTCTGAATTAAAAGCCATAATGTGGCAACTTTCTTCGCTGGTCTCTTTAGATGGGATTTATGACTTCTCTTTTGCTTTTTGATTGGAGTTCCAATATGGCGTGGTCATTTCAACATAATTTTTGCCATTTGTAATAGAGTTTTAAGATATGCTTCTTTTTTCTATAGTTTCCATGTGTAGGGCTTCGATGTTTAATGACAAGTCACAAAAGTTAGGCTACTGAAAACACAAATTTCGTTTATCGGACACTCCATGTGCACAATATTAATTTATTCTCCTTCCTCTTCAAAAAGCTACAACCAACTAGACAGGTTTTAGAACAACTTATGTCTTAAATTCTTCGCTATCCGCTTTGTGGATATATATATAACTGGCTTTCTAAGTATTAGCATTTCTTCTCTGTAGGGTGTCACTAACAAATACTATATATGTTCTCCTATATATTTCAACATATTTTACGATGTAACTTTTCAAAGGACTGCGAGGGAATGAATCAAGTTGCAAAATTTTCAGCCTGAATTCATACAACATCTTTTGCTTGGTCATCATTTCCAAGTTCATAAAAGTTTCTTCAAAGTCTAGTCTCGATTCTCAAATGAATGAAATGTCAATGCCACTGACCTATCCGGAAAGTTTCAATTTGACTTATGACCCCCACTCTAAAAAATCATGATATTTTAATTTTTAATTTTTAGAACACACGCATTAATTAATTAATAGCGTATTTGAATTCATGTTCTAGAAATTTAGAATCACGTTAAAATATTGGTTAATCTGATTTTAATAAAATATAAAATATCCATATGTTTGATTTTGGTTGAAGAATTAATTCTAAATCTAGAATTGATTGAGTTCATTTCAATTTTTAACATGTTTAATTTAACTTTATTTTTGTCAAAATCAATTCGATTTTTTTTACGTTGAAAACGAAATAACACAAATTTATTTTTAACTTTTTATGGTGTTACTTTGGATTTTTTTTAATTAATCCAAACACACTAAGATATATAATTTTTCTATTGAATAAAAAAAAACATACCAATTATACTTATAAGTTACTTTTTAAAATAAAAATATCCAAATATAAATCATATTAGTTTTATTCAATATCAATTTTCCACGACACTAATTTTAGAACTTGAGCAACACTCCCATAGGATGGGCTGCTGAGTTCTGCCTAACTTTCCAAGGATACCTCCATGTTCTCATTGACAAGTCTCCACAATTGGATTACTTAGAAAAACCAAGAATTTTGGTACATGTTGCATTGTGTTTAATGCAATTGAACAAACCTCATAGCTATTTCTTTTCTCCACCATTTATTTATTTATTTATTGCAGTTGCCGGCGTTGATCAAGCAATTACTGGGATTCGGTAACATGGCAATAATGCACGATATGCATTCCATGCAACATCAATTTCTCATTGACCCACCAATTTTCCATCGTTTTATAATTGTTTACATATAAATACAATGTCTAATTAATTTACTATACTCTTAACATGATCTGTAAAGACCGATAAAAGTGCGGAACGGTAACTTGTCAGATGAAAAATGATTAAAGTACACTAAGGTGGAATTTTATAATATTTTTTATATGCTTGTTTGTATTTGAAGAATAAGAAGTAAAGAAGTGTTATAGTTTCGTAATTTTTATGGGTGTAATTAATAATATAATAAAATTTTTGGAAGGATTTTGCTGTTGTTGGGTTTTGTGTTTTGTAGGTATAGGAGGTAATATAGGTTGGTTGCAGTTCCAGCAGACAAGGGGAACAAAAGGGAACGACACGTCTAGTATTGTAGGCCATTCCATAATCTTGACACATGTCTCTCATGTTTGGTCTATTGCACCGAAGAAGGGTGGTCCCTCGTGATTCATCTCTTCTTCGGATGCAAAAGCAACGCCTCATCGTTGTCATCATGCCTGTCATAATATACTTGACTTGGAAGCCAAAAACAAGCATTTCATAATAGGTGAGACTTAAAGGTACCTTGGTTCTTTTTTTGGAGCAAACCAAGTCTCAAAGTGCACCACATTTTTCATTTTTCTAAGCATGTCTTCCCCTTATGTGGCGTCATACATATATATAATGCCCTACATTCATTTCCAAGAGCTCAAGTGCAAGGAAAGGGTTGTGTAGTGCCTACATTTCCTTTTCACTGTCAGAGTCACTACTTACCCTCACTAGACACTACCCAGTATGCCAAAAGCAAAATCAACAAAAGAGAAAAAAAATAAAAAGATTTACTACTTTATGTTTGTTGTTGGGACAGCATTTACTATTTCGTGTTCAGTTTCAATGCAGGAGTAACTTCATCTAATTATTTACTTTCTGTCACAACTCACAAGGCATGAATGATTTGAAGTACCATTTTGTAATTTGAATTCCCTTGCTGTTAATTAATACTATGGTAAAACAAGGCTGGTATTTATCACTGTCACAGAATTGATACTGGGGTAAACCAACCACTACTCATGGATGCTAGCAGACTTTGATGTTCTATCTTACCTACACCTTTTTCTTTTTAGTAATTTTATGCAAAACATTTAATATGCACAATAATTGCAGTTTTTATGTTGTTAGATGGTTCTTTAAATATTTCTAGAGTCTTTACACACATCAACCGGAAATTGAATAGCTTAATGATTAGTTATCTAATTGTCATGTCCACGAAGGTTTGTGGCCAGACCTTCTGTAACAATTACCATTGAACAAGCATTTGTCTTAGAAAAAATTGTAAAAAAGAGTGATCCATTTGTTTGAATTAGCCTTTAGGTTTGCTTAGTTAATTAACATCGCTTAAGTCAAAAGCCATCCTCTGTTTAAACTACGTCCCCTTTTTACTTTAGGCGTATGCAGAGTTCCAATTATATCTTTTCCCGTACCGTTGCATGCTTTGTTGAATGTTCAAGTAAGTAAGACCATTTCAGAATTAAAACAAGTGCATAGTGTAAAGAGGCAATTATAGCCACAGATTTTAAGAATTTTCGTACCGCATTGAGATAAGAATTTGTCCTTCCAACGTTAAGTCTCTCTGTAGTCTACTTTAGTCTTTACTTGATTTCTATAAATGTGACTTGTCTAGATTTAGATACCTTATGTTTGCATCATTGCTTGTGCAGTAACCACGATTTTTATAACAAATTTAAAGACTATTCTTTCGATCATTAAATTTTGTTTTAAATTTCTTTTAGCATAACAATTGTAAACCTGGTTCTCTTAGTGCGTGTTTGGAAACTTGCAATCAACTTTTACTGTAACCAACTACTTAAGTAGGTGTAACTTCAAGTTAGATATAAGGACTTGATTTTAAAATAGGAAGCTTCTGTCGTAAAATGATTGTAAAGGCTTGAAACTTCGGGAAATGATGGATAATAGGAAGCTTAAGTCGTAATTAAAATGGTTGCAAATTATTGAAATTTGAAGATGGATTAAATGGTTTAATTTCTTTTCTTTTCTATTTAACTTTTGATTGATTGAAAAAATGGATAAAAGGAGGAGCAGATCTAAAATTCAAGAGAGGAACAAAAATAAATAAACCTCAAAATACATAATTATATTTGTTTTAGTATATATTAAGAATATTCCTTACCAAATATGGAAGACTAATACTTTTGGAGAGTAGTAGATATTATAATGAATACAATCTCCCTCGTAATTAATATGATTAAACAACTTAACTATTTATTAATTATACCAAACCTTATTAATGTATATAATTATATCAATAAATTACATAACTAATAGAGTTTATTCATATATATACTTTTTGTAAAATAATTTTGGGAGAGGAGGCTATGACCAACCCTTATTTCCCTTGAGTTCATTCTTGAATAATGCTTTGTTTGTTTGGTAGAGATGAAAGAGGACAAACTAATAGCAGGGAAGAAAAAATCAAAATGGCTTCTCTTCCTTCTTTAGGAAGTGTATAGGAAAGGAAGAGTTGGGTAATGGGTGTACGGTAGCTATCCCGTTTAATTTGGATAGAAAACAGAAGAGAAAGATTTCTTTTTATACAATCACAAAAATACATATATTTATCTCATATTTTATTTTTTTATTTGAGATATTTATGTTATTTTACACACATTTTCTACTCTTTCTTTCTTGTTAAATTATCTAAAAATCATCTCATTTTTTCTTTTTCTCTTTCCTTCTCCTTTTTTTATTTAAATTCTCTCTTTTTTTTTTTTTTTACTTTCTTTCCTAAACCTAACAATGCCCAAATGTCTACAATTATACGCTACATGTTATTTATGAGTCATTGCACAAAATTTTAGAATAATAATATACAAACACCTATTATTTTAAATATTTTATTAATACTCATCATTTCTCTTTATCACTATCTTCTTATCATATTATGCTCTCTGTCGTACGTATATTTCCATCTCTTCTATGTTCATGTCCAATAGAACAAATTGGACTCTTAAAAGATTTTTTAATATCAATTAGATGTTGTAAAATTCACCGACATTACATTGGTTTTCAAATGATGATTTTTATTAAAAAAAAGATAATCTATATTAATGGTGTAAAAAAAAAATTATATTCATCCAATTATAAATTTTCATGTGCGGTTAAAATTTCTTCCCAAATAATCAAGTCGAATTCTCCTTATATACATTTTAAACATTTTATTTTATTTAAAAAAAAAAGTGCATCCTACAGGATAATTAGTTATTTTGTAATTTATATGATAAGTGGACGTACTCCTAAAGCGTGTACCATAATTAACTTGATTGGTTTGAAAGGACCTACTTGTATGATTTCTGTTTTATTGGCTTCCCAGTAATTGCCCTAGCTCTTCTATATGTTATCAATGTTGAGTTGATTTAGTGCATAGTTTATTTAGCCTCCAAGTTGCTGAAGCAATTATCAAAAATAAAGTGCCACCAAATTCTAACTATCTAGCAGTGTCGCACTTTCCAAATATGATACATGTTAGGTAAGAATAAGTTGCCTTAGGTTTTTCGTACCTGCAAATATATTTTCAACATGTTCTAATTATATGTGCAACTTTTGAAAATCATGTTCGGCACTGGAAACTAGTTCCAAAACAGGTGACTTACGGCAGAAGCAAAGAGGTTAAATGCTTTTTATTTGAAATTTTTTTCTTTCCTTAAATGCTTTACAAGTGGTTAAATGTCATACTTTTGTCACTTTATTGGCTTAAAACCAGTTTTCCTCTGGGATGGGCAGAAAATCGAATATTTAATATAATTATATATTTAAATTTCAATTTAAGATAATAAAATAATTTTTTTGTTGTTTTTTACTAGTAAAAGTCGAGAATAATATCAAAACCTACTATTTTACTCAACTAATTGAAATAGATTCTATAGATAATTTATTGTAGTTTAGGTCGGAACATGAGTGCATTGTTTTACTTTGTTGCTCAGATATGGCAAGGTTTCCTGTGGCTTTAATCGCAGGTGCTTTTGATGGTGAATCTTGGTACGAGTGGATGAAAGAAGTTATAGGTATAGAGGAGGAAAATTCTCCAAGTAGATACTCTCTATTTGTTTATTTTCGTAATGTGGAAGTTTTTGTAAAACACGAATTAGCAAGAGGTTGTTACTCTAACAATCAGAGTATGTTTGTTGAGGAGCATCATGAGTCAGTGCCGTCACATTTCTTCCTTTGTTTTTTTTTTTATATAACGTGACATTTCTTCTTCTTTCCTTTACCGGTTGCTAGATTCAATTCTCTCTCACTGTAATCAAATTTAAAATCACATATTTTGTACCATAATCATCCTTATTTTATAACGTCTAATCTTATCATTATTTATCAACAATTTTTTATGCTTTATAAAATTTATAAAGTATTAATTATTTTAAATTTTATTTTATCTTTATTATTTTTAGATTTTAATATTAGTTACTTTAAAATTTTCTTTTTATTTTAATTTTTTTGTCGCGTATCATAATTTCTTATAATCTTAAATTAATTTTTAAAATATATTATCTTCTAAGTATATAATTTTTAGTGGATTTCTCCTACCCCGGGGAAACACTATTATTATTTCTCCTAAATATATGTTACTTATATTCTCTACTTATTTATTTAAAGTAATTATGTATATTTATCTTTAATTTTATTTTTTATTTTTTTATTTTAGAAAATTTTATTTCAATTGAGAAATACGTATATATTACACAGAATATTTATTAGTAATCCTTTTAGAAAATGTTGAAAAGTTTCTTCAACTACAACAACATGTGTGCGTGTTAAATTTATACATTTATAATAATATAATTCAACTATATTGTTATTCAGTTTTTTCTTTAGAAATTATCATTTTAATCCTTCAAATTGTGTGGTATTGTCAATGTAGTTCTTAAAATTGAAAAGCATCAAATAAGTTCTTGAATTAAAATTGGTTAGTCATTTTAGTCTCGTAATTACTTTCATTAACGATTATAATGATAGTAAATTATAAAATTTAAAAACCATAATGATAAGTTGTGATATCATAGAAAAAGATTATAATAATTTTAATTTCATAAATTTATTTAATATTTTTTTAATTTTAAGAATTGCTATGACATTATCATTCTATTTTAAGGACTAACATGATTATTTATTTTTTCAATGAAATTAATATTTATTTTTTTTTGTCTTAAACTTTGAAAGATATATTAGACCGCGGTTAATTTAATTACTAGGAGATTAAGGAGATAAAATGTCTCATATATATATTATGATTCAAACTCAATACATTATTTAAGAAAAATTAAACTTCTCATCACATGAATGAATAGATATCTGTAATAGTTAGATAATTAATTCACTACAAAAAAAATATACCCTAATAAATAAATAAAAGTATAAATTATTAGGCTTATCTCAATAAATATAACTTATTGTACAATGGAAATGAGCTATTAGTAAATGTATTATATACTAATACTATAATGTATCGATGGTATGCATAAATTTCTTACATTAATAAAATTATCCGGTAGTAATTATATATATGTTTATAAATAAAAATTTTACACGGCATAAATATGCAAATATAAGCGTCGTTGTCTAATATTGATAGAGCAATATTGAGATCGAAAGTACATCCAACGTACCAAAGTTTGCGGAACAGAAACATGATGCGAGAAAAATAAAATAAAATAAAAACAATTGTGACGAACTTCCACATTGAAGAGTTGAAGAGGATAAGAATGAGATTAGAAAATTTTAATTGACAGAGAAATTATTAGGAAAAATAATCCAAATATCAAAAGTAAACGAGTGGGAATTGAACTGGTGCATTCCAAGAATCGGTGGATATATCATTATTTTTGGAAAATTTTACTATCACGAGCGAGAGGTAGGTCAATAAGCCAGATAACTAAAGTTAATTAAGTTTTATTTATGAATAAAATCTAGAAAAATTGTAATCTATTTTAAATAATGAATATTTTGTTGAAATGTTTTAGGGACTTATATAAATATGTTAAACTACATTAAATTTTATATTTTTCATTATTTTTATTATATTGTGTCTTCACGTGTGTTTTATCCATCGATCATTATCATTATGGTATGAAAGAGTTTTTCTACGATAGTTTACAAGACATTTGAATGGGTTAACATATTCTATCATACTCTAATAATCTTTATACTCCAATTCTACCAACAATTTAATAAAAGAAGGTTTGTTTTGAATGAATACTTCTTTTGTATTATGACTCAAGTTTTGTCCGACATTAGTGTAAGTAAACACATACTTGAATAAACTTCTATTGATACACTTTCAATCTTTTCTTATATCTTTATTTTTAGAAGTTATCAATTCACACTTCTTTAAAGTAAAAATAATATTTCATCATAGACTTTTTTTTCTATCTATGAGATAAATACGAAATTTCTACTTAAAAATAGTAACTAATTTTTGTTGAGAACCGTGAGCTCACTAAATTATAGATATTCTGTTTCTAACATAGTTTTTTTCATACTCAAAATTAATATTGGAACCACTCATGTATTAGTTAAAGAACACAATCAACTACCACTTATACCAACTAATGTTGATTTCACAATAAATTTCTGATAAGAGTAATTATTTGTTGTTTGCTCAAACATATCACTATTGTATAAAATAAAAAAAATTTCCACTATCTTAAGTTATACATACTAAAGCTTTCTTAGTTAAAAAATGTAATACCACAAATAAATAATGTAATATTATTTGAGTGTATTGAACCACTTTAGTCGATAATACAACATATATCTAAGAAAATCCCTCCTTTTTATAAGTATGAAACGAAGATAAAATAAATAAAAGAGTTAACAGTGAAATTTAAGATTTTTTTCCTCACTTTCTATGATAGTATTTTTTTTTTGTCACTTACCCTCAGGTTTCTAACTTTTCTATTCATAGAAGGTAAATAATAATTTCGAATATCAAAATAAATATTTAATTTGCCTACAACTTTACGCCTAACAACTTTTTAGAAGATGGTGGTTCACCTTTGCTTTTAAATGTAAAAAAAATCCCTTGTAACCAAACCAAAAAAAAATCTAAAAGAATCCCCGTTGAGAGAGAAATTCCAACAATTAATGAAATGGAGATCCGAAATATTAGCACTTGTAGAATAGAAATTTTTATATAATAATGTAGAATACATTTTCACGGAAAAGCTAAATGTACATTGACATATAGTACATGTTCAAGAACAACACATAATAAATCACATTTGTTCGGACTATTTGAAGACATATGATAGGTAAAACAATTTGATTCATTCAAGATTTGTAAAGAATTTGTATTGCACTTGTTATTTGTGCATACATAATACATGAATGCTCTCTTGTTTCCTTTAATCATGTATGTTTATTTGTATTAAGAATAAATATATTCTAATTTACTTACTTTACGAGTAAGACTAGATTTTTTTTATATATAAATACCGCTAACTAATTAATGGTGAGACTGAAAAAGAAAAAGACTAATAAATCTACAATTCAATACCTCCTAAGGATTAAAAAAAAATCTACAATTTAATTTTGATTTCCTATTTTGCTTTTTTTTTTGTTTATATAGAAGAGAACTTAATTTTATTTTCATATGGAGAATTTTTATCACGTGAGAAAAAGAAATGAGGAAATTTGTAAATGCCGTGAACTTGTCTCCGTAACGTGATATTGTATCCAATTGTTTATCTTGATTACATTTTGCAATCAGAATTTAATAGAAGCACCAATCATTCAGGATTAGTGAGTTGCACATCACAACCAAATAATTATCCATTATCACAGCTTCCATTCCAATGAATATATTTCAGGGCCCCATATTTTTATTTCCCATGTAATTCTGGTCTTTCAAGCTAGACGTACATACGAAATTTGCCAAATATGGTGACAGCAATCCGCAAAATAATCCCATTTCACCCTCCAAGAATAACATATTTACCTCCAACTTAAATAAGTACAAAAAATGACAAATTTACCGAGTGTTCATTAAAGAATTAAAAAAATCACTAAAAACTTTTATTAAATTTTTAATTAATATCCTTTAAGAGCATTCCTCGTGGAAATGGCTTATAAAATTCTGAAAGTTAAGCGACTTAAAAATATTTTAATAAATAAATTAGTTTTTATAGAATTCTTGTAGAAATTGTTTATATAAATAACTAGGTTACTTGATTATGATAAAAATAATTTTTTAATTCAAAATAGTGTTATCGTGTAAGTGCAATGATAAAATAGAATCTACTAAAAATATGTTAAGAATTCAAGTTGAGTTTTATCTTTAATAGAGATATAAAAAAGTTTAATTGAAAAAGTGAGTTAGATCAATTCAATTTTTTTATAAGTTACATATTTATTAGTTTGATCTAGTTTATTGACCCATTTAATCAAGTTAAATTATTCTTTTTTAAAAAAAAATTGCATAAATTTAAAAATAATAATAGTAATAACCTAAAATAGGATCAGTAGTATTTAAGCCTATAATTCTAAACTTGACTTGATGTGTTTATCTTATTGAATGGGGACAAATTGGTCCAATTTTTTTTCAGCCTTAAATTTAAAAGTTTAATTTATACGTTCAATTTTTTTGGGATCTCAAATTTAAAAGTTGAATTTAATCTGGACTATCAGGTTATTTACTTGAGACAAATTTAATCTTTGGAATAAAAATAGCTAATTTTCTTAAATTTGATGTAATAATAAAGGATCACTAAAATAGAGTTATAAATCCAAATTAAGTAATTGCATTGAAAATAGTGTAACAGAGAAGAATGAAATAAATTAGATTAATGTAAGATATTTGTATTGTAAAGCAGATATTTAAAAGTATTAATGATGAGATATATTTATTTTGACTGGAGAATCTCTGGCCTCTAATGCAGCGGTTTGTAATGGTGCTTTGGAGAGGGCAAGAAGCAATAAATGGAAAAAGGTTATTCGATTTGGGCAGCAAGGTTTGCATGTTACTTATGGCTGTGGAGGATCACACTTTCTTAATTTTGGGCGCTGAATAATAAATGTGATTGTTATAATGTATTTTGACATTTTAGCTCGCACACACAACTCATACCAAAAAAAAATCATAGTTTTGGGGTTGTGTGTGTCTTTTGGTGGAGGAATGCTTGTCACCTACTCCTTTTAAGTTCCCAATTCCCCCAAAAAGACTTTAGTGTGTGAGAGATAAGAGAAGAGAAGAGAAGAGAAGAGAAGAGAAGGAGCAAGTAAGTAAAAAGGGGTAGTGGTTAGTGGTTGTTGGTTGTTGGAGATGGAAGAAAGACACAAATGCAAGTTGTGTTCAAGGTCATTCACAAATGGCAGAGCCCTCGGCGGGCACATGAAGGCTCACCTGGCCACTCTCCCCATTCCTACCAAAACACAAACTCACTCTGCTTCCGTTTCCTTTTCGTACTCCTCTTCTTCTTCTTCCTCGGACTCCGAACAAGAAGAGAAACCTCTCACTTACGGTCTCAGAGAGAATCCCAAGAAAAGCATCAAGCTGGCAGATCCTGAGTTATCATCTCTTGCACCCGTGGTCCAAGATAGAGAGAGCGAGACAGAGTCAAAGAACCCCACCCGCCAACGATCCAAGCGTAACCGTAAAACCACCACGCTCAGGCTCAGCTTCGCGGTCTCCACCCCACCCCATCCCGACCCCGAACCTGTCAGCTCCGTCTCCGACACCTCCCCCGAAGAGGATGTTGCCATCAGCCTCATCATGCTTTCCCGTGACACGTGGAACCTCCACGCCAATGCTCCTCCACCGCGCTGCACCGGATCACAGATCAACTTCAAGAGACTCCGCGGGAAGCACCTCTGCGACAATTGCGGGAAACCCTTCCGATCTTCTCGAGCTTTAGTCACTCACAAAACCATATGCTCTCCATCCCTCGCTAAAGGTGAACCCAATAATAACATCAACAATAACATTAAGGTTTTTGAATGTCCTTTTTGTTATAAAGTTTTTGGCTCTGGTCAAGCCCTCGGTGGACACAAGAGATCTCACCTCATCCCTTCTTCTTCTTCCACCGTTAACGATTCCGTTAGGTTGAAACAGAGCTTCATAGATCTCAACTTGCCGGCTCCGGCTGAAGACGACGACCTTAGCGTTGTTTCGGATGCTTAATTCTGTCACCGTATCTTTTAATTTTTAATGTTTAGTTGTCTGCTGGTGTTACTGGTAAAGTGGATTTTTTTTTTTTTTTTTTTTATAAAAGTAGCTCAGAATATTTCATTGTGGTTATTCATAAATCAAATGCTTTTGATGAGGATAAATCTGTGTCTTTTTTTTTTTTTTTTTACCCACTTTATATGGCTGGAGTTAGATGGTAAATTTTACTGGTTTGTACGCAACAACTCGATTCATGGTACTGGGAGAATTGAAACGTATTTGGGATTTGGTTGTGGACCAATAACTCTGGCCTGCCTTTCAAGTACTAAAGCGCCCTGCAATTCCGTTTTAATGCTTTGGTTCTGTTCCACCGCTCTCTACCTTGTCCTTCCAGCTTGCACTTTTAGTTATAATTAATAAATAATTAAATCCATTCTTTTTCTTTTTCTTTTTTTATTATGCCTTCTTTTATGCTTTCATTGAGCTCTTAGCGTGAAGCATGAAAGTAATGATTCTTAACACCGGCTTAGAATAGAGTTATACAATTCATTTCTTTTGTGTGTTCTCATGTTCTCCCAGTTTCAGAGGATAACTAGGGAAACTTTTATAAAACCTTCAATTTCTGAATAAGCTTATTCTTTTGTTGGGTTTTGTTTTATTGACGAAGACTTTATCTTCCTTGAAAAGAACCAAGTATCGGGGTAAAAGGAGGAGGTCCCATACTATTCTTGTCGAAGAATCGGTCAGATTTATGATATGATAAAGTATATGCTGATCAAATGTTCGTTAAAATAAATTAATAAACTAATAGGAAATAGTAATAAATTTGACAAAGAAATTAAAAGTAAAATGGGGGAGGCAGGGGGCTTTTTTTTTTCTGTGCATGTGATATACGTCTTTGCTTCACGAGAATTTGCTTGAACAGTGATAGCGATTCAATTCATTATTAGTGTTTTTTATAAGTTTTGTCCCAAGGCAGTATAAGAACGTGAAACTAAGCTATGGATCATCTAAGATAGAGATTCAATGAAGAAAAGCAAAGAAGGTGGGAAAATAGGACAAATGAGAAGCCATCCCTGGTCCTAACTTTCCACGATGATGCGTAATTGGGATTGAAGGGTGAAATTTAGCCATTAGATAAGATGAATAAACGACAAAATTTACGTTACCAAATTGTCGTCTATTCCCAACCTTTCTGCTGCAATGTGCTAATTGTCATTTGTGATAAACCTTACAAACTTTCATTAGCTGCTTTCTCCGTCTTCTGAAAGGCAACATATCTGTTTCCTAATTTACACGTTTTACAAGTCATTTTGCATTTTGGCACCAGATACCATTTTTACCTTTTTTCTCTTTTTGGTACAGGTCCCCCCCCCTAATAGCCCTGCATTTTAACGTCGTTGTGAAAATAATTATAGCTTTGAAAAAAAAAAAAGGATTTGATACTTCAGTAAAATCGTCAGACCAAAGTAGTATATAGATTAAGTTACTGCCAAAACGATTATGATATTTGAGTCTATAGAATCTTCAGAGGGCCCTTCCAACTAAGGAATATTGTGTAACAACTATCACCAGCGAAGAGACTGGGAGTGAAAAATATGAAAAGAAGCAAACAATTTTTTTTTATAATAAGTAAGAAATTATCTATTAATACTTATTAAATTCATAATAAGTAAGAAATTATCTATTAATACTTATTAAATTCATCTATAAATTATCTATTAATAAAATTCTTATATTAATAATGATAGTCATAGAAATTGACCTTAAGATATTTGATTTTTACATGCTAGAACTTGCTAGTTGAATGGAAGGAAACTAACTTGTCACCATCATTAGGATAAACTTGCATGTTATCGACATCATTTACTATAACAAATTAACTCAACACTCTTTTATTTAGGTAAATTACAGCTTCACAAAACCTTATAAATAACATTTCCCATGTAGCTGACCTCTCTCTAGGTGCTAATTAACATTTATTTAAAAAACAATTACCTGTCAAAGCTGAACCAAACTCTCACTGCTTAGAGGAGACTAGGACTAGGAAAATTTCTTTCATAAAGGACCAAAATGTCATTTACTGCAAAGAAGGGTGTGTGACAAAGACATCTAGACCATTAAGAGTCACGTGTATGACACTTGGTCAATCCTCCTTTAATAAAAATAAAAAAAGGATTTCTCATCTATGACTGAAATCTACGGTGACCACTTATAAAACCAAAGAGATAAGGGATGTCATTGCAATTTCTCAAATAATATGGAATGTAAGCGCAAACCTAAGTTAGGAATACCATAAGTAAAGATTAAAAAACCCCAAAAGTAGATGAGTCAACGAGAGTAGTTTTCTCTTTCATTAATGTATCAACACATTATTTGATGATGAGATGTCTATAGTTTGTAGTTTTTGAACAACTACATTGTATGCAGTTTGAGATCCAATGATTCATAATATCTTAATTAATCAAATTTGCCTTTATTATTACAGCATAAAAAAATTAAGGGGTCTATCCTTGTTAGTGTGAGAAAAACTGCAGAGAATCTCGATCTAGATAATATGAAAACGTTATTTTTATAGTTAAATTCTTTTTCAATATAATTTGATCTTGCATGTGATTAATTTCATATCATTTGGGTGAATAAATTAAAAAACTATAATTGCATATCACCATTTTTAACGATATAACTCATATAGTAAACATCAGAGTACGGATCAATTTTAAAATTGATAATTCTATGTAATGTAAAGAAGAATAATTCTCCAGAATACATAAAAGATAAAATTGTTTAGTTTGTATTATTCAGTTTATCAGGTTAAATCATACAAAAAGAAAGTTATCTAACAGATAAATTATTTTCAAAATTAAAAAATAAACTAATCTTATATAAGAAAAAAAATAAATTAAAAGATATATCTAAACAACCAAATGTTTGATTATTTTAAGTAGTAAATGCTTGATTTTCTATAGAAAAAAGTTTCAAATTCAAAAAATAAACTTTTCTTGCTCTTCAAAAATCTAAGAATTTCCCTCATGACACGACTCATTTTCTCTAGTGCTACAAACTAAGTAAATTTTAATGCTTTCCGTTGCCGATAAACTTTATCATCCTAATTTCTTATTGTAAACTGAGTTTGAATAAATAGTTAAACTCATTTGATAATCACATAACAGATCCACATAACTTAAGTTTGTGAGAATAGTTCGTGGTGTGAAAAGTCAAAAGTCCTAATTAGGTAGCTAAAAAAACTCATTTAATAGTGTGCTAAATGCATTATTTGGTGATAATTTTTAAAAACGTGTACTAAATAATAAATTAAAATTAAATGGTTAGCGACAGTTGTCTCATAAAATGAAAACTTGATATTGTGTACCAGAACGAGTCATACATGTATTTGGATTGTCTTACCATTATTATTTTTACATTATTAGAAGCATTTGAAAAATAATTATTGAATATAATTGAATGGTTTTAAACATGAACCGAGCATAAAGTTTAATTTGAATGTATCAGCGTATATTTTCACTATTATTTAATTTTATACTGATAAATTATTTAATAATGAGTTTGCTTTCATTAATAATTACATCAAATGTTAATTTTATTAAAAAAAATATAATGATACATTATACAAAAAAGTTTTAAATAAATTATGAAAATATCTTTTCACATATTTTTCTTTAAATTTTTTTAAAATTATCTCTGTAGCTAATCTATTCGTATAGAATAAAATAAAATATTCATTATAAATAACAAATATATCTCTTATTATATTATTTTATTCAAGAGACATAATTTTACCATTTAGTAATAATAATGACACATTTTTAATTTTATTTAAACTTAAAAACACATGCACAATGTATTTGTAACTCTTTTTTGGCATTTTAGCATGTGCAATATGTATATAAACGTTTATTTTATATAATTAAAAATATGTTTGCTTAGATTTTATCACTTCTAAAAATATTTTTAATTGAGTTAAAAAATTACTCTTCACATTCTCGTTAAAATATAACTTTTCTATTATACTGTGAGATTACAAATAAAGTAAATCATAATTCTTGAAATTAACAATACTCAAGAATTTTTTTTAAACTCATAACAAATATAAGATCAAATACTACATTTTAAAGTTCACATTTTTTTAAATGAATTTTTAATCCATAAAACAAATAATTAGTTGTGGATTCGTAGTTAAAAATGTGTTTTATAAAATGCACAACAACACTTTTATATATATATATAGAGGCTACACTTAACAAATTGAAAAAGGTGTTTGCCTATTTCACATTTTCGACAATGAATATTAAATTTTTGTGGGCATAGTGAAAAACGGTCGCCTATTCAAATAGACAATAACCACCTAAATCACAAGTAAAGAACTATTGCAAATTTATTGTCCAAAGTTTATGCCACATTTTTTTTATTTAATTCATAGTTGTTGTTTTTTTTGTTATAATTACCTAAAGTTAATTTTGTTGCAGTGTTTTGAAGAATTTTGCACTATATACAAAAATATGTCATTTACTTACCAAAAAAGTTAGGCATTAGGATAATATTTGTTAATATATTTTTATTTAACAAAAATCAAATTGTAAATATAAATATTATATATTTATATTCAAATTAATAAATAAATAAAATATATTTACTTTTAAGTGTTAGTAAATCAAAGTCACGAGAATTCAAATTAAATTAAAGGTTGTTACACTTAAGAACACTTTAGATGAAAAGACATATATAAGAGTTAAAGATGGCTGAAATATACTAATATAGTATAATAAATAACATTCTCTTTTAAATATATAGTCAATGTTCGATTATCTTTAAATAATATTAAATTATTATTCTTTTATATATAATTTTTTTAATTATTTATCTCTTTTAATCTACTTCTTTTAATTTTATATAAATTAATTTTTTATTTTAAAAATTATTAATAGTTACAAATAATCTTACAGAATAATTTAAATTGTTCATTATAAATTTAAAATAGAATTTATATATTTAAAAATATTTATTTATTTTAAATTGAAATTAATAAAAATAAACAAATATTTAATTATCCTCTACAGTTATAAAACGAAAGTGTAACTAGAGACTGACTTGTACCCTAAACTTGTAAATTACAGGCATTTCTTGCTTATGTGGTGTTCTTGTATAATGTATATGCCTTTGGTTTAGAGTTTATTTGTAGATTTTTTTTAAAAATAAAAATTTAATAATAATAATTACAAAAAATGTTTAAAAAATATTTTTTTATTTTTAAAATAAAAAATTAAGGTCATAGTATTATATAAAATAATATAAGCTTAATTATTTCTTTTTCCCTTAAACATTACAATTATATGATTTTGGTCTTCTAACTTCTAATTAAGCCAATTGGATATATCAAATATTACAATTATGTGATTTTGGTTCTTCATATTGTAATTATTTATATTGGATATAAAAATACTGAAATTATGTGATTTTAGTTTCTCTTTTCATTTTTTATAGATATTTAATATATTTTTACACCATCACATCTTTTTTTATTGGATATTAGTGTCACATCATGTACTTTATCAAACATTAATGTCACATTAGTAAAAATATATTAAATATATATTTAATGAAAGACTAGCTAAAGAACAAAAATCGCATAATTACAATATTCGATATATTTAATAGGCTCAATTAAAACTTTGAAAAATCAAAATTACACATTTAAAAAATCAAAATGCACACTTGAAATACTCCAAGGATCAAATATGTAATTAAATAAATAATATAATATGTCTTTTAAAATTTATTTGTTCCCAATCACATTTGTAAGTATTTGTCCCTTCAACACTTTATCAAAGTACCGAAAAAAAAAATAAGAAAACATCTTTAAAATGCTTTTGGTTTCTAGAATACCTGTTTTAGAAATAATTTTTAAATTTTAATATTTTTTTTATAAAAATTTGATTACTGTAAAATTATTTTAGAAAATAGTTTTTAAAATTTAAAGGTGAAACATTTCTAAATTGTTTAGTTTAAGAAAAAATTAACGAATTTTTTTTAGCTTAAACATTGCACATTCTAAATATATATTTTATATAATTAAAATTTATAATAAATAAATATATTTGAATATATAAATTATATTATAATTAAATTTATAAAATAAATATTTTAAACATATGAAATATAATTTTTGGATTTATGATTAATAATTTATATTATAATAGAATGTTATTTTAACTATTGATAATTTTTAAAAATATATTAAAATTTAATTTAAAAATAATAATAAATTATAAATAAAAATTTGAAAAAAAAAACTCAAAAAATATTCTCATTGAAAAATAATTCTTAAAAATATTATCATTTAATATAATTATTCTAATTTATAATTTATATATAGAAGAAAGTAGACATGTATTCTTTTTTATTGTTGTTTCATCTCTCTTTCACTCTTCTTAAAAAATTAAAAAACAAAATATAATCAAACACATTTTTATTTTCATTTTTATTATTCTTTTAAACAATAAGAAGGTAATTATGTTGTAGTTATTCTTTTTCTTATTTTTTTATTCATTTCACTTACTTTATTTTATTTATTAATTGATAAAAAATCGAAATACATGCCATAAGAAATAACAAAGAGAGTTTCTATAAAAAAAAATAACAAAGAGAAATTCTGAATAGCATAAAATTCTTTCGTAACATGCACGACCTGTTTTCCTGTTAAATATGCTTTTTATATTTTAATTTTTAAATTAACATATATTTTTAAAAAATAAAAATTGTGACATGTATACATTTGGTGTGTTTTGTACTTAAGCCATTCATGCCATTCCTCAATAAACAAATAATAAATTATCCACGCCCGTGTCAACCTACCATATTCATTTGTGAAGGAATTCACCCTAAAACAAGCTAAGGGTGAGTATGCCGACCACTAATGCATTTTTGGTGATGAGATAAAATAAAATTGAAATAGTTTTTAATTTAATTTTATAATATTTTATATTTATTTTATTTTATTTAAATTTAAGTTTTAATTTAAAAAAATATTATCTCATTATATTTAATAATTATTATTTTTGTTATTGTTACGTCGTTATTATTATTATCATGATTATACTATTATATTGTCACTATTACTATTATCATTATTGATGTGTTAATCACATGTAACGTAGACAGATCCTCCTAACAATATGCACTTTCACTTATACTTTGTTAGGGATGATTTTGAAAAGAAAGTGAGTAAGAAAGAAGTACAAGAAAAAAACATATATTTTTTTTTTATTATTTGAGAAATGAGAGGAATGGGAGAAGAGAAAAAAACATGATGGGGTTCACAATAAAAAAAAACTTCAAAAATTAAAGAGATTTCAACCAGAGAAATGTAAAAAAAAATAGTGGAATTCTTAAAAAAAGTGAAATTATTAATTTATCTTTTATTTTAAATTATTATAAATATGTTTTAGAAGCAAATGTGTCTTTATAGTATGTTCTTATTATTTTTTTCTCTTTTATCTCTGAGCTCAAACAACTTAAAAAATTATCTATTTTCTATTTATTCTCTCTTTTCTTCTACTTCTTTCTCACTCTATTTATTCTCAAAATATTTCATCACCAAAACAAAGTCTTATTGCATTTTGATTAGAATTACTCAAATAATACTTACTTAATACACTAGTTTTAATAAAATCATACTCAAATCTTTTAAGAAAATTTTTATATTTGAATCTTATAAATAAAAAAATTAATTAGGAGAAAAACTCATCTAAAAATAGTAAGTTAAGTTTTCATTAGAGATGAATTAGTTATAAATAGAATTAATGAATATTTTGTAATTATAACATAATAATTCAAATATATCTTAATTATATTATCAAGTTCCAACACAATTATAAATAGTTGAATCCTTTAAATCCTAACAAGATCGTAAATAGTTAAATCATCTAAACTATTGTCAAGTATTCAATTTACCACTGTATGTATACAAAAATAATTATTAAGAGAAACAAAATCCATTTATTTTCTACATTGCTCTTGCCTATATTTGCACTTTTTCCTTAAGAATGCGCGGCAAGTTGTCTTGCTGCACGCAAGCACTAGCCCTCCATAAAAAAATTAATATTAGAGAATATCAATATTTATTTTAATACTTTATAATAAATAAATATTTTTAAACATATAAATTCTATTTTTCATTTATGATGAATAATCTAAATTGTAACCTAAGGTTATTTTTAATTATTGACAACTTTTTTAAAAAAATTATAAAATTTCAATTTAGAATATAAATAAAAAAATAGATAGAAAGAGATTGCCGGTTAAAAATACTAAGTGTACCATTAAAGATAAAATGAACTAGAAGTGGTTGAGACAATTTTTTTTCTTACTAGATGTAGGAGTATTGTGTAAAATGTTCCTACAAAGAAAAGAAAAGAAAATATTATAAATGTCCAATTGAGAAGATGAGGATAGTAATTTATTTGTTCACTAAGCACATTTTTAATATTTTCTAAAAATTTGTCTCTTAGGCACTTGAAGAAGAAAAAAAATTTCTTGGTTACTTCCATTTTTATATTTAAAACACTTATTTTGAAAAAAATATATAACAATAAATTTTGGACGAAAATTAATAGTTGAGTAGTGTAAAATTATTCTAAAAAATTACTTTAAAACAAAATATAATAAGAGAATCAAACAAAGTCTAAGAGTCCTACTCTTTAGATTATGAATTCTAATTTATATGGATATTATTATAAAATGAAGAGAAATAAGAAAAGAAAATGGAGAATAAGCGTGTATTTAGTATTCGAATATATTGTTATTTTAATTTTTAAAAACTGTCTAATAAAATAAGTTTTAAAAAATAAAATTTAGAGAATAAGAATAAAAGAAGATGTGAGAACACAGAGAAAACTTGAGTAATAAAAGATTAAAATAATAGATATTCTGATTTATTTATTTTGAAGACTGAAAAAGATATATTGCTTTTAAAAAGAATTTTTAAAATTTATTTTTTATTAAACAAGTTTTTATTTTTTTAAAACATAAAAAGTTTTCAAAAATAGAAAACAAACATACATGTATAATTGAGAGAGAAATAAAAAAAAAAACAGTAATATGAATGAAAAATAAAGTGATGTACGATCAATCCAACTAAAAATAATGAAGGTGTTAGTTGATTTCCAATATGCCCTGGCTGCTCGGCTGGTGCATTCTCTTACCCATCTCCTATACACATTTAGATGGTACCTAATTAAACTAGGAACATTTGAGCTTGTTTGTTTCAACACTCTTCATAAAAAAAAATCTATTTTAAAAAATTACTTTTAAATGTTGTTCGTGTGTTTACTTAATTTTATTTTTTTATTATTTAAGAATTTACTTTAATAACTTATGAAATAAAAAAATGACATTGTAACTAACTTTTAAAATATAAAATAATTTTATAACTGGAACTAAACAAAAATTGCTTTTTATTTTACATAAACTCTTTAAAACATAGTTGCACAATTTTAAAATTTTGAAAGCTTAAATAAATGAGTCCTCATAAATATTAATAATGGTTTTGTTAACATCAACACATAAAACACACACATAAGGACTTATTAGAGAAATAAAAGTAAAATATTATTAAAAATACTTATTACATTCAAACATTTAAGACTTGTTTTTTTATGCAATTATAAGTGATTAATATAATATTTTATCATTAAAGTTTGATGTTAATAAAATTATAATAAATAAATAAAGGTTTAAATATGTTTTTAATCGCGGTAAAATAAATGATTTTTTGTATTTTAATCTTTATAAAATTTTTTGATCAATTTTCATCTTTTTAAAAATTTGAATAACTGTTTTTAGTCTTCACTATTATGTGACATTTGTTAGTTATATATATATATATATATATAAAATAAAAGGTAAAGTGATCATCACAGTTACACTCATTAGTGTATGTAATATCATGTGAATTTATGACATTTTCAAAAAAAATAAATATCTAAATAAATATGATTTATCTATTTAAAATGAAAATTATGGATTAAAATAGTTATTTTTAATTTTAGAGGAATGAAAATCAAATAAAAATATTTTACAGTGGCCAAAACTAAAATTTACTCATTTTATAAGGAGCAAATAAGTTATTGTAAGTTTTAGAAAAATAAAAATTAATCAAAAATTTTACCAGATACTAAAATCAAAACTCGTTTACTTTATCGAAACTAAAAATATATTTAAGTTATAAATAAAAGTTTTGTGATGGTGTCCATGTTTATATACTAGTCAATCCATATGCAACGCAGTTAAATATATATTATATTATATTTTAATTTATATTATGCGAGATAAGTATGAATTTATTATATATAAATAAAGTAAATGTATAGTCGTTATATATTTACACAATACCTTCATCTTGAAATGATGTATAATATTTCCTTTAGATATGATTTGGTTAAAGAAAATGGAGTGAAAGTAAATGTACATAATTAAACAAAAACATATCAAAATTTGATAAATAAAGTACGATTTATTTTCTGTAATATAAATATAATAATCCTAAATTAAAAAGTAATGTAAAAAAAAAAAGTTTGTTTCACTGATTTACATCAATTATACTCTATAAATTTGTATATATACAAAATGCAAAATCTAAAATCAGTAGTATAAATTACCACAAACTGCAATGCATTCACATTATAGCAATAGCACAAACAGTTTTTTTTGTAGTTCAAATAATTACACTCATCAAATCAAGTGTCATTAGATATGCTACTGAATCAGCCTACTATACCAAACTTTTAGTCCCAGTACATTTACATCAACAAAAATTAAGACAACTATTAAAGTTGACACAGTACAAATACGTAATTTTTTTTACAGTTTTACTTTTTCAACTTAAAAAAAACAAACCACTTATTGTATTTGTAAAATTCATATAACATATATCTAATATAATAAAAAAATAATATTATTAATCCATAGTATATGCCAAATATAATATATACAATATATAAAATATCATAAAAAATAATATATATATCATACAATAAATAGTATTAATAATAATATATACCAAATATAATATATAAATATATATCATATAGTAAATACTTAGTTACTAAATATAAAAGTAATAATAATAATATTTACCAAATATAATATATACCACAAAATATCATATAAATAATGTCTGTGTGTCATACAACAAGTAAATTGTTATTCAATATTAAATATATAATTTACATAATTAACATTAATAACATTTGTTTAACACTACTTATGCTTGGAAAATTCTTAAAATAGAATGCGAAAAAAAAAAAAAGATTTTCAGAACCACTTTATATTCCGTACAAACATACATTTATTCTCTCAATCTATAAGAAGACAAATGGTTTCTTCTATTCTTAATAAATTTTACACTTCTAAAATCTCAACACAACAATTACATCTTCTTTTTACCGGTCTTCTACCTGTTCTTCGTTTACAATGAAAAGAAAATTCAAGTAATCATTCTTAGCACATAAACATTGTGTCTTCATTACAATACATGATTTAGTTTCCTACTTAGTTAGCACATATGATATAAATAAAAAAGTAACAAAACCTTATTTCTCTTGCAACTTATTGTCTTGTTTATTCACGATGGTAATATATTGAAATTATTTTTTTACATTTGCCATATAGTTCACTTTTACAATTTTAACTTATTGTCCAGTATTAAAATTAAAGTACTATACATCTAGATTTTGCTCAAATAATCTGTACTCACATTTCTATAATGTTTTATTATTAAAAATATAAAACTACATCATAATTGCATTACATGAACATGCATGTATATGTACACTAAATTTTACATCTTATTGTTGTTGTTTACACTTAAGATAAAATCTACATTAACCATCCAGACATTATCTATATCTTGCATCAGATAGAGGTAGCAATAGTCCCTCATTTTCCGAATCCAGCCATCAACAACAATGGTATTTTTTCTTCATCATATGTGGAACAAAAATAGTAGCATTGATATATTACACAGCTAAATATATCGAAAAACAATATTGAAATTGGAATAAAACAAAAGAAAATTTTTAATTTTCACTTGTTAATTTCTTGAAATAAAACTTGTATTTAAGTTTAATGGTCAAATGGTGTGTAGTATATCGTCTAGACTTATATTCATCAAATTCTTTGCTATCCATTTGGGACTCATCACAATTAAACAACTCATCAGCATATATATAAGTACTTCTATTATATCCTTATTGAGTTCTTGGTTTATATAAAAAAAAAATAGTTGTTAATTCTATAATTGTCCCAACAAAAATTTGAAGAAGCCTATTAAATTCTGCTGGAAGACTTACTCGCAACATAAACAAGTCCTTGAAAATAATATAAAGTTCATATATCTCAAACTATTTTCGTTCGTAGTTAATTGAGCTTATGAGTATGGGATTTTGATAAATGCGGGTTAATATTTAAGTCATCCTTCACTAATCTTCACACATAATATATATTTTTTAATTATTTAGAAGTCAAATCAATTCTATTCAACTTAGTCTAAATTATACTTATGTATCATTAAATTTATTTGGATTTAATAATAAATTTATGTTTATAAAATGATCCAATTAGAGTTTAAGATCAAATAAAAAATAAGCATAATTTATCGTAATTCATCTAATCAACATTTTTTAACAACAATTATAATCTCTATCATTAATTTATTTTTCAACAACCATATTTTTTTATATTATATTTGTAGCTATTTTTCAACACACAAATCAATGCTACGTATATCCTTATTATAACCAGCATCTATTGCTGCCATATGAAAATATTAATTTGATTTTATATATATATATATTAATTTAATTGAATATTATGGTAATAACATACTAGTATTTTGTATAAATATATAACATATAAATAGAGAATAAAGTGCTGAGTTTTTTTTAGGCGACTACCGATTAGTTGTTCATTTAATACTAAAGTGTCGAGTGTCAACTTTAATTACAAAGACCTCGAATCTGCCACCTAACTTAAACGAGGGTCGTTATCTGGACCTGAAAATCCAAGCTTGAGCGATAAATAGGTCCAGTATAGTTATAAATAATCTTTTATAGTAGGTCCAATATAAATAATCTTTTATATTTTTCTCCAACTAAAAAATAAATTATAAGTATGGAAAATGAAAAAAGAAAACATCCAAAAGTTGCTTTGAGATATAGGTGAATGTATTAGTTTAGTTAAGAAGTAGTTTCAAGCTTTCAATGATTGAAGTGGCATTAATAAGTTAACAGGGATGAAAAATGAACTAGTGATTGCACTTGTTAAATATTATAAAATTAAGAAACAGAGAATATAAATTATTCTAATTATATATTACTGAATAATCTTTCTAATTTTATGTGGGGTCACTTTCTAGATGTAGGGAGTTTGACCTTAGCACCTTGCCGGTTGCAGCAAAATACCTGATGTGGAAGTTGCAATTGCATGCAAATGCACGTACCCAATTTATTTTTTCCTTTTCAACCCATAATAATAGTAATAGTAATGGCATTATATATCCAGGGGGCGAAGTTTTGAAAAAAAGAAGAAATGTTAATAGAGCAATAATAAAAGTAAAAAAGATAATCTAAAATTGAAAAAAAATTCGTAGTTTGTGTTCTTGGTAGTGGGGTGATGCGAAATCCAGGGCTTTCCTCTGTTTACTACTCCCTCTCTCTCTCCTCTTTTCTTCTGTTTTTTCTCTGCTAATTCTGAAAATGAATCTCTAACGCAACTTCATTCTTTTTTGCTCTTTTCTGTCCCGCGGCCAAAACGCTACGTTTGATTTAGATTGAAACTTTGCAGTTTTCGGGTAATGCTTTTATATTTTCATTTTTAAAATTTTTTTGTGGTTCTTGGATTGCGTGCATTTTAGAATTCGCATATCTCGTTTCTGTTTTGGTTGTTTGCATCTTCAATTCGAGGTTAAGTTTGGTGGCTATTTCGAATTTGGATCTCGAGGTTTGGAATTGTAAGAGGTGAAATCGAGGATTGTTTGGTCGTGATTTTAATATTTTTGTGGCGAATTGGTCACCGATGCAGTCGTGAAGGGTTATGGTTTTGGCGTGATGGCTTCGAATCCTCCATCTCATGTGGAGGATCAGACGGATGAGGATTTTTTTGATAAACTGGTGGAGGATGACGTTGAGCCTTTTGATTGTGGCCATGATGACGAAGGCAATGATTTTGATGACGTGAAAGCATTTGCAAATTTAGGTATTAATGATGATGCTGGAGAAAGTGGGATTGAGTTGAAACAGGGAGAAGAGGAAACTGATGTTTTGAAATTGGATGGTGGACATGCACAAGAGGGCGGTTTTATTGGGTCCTCTAGTTCATTTGGATGTGATAGTGCAATGGATCATGGTGATTGTGGGAGAGGATCGGAGGATGCAACAATTTCGGGTGTGAACAAGAGTAATGGAATCGGCAATTCTGAGGTTAAGGAGGTGGCTTGGAATTCTTTTTATGCTGATTCAATTGGAGATGTTGGGTTTGGATCATATTCTGACTTTTTTGGTCAATTGGGAGATCAATCTGGCAAAGCATATCATGATTCAAATGATGAGGTGAAACCTGGTAATGAAATTCCAAATGATGGGTCGAATTCTTTAGTTAATTATGTGCAATATCAAGAGCGTCAAGATTATGATGCATCTCTGGGAAATAGCACAAATGAGCAAGATTTGAGTAGCAGTCAGTATTGGGAGAATCTTTATCCTGGCTGGAAATATGACCACAGTATTGGGCAGTGGTATCAAGTAGATGACTATAATGTTACTCAGGGAAGCTCTGAAGCCAATGCAGTTGTGGATTGGACAACTGCTTCTGATGGTAAAGCAGAGGTCTCTTACATGCAGCAAACTGCGCAATCTGTTGCTGGAACTTTACCTGAAACGAGTTCAGTTGAAAGTGTATCAAGCTGGAATCAGGTTTCACAAGGAAATAATGGGTATCCAGAACATATGGTTTTTGATCCTCAATATCCTGGTTGGTATTATGACACGATTTCCCAAGAATGGCGCTCGTTAGAAACTTACCATTCATCTATTCAATCTGCTGCTCATGGACTTGAAAATGGGCATGCTTCTACTGAAACTTTTTTGCATAATGATGATAGTTTATATAGAGAGTATGGTCAAGATGGCAATTATGGGTCACAGGGTGTTGGTAGTCAGACTGCAGATGACAGCTGGAGTGGTTCATACGGTATTAACCATCAACAGGGTTTGGACACATATAAAACTAAGACTACCAATAGAAGTGGAGATACTGCAACTACTGGTGGAAATCAGCAATTTGATCATTCTTTTGGTTCAAGTAGTTCTGTCACTAGAGATCAACAAAATAATTCTACCTCTTTTGGAAAAGTTCCATTGTACAATAAAGTGAACCATGACCATGGTTTGGCTGATGGAGCTCTTGAACTGCAAAGCTCTGCCCCTAATGGGAAAGTTGTTCAACATTTTAATTATTCAAACACACAGTTTGATGAACCAAAAAATTTCTCAAATGAATACGCCAAAAGTCAGAAGCCCTTCAGTTACTCCCAGGCCCAGCAATCATTCCAAGGTGGGCATCAGTATTCTTATGCCCCACATGGTGGAAGATCATCAGATGGACGCCCTCCCCATGCCTTGGTAACCTTCGGATTTGGTGGAAAACTCATTGTAATGAAAGATGCTAGTTTTTCGAGCTCATCATATGGAAGCCAGGTTAATTTTTTATTCATGTTTTCAATTTTGGTCGATGCTTCATTTGGTTTTTGCAATGATTAACATTCTGTATTTACTTTTATTTGAAGACTATTGTTCAAGGCTTTGTTTCTGTGTTAAACATGATGGAAGTTGTCAATGGAAGCATTGATTCTTCCAACATTGGAAATGGCACTAGTGATTATTTTCGTGCTCTTAGCCAGCAATCTTTCCCAGGTCCATTGGTTGGTGGGAGTGTTGGAAGTAAAGAGTTGTACAAATGGATAGATGATAGGATTGCACACCGTGGATCAACTGACATAGATTATAAGAAAGGTGAAAGGTTGAGACTCCTTCTCTCCTTGCTTAAAATAGCCTGTAAACATTATGGAAAATTACGTTCTCCTTTTGGTACAGCTGCCATATTAAAAGTAAGTTAAATTTATCATCCTTCAAACCCTTTTATATTTTCTATGTCATTGTTCATTTAATTTTCTGTACTTTGCAAGATTGATAAAAGTTCTGTAAAGAGTTGCACTATGCATTAGATTAACTGCAACATTAAGTGTCAATTTTGTAATGTTATTTTCAAGTTTCATTAATTCATATCTTGGATCTTTAATGCTCTACCTTTTTAAATTTGCTACCCTCCGAATTTCTTTAATGTTTGATGTAGATAACATTTGCACCTTTGTTTCCCTGCATTTTTTAATCATCTCTTTTTGGAATTGATTCACAAAATGGATGTCATGCCATATTCTCTTCCTTGTTTCAAAAGGTCATTCTTGTAAGCAATTATATGAAGTTAAATTCTCATTCATATTTCTTTTGCTTGGCAAGGAAACATATGTTACTGTGTGTGGTACCTTTTGTACCTTCTTTAGCACAAGAAGGAGAATTTTATGGATTTAAAGGGTTTCAAATAGGGCATTAGAAGTATTCAGATAAACTGTGGAAATTTCTAGTAATGATTTATGTGGCTGTTCTAGCCTCATGGAATTATTTATTGTTGATTTGTAAAAAAATATGACCCACTTACTTTACTTATCATGCCCCATTGGTAGTTTTGGTTTAATTATATTACTGCATTAATCCATTTCCTCATGGGATCACCTCCAGATTTGGTGACCTACTGGGTTTGTATTTTATACAGGAAAATGATACTCCTGAGTCAGCAGTTGCAAAGCTTTTTGCATCTGCCAAGATGAGTGGCAAGGAGTTCACTCAGTATGGTGTGCTGAGCCACTGCTTGCAAACTTTGCCTTCTGAAGCTCAAATGCGGGTGTGTGTATAAGTTAACTCCTGATCAAACTCTCTCAGATTTTTAAATATGCATTTTTTACTAATTTTTATTTTGATCTAGGCAACGGCTTCTGAGGTACAAAACCTTCTTGTCTCTGGCAAAAAGAAGGAGGCTTTGCAGTATGCACAGGAAGGTCAATTGTGGGGACCTGCACTTGTTCTTGCTTCACAACTTGGTGATCAGGTCAGCTGTCATTTTTCCAGTATTGAATATTGTACTGAACTACTGATCTTGAAATGTCTAAACTAGACTATCCCTTATGTGTCTTAGTGTCCTTTTTCATCTGCCTTTGTTGTGGAATGAATTTGGTACATTTTTGTATTGCAGTTCTATGTTGACACAGTGAAACAAATGGCACTTCGTCAATTGGTTTCAGGATCACCTCTGCGCACATTATGTCTTCTAATTGCTGGGCAACCAGCTGATGTTTTCTCTTCTGACAGCTTAGTTAGTGGGGATCCTTGTGCTTTTAATATGCCTCAGCAGCCTACGCAGGTGATCTCAGTGGGATTATCAATTAAGTCATGCAATTCAATTTTCTTCTTCCAAGCTTCATTATTTGCCAAGGCTATTGGTTTTATTCAAATTGGAAGCTCATAATATTGTTGTCGCTTTGCAATTTCAGTTTGGATCTAATGGCATGCTTGATGATTGGGAGGAGAATTTGGCTGTAATAACCGCAAACAGAACCAAAGATGATGAACTTGTAATTATTCATCTTGGCGATTGCTTGTGGAAGGAAAGAAGTCAGGTATAGTTTCACAATCTATATTTTTCTCTTGTTTAATGATCATGTAGATTTCTATTTTGCTTATGACTTGGGATTCATATTTTAGATCATTGCTGCACACGTCTGCTATTTAGTTGCTGAAGCGAATTTCGAGTCATACTCAGATAGTGCTAGGCTTTGTCTAATTGGAGCAGATCACTGGAAATTTCCTCGAACTTATGCTAGTCCAGAGGCTATCCAGGTTCATTGAAATCTCTTTAACTCTTACGTTAATTCTTGCACGAAATTTAGTTTCTCAATTGCATATGCATGAACTTGTTTTGAGTCTATTTCTCGCAAAATGTAATGTACACTGTCAATATGCTAACCCTCTCCACTCTCTTGGACTTTTCTGGTTCCCGATTGCTTAATTTTCTGGGGTTCTACAAGGTTCAAACTTGGATCTTACATTACATGCTTAAGAATATTACATATACATTTTTAAAACATTGCATATAATTTTTTTAACCACTTCAATCCTAGGTTTATCAACATAGGAATGTGACATTTTAAAAATTTGGTGTTCTTTAAGGTTTCAAAATAACTTGTTTGCATGACATACTTGTGCCTTAGCATTTCTTCCTACCTAAAAAAAATATTATGTTCAATATGATGCATTGTTTTGGTAAGATGTGTTACTGGAAGCACACAAAACTAATCTAACCCTATGGTTATTTGAACAGAGGACTGAATTATATGAATATTCAAAGGTGCTTGGAAACTCTCAGTTTAGTTTGCTTCCATTTCAGCCATATAAGCTTATTTATGCATATATGCTAGCTGAAGTGGGAAAGGTTTCGGACTCATTGAAGTAAGTTTGTAGAATATTATTTGTGATATTATGCTTTGTGTAATCTGCCTTATTGTTATTGTGTGACTTCAGGTACTGCCAAGTAGTACTAAAATCCTTAAAAACTGGTCGTGCACCAGAAGTAGAAACGTGGAAGCAGTTGGTATTATCTCTTGACGAGAGGATTAGAACCCACCAACAGGTACTTCTTTGTCTAAGTCTTCTTTATTTTGATAGTTTTGTTATTTATCCTCTTAATTAACAATGTGTTCAGGGTGGGTATGCTGCAAATTTGGCTCCTGCAAAATTAGTGGGCAAATTGCTCAACTTTTTTGATAGTACTGCACATCGAGTTGTTGGTGGTTTACCACCACCTGCTCCATCATCATCTCAAGGAACTGTTCATGGAAATGGACAACCTTACCAACCTATTCCTAACAGAGTATCCAATAGCCAATCAACAATGGCAATGTCATCCTTAGTTCCATCTTCTTCAATGGAACCTATCAATGATTGGACAACTGACAGTAATAGAACATCAAAGCCTAATAGAAGTGTTTCAGAGCCAGACTTTAGTAAAAGCCCCCGCCAGGTGTGTGATTACTGTTAAGGGTGTCCTTCAAACAATTTCAACTTCATGTGTTTGGTTTTGTTTAGTATATTGTATTTATTATTAGGACATAAAATGGTTGATTCATCACAGGGAGCCTCACCTGACACACAAGAAAAAACATCAGTACCAGGGGGTCCATCTCGCTTTTCTCGTTTTGGTTTTGGCTCGCAACTCTTACAAAAGACAATGGGACTAGTCTTAGGACCTCGCCCTGGCCGACAGGTATTATTAGTTGTTTCATGTTCCATGTTCTATTTTCTTTTTTGTTTCAACAATGCTTTTGATTGTGCCAATTCAAATGGTTCTTATTATACTCTTTATGAAGGCTAAATTGGGTGATAAGAACAAGTTCTATTATGATGAAAAACTGAAAAGATGGGTAGAGGAAGGTGTTGAACCTCCATCTGAAGAAACTGCACTGCCACCTCCTCCAACTGTTGCTTTCCAAAATGGTTCAAGTGAATACAACTTGAAATCTGCATTGAAGAACGAAGGATCACATTCTAATGAGGGATATGATTTAAAAACTTCAAGTCCTGAACTTTCATCAGGGATTCCACCAATACCACCTAGCACAAATAAATTCTCTGCCCGTGGTCGCATTGGTGTTCGATCAAGGTAAGATACTTTTTAAGTCTTGTTATGATCGTCCTGTTGTGATCCTTATTCCTATTCATTCAAACTTACACATTTTGTTATAACAAGATAAATATAATCCTATCTTATTCTTGCTCATCACTATTCCTGCTCTCCCTTTCCCTGCTCATGTTCTTCTTCTTCCTAGTATATACATGGCTTTCTTGAGGTCTAACAGTTTTCAAGCATTGTAAAGTGGACCTCCTTTTTATTTCTCTATTAGGTTATAAATTTTGAAACAGAAGACCCTTCTAGAACTTTAAGAGTAGTGCTTAAAATATTGAACTAGTGTAATAACTGAGTCTTAAAGTGTAATTTATCTTCATCAAGATTGACTGAAGTTATAAAATGGATGATAGACCTGTTTCTAGACCTAATCAAAAAATATATACTAGAAATAAATATCAAATATAAAAAGTAAATTAGGAAGAACATATATGGGTATTGGCTCTTCTATGCGTCCAAGTGCTATTTCTTGAAACAAGAGTCTTGATAATCTCTATCATCAACAGCATTTGAAAAATAGATCAAATTAATGGAACTTTTGTGGTTTATACAGGTACGTTGACACGTTCAATCAAGGTGGTGGAAGCTCTACAAAATTGTTTCAGTCACCATCTGCGAAACCTGCTGTTGCTGCCAATGCAAAGTTCTTTATTCCTGCTCCTTTACCATCATCAAATGAGCAAACAATGGAGGCTCTAGCAGAAAGTAATCGGGGAGATAGTTTGACTAATGAAAATCCTTCATCATCCGAATCTGCATCACCATCAACCAGGCAAAGGTTTCCAAGTATGGATAACATCCCAACCCCGGGAGCAATGACGAATGACAGTAACTCTCAGGTCCCTCGTTCACGGCGAACAGCATCATGGAGTGGGAGTGTTGGTGATTTACTTACTCCCACAACAATAGGTGAAAATATACCTGTTGATGAAGCTTTGGGAATGCCACCATCAACATCTACAAAGAGTGGGAGTGTTGGAGAAGATCTTCACGAGGTTGAACTTTGAGCAGATAATTAAGTTGTAAATATCAAATTTTGTTTATGGTCATCAGAGTAGTTGGATGTCCCTATCTCATTTGTCTGAAGTACGAAATGGTGGTAAACATCAGGTGAAGTTCATAAAGAGACAAAATATATCTTTCCCTGGGCCGTTTTCTTCCTTCGCCCTTGTTTTACTTTAAAAGCCAAGGGAGTTGACACTATTTACTCTCTAAGGCTCGAGGAACTGGTGTATTTTAGCCAAGGGATATAACACGTAGGTGAGTAGTACAACTCATTTGTTCATTTTATTAAACAAGAAAACACAATGTCCCTCGAGGAAAAGAGGCCTCAACAGATCAAGGACAAAAGAATAGTCTATGGAATTGTGAAATATTTTGCCCTTCTGTAATCGTTTCAGTTATGAAATGAAATATAATTTAATGATAATTGTAACGGTTTTTATTAAGTCAATCTTGCCTGTAATTTTAGATAGATACATACATAGTGTTTGCTTGCCTGTAATTTTATTTTCTTTGGCTAGCTGTTGGAAAAGATTTGAGTTATAGAATGCGTTTGGTTATAGGCGATTGGAGGAGGAGAAGGATTTTTAGTTTTACCTTATTTAGCTCGAAAATTTGAAGGGGAAATAAAGGAGCCAAAATCTCTTCTTATATTGTCCTCCCCTGTTTTGAAGGGAGAAAAAAGTAATAATTTTTAAATTACATTGATTAAATTAGCTTAAAATCCTGTTTTACCTTGTATCTCTATTAATATTTATAGGACAACAATAGCATATTATTTATTTTTTTTTTTCATTTTCTTTGCAAATTGAGATTCTTTTTTCTATTTTTTTTCTCCTTAAATGAAAACAAATAGGAAGATCTTCCTCCCTCCTATTAAAATCTCATTCCTCCCTTATCCCCTTCTATTAAAATCTCCCTCATATTTCTTTTTTTTTTCGATTTAGTTATTTTTTTTATTGGTCAAGATTTGCTTTCTTTGTTTGAACCAAATGTATTAATAAAGTTTTTAGTACCCCAAAACTCATACTACAAATGAGTATTAAATGCAAAATTTTGGAAAGATATAAATGTAATTGAAATATAAAGACAGACTTCTCGTAAGTATATAGTAGATTAGAATTTTTCTTATCAATCACTAGACATTTGTTTCTAGTTTGTACTTATAATATGAATTTATTTGGGATAAATTTCTTCATAAGCACTTATAAGATAATAAAATAAAATAAATTTCTCTGCTAAAATTAGTTTATGCATATGCTAATGTGTAATTAAGTATGGTAATCAAGAAAAATTAGTTATTTTCTTTCATTTTTTCTTTCTATTTTTTTCTACTATAAATGCTTATGGAGAAGTTTAATTAAGTATGGTATATTTTCTTGTTTTATTTTTTTTTATTTTTTTAAATAATTCTTTTTATATTCATTTTTTCATAATAGTCTTTATTGGTTATCATTTGCTATTAATTGTTGATGTAGCTAACATACTTAGCATGTCAATTTTCACAAAAATGAACATTTTGATATGCTAGATATGATTAGATAGTTTCCAAATTAGCTTGCCATGTGAGGGTTACATGGGACATCCTTCTTCCCATTAGATGTATTTGTGTATCTAGTTTTAGGAATTTTTAGGATATCAAAAAGTTGTGGCGATAATAAATGGGAAGACATTGCACAAAAGAGGATAAGTTTGTGTAGGTTTTCTTCTTTATCTTCGAACACATGTAGACATGCGTCTTAGTGTGAAGATGAAGTGATTCTCTTGACTTTGCAAAGTGTGAAGAACTCAAGGAAAACATTTTAGAATTGTCCAAATCGAAGCAAGTTGCAATTGAACATCTCTGTTTCTTTTAGGAGTGTTTCTAGTCTAATCATTTTCTCTCCTACTCATAAAATAATTATTATTTTTAATGGAGTGACGAGTTAGAGTTCAACGATTTTGAGTTGGAGAAGGAATTTTATTGCTATTCTTAATAGATTAAATAATCATAAAAGAAAGTTGAAATATGTAAAGAAAAAATTAAATTGTTAAAAAAAATCTTAAAATTTAAAAAAATTGGTGAGTTAAAGAATAAATTCACATATCTCAAAGAACAAATTGAAAAGGAAAATAAGAAGAAAAGAATAAAGATGTTAGAGTGATGTGATTTTCTATTGAAAAAAAATAGATTATTGATAAAAACCCATAAAATTTTCAAACATATGTTTATAACTAAAATTTAAAAATAATTCTTCGTCATTCAAATAAAATAATTCTTTTAAAACTAACTCTAGAGTTTCATTTGAAATAGATTAGATTTTCAAACACCAAATATTTTAAAATAAATTCATTCAACTTAAAAAAAGACTAAAATATAAATTAGACCTGGCCGAAAGGTACAATAAACAGCCACATGTTATATTATGAGGCAGGGCTCGCCACACATGCAGTCCATAAGAAAAGTGGGCTCAGCAAATTAAAGGGCCTGAAGGCCCATTACGGAGCCCAAAACCTTCAACCCTACCTTTACAAATAGAGCATCTCTTTCATTGTTTCTGGGGTTTTAGTGGTAGCCGCTGCAGCCGAACGAAAGAGAGAGAGAGAGAGAAGAGAGAGAAGCAGCAATTCATCGCAATGGGTGAGTTATTTTCTAATCGTTGTCAATGGTATTCGTTGTTTTTCCGGTGTTTTTTCTGAAAACGAAAACGATGATGTTTGAACGCTTTGTTTCGTTAACGTTTGGATTGCAGGTAAGGTTCACGGATCTCTCGCACGTGCGGGGAAAGTGAGAGGCCAAACTCCCAAAGTGGCAAAGCAAGACAAGAAGAAGAAGCCACGCGGACGCGCTCACAAGCGAATGCAATACAACCGCCGATTTGTCACCGCCGGTAACTTTATCTTCCTCCCTTGTTCCTTCACTTTTCAGATATCTAAACCTACATGCACACGATGTTCAATTTTCTTTTTTATTTTTTATCTTCTGTTCGTTTTTCTACTGAAGAATCTAATTTTGTTGTGTTAGTAGTAGAGATTGTGAATTTGGGGTTAGGGTTTTAATTTTAATTTTTGGCTTTGTTTGATTGTAGTGGTGGGATTCGGAAAGAAGCGTGGACCAAACTCGTCGGAGAAGTGAGAGAGACGTGCGGGTGATGGTTTTTATTAGTTTGCAAAATGTATCACTTGTTTTGATTTGATTGATGAACTCAAACCTTGATAGTTCTGGTTATGGTTTAATGAAAGAGTTTTTTGCTAGTTAATATCAAACTATGTGTTTCTTTCTTGTAAACTATTGTCTAATAGTTTCTTCTATACAAGTTTGTGTTGTTTTGTTTCTATTAGAAATAGGCTTGCTAGTAGCCAAGCAGGAATGCCAAGCTTGTCAATTATGTATAGTTTAAAATAAGCTTTTAAAGAAATTAAATGAGAGTTTTTATAAATTAGTTTATAAATAAGATAAATTAACTTATATGATAAGCTTAACTCATTTTGTCCTTTTATTTTCTTATCTTATAAATATTTAGGGTGAATCTTGTTCAAAGATTAATAATATATCATAAACTTTGTAATATAGAGGCCTATCAGAGAAAACAGATCTTTTGATCACCCTCTTCAGCCTGACACCGCATATGTTGTAAATAATTGTCATTTGTTTTCCCTAGCCAAGGGAACATTACTTAATTATGGCTTAAGAAATAATAACAGCAAATATATTCTCTAGCCAAATGTGCCATACTTACACTCTATATCACTTGTTTTTATCATTTGAATGTTCTTTTTTGTTTTGTCCACCCGTGTATGTTGGATTAATCTTTGTTTCGCCCTGCCAGGACGTGTTTGTGATGAACTTTGATTTTTGGATTTGGTAAGTAATAAGCGTATTTTATAAAATAAAGTGTAAAATTATAATTATTGATTCAAAAATTAATGGTTAAAAGTGTAATAAAGTACATGCTATAACAAACTATGAAATTACTATATACTTGGTTAATTTTTTAACAAACTGTATCGTCAATGTTTGAGTTATATTCTTGAATTCCTGCACTATTGCAATTGGTTAGCATACTCTGTAGATGATGCTTCTTAAATTTAAAGTATAGTTTATGTATGTTTGCATATTTAACAGGAAAGTAGACATTATTCTCTTTGTACTTTAGGTGATGTAAATTTATCACTTGGGAGTTTAAGAATGTACAAATTAATCGTTAATGTTTATAGACATGCTAAATAAACTGTTATAAAAACTGTTAAATATTAATAGTTAGCGAATAAAAATACCCCTACATTTAAAGATAGTGCATCATTCTTCTTCCAAATCTTCAATTCTGGGTTTTAGTAATGTTAAATATATACTTAACAATCATAATCTCTCCTTTACTCTACATTTCACTATAGAGAGGTTCTAGTGATTAATATTTGTTCCTAATTCCTAGTTCAAGAATTTCATCCTTTTTCCTATCTTGTGGGTTTTCTTATTAATGACATTATTTGTTATTTGTCATTTTGAAAGTAAATACTTAATTAAAAGGGTTTTAAACTTAAATTCCATCATCACCATATATTATTGTTTCCTATTTCTTATAATTGTTCTCTCAATTTTTATGTGCTTGTTTTCTGTTTCTTATTTATATGGTACTTCATCTAGATTTTAGTTCATTTATATTTCATTATAAGTGTCACGAATGTAAACCTAATGGCTGGATGATATACTATCAAATATTATGTATAATTTTAAATAAAAAGTGCATTTACATAATTTAAGTTAATTTATACATTAATTTATATTTCATTATAAGTGATCAAATTTTTTATATTTTTGTACATTAAAATAGGAATGCATATTTTTTTCTGGTCACTGTATGATTTTTACAGATGCATGTTTAATTGGATACGTATGGTTATATTTATTTTTATTCTGTTTATGATTTTGAAATTATGCTTATTATCCTTCTTTGATAGGCCAAGTTATTTATATTATATTGGTAGTTCTCTTCTTCCATTTTGTAAATGATCATACTAAACATTGTTTTCTCTTGTAAACAATATACAGTCTGAACCCAAACTTTATATTAATTTAAAGATATTTTAGAAAAATTTTGATCTGAACAATTATTTCTTAATTATCTATTGATTGACTTATCATGCATGTGAATGAGAGAAAGAATTAAGGAATTCTCTTTTTAACTGACTTGCCCATTCCAGTTATTTTTCTGTTTCAGCTTCGGTTACTTGAATTTTCAATTTTTTTTAATTTCTCATCAAATAAATAACATCTTTTTATGGAAATCATAGCTATTATTACCCAAATAAACATAAAATGTATGCATGTGTATTCGTCTATTGGTCAAATCAGATATTTTAAACTTACTTGGAGAAATTTTTTCATAAACATTTATAAAAAGAAAAAAATAAAATAATTTTTTTATAAACTGAAAACAAAAATTAATGTATAAACAAATTTGTAGCTTTTTATATTCATTTTATAAAAAATTTAATTTAATATATACATAAGTTAATTTTAATTTATAAAATTTTATATTTTATTTTTTCTTTCTAAATTTTTATGAAGTATCAAAACAGAAAACTTTTTATTAATGTCTTGAAACGATTTTTTAGGCGGCTGAGAAAATATATATTTTTGTTGTGATTTTTTTAGTATAATTTAGACGTCTTAGCAAATATATGTTTTTGTTATGATTTTTTAGTATAATTTATTCCCAAACTGTTGTTTCCAACTTTGTTTGAATTTTCTAGGTAGGACGCTACAGTTAAGCCTATTCTACTATGAAAATTCTCAAAATTAATATAGAAATAAATTATATTTAAAAATATTGGCTTTTTGGAATGACAGCATCTAAACAGTGCTTTTGTCCTCGTTAGTTTTTTTCTTAAATTGGACTTAGATCATAATACCTGTGGAAAAAAATAACAGCAACAAGCTTAAAACACATCGTAATTATATAGTTAAACTTTGTTCTTTGAAGAATTTTATAGATATATGGTTAGACTATGCTTATAAATATTTGTTTGATCTTTTACATTGGTTGAAGTTTTACGTGCAAATTGCTGTGTACTCAATGAATTTTGATACGTACCAATATTTTTCATTTTCTAATCCCTTCAAAGGAAAAGTATGATATTTTGTGAGTTTTTATCTACTTAAAAAAGTTAAATTTATTTTAAAAAATATTGATTAAACATAATTTATATTTAAATGAAGAAATAAATTGTTTTTGCATTATTTTTATGAATAAATTCAAATAATTCAACATTATTATAATTAATTAATATTAATAAAAAATTTCGGGCAAGAATAAAGGCACAATGGCCAATATTTCTTATGGATCTGTAACTTTCCACCATAACTTTAAAGACAGTTTCATTAAAGAATTATTTTATCCATTTACACACGAAAACTAGGGGGAAAAAAACCCATAAAGTTTAGATTTTAAAACGTTTATCAAATTTAGATGGAATGTTTTGTTTAATTTTAAAACTAGTCAAAATGAAAAAAGTTATGTTTTATAATTTGGACCATTCAGATCTACTAGAAAATCAGTAAAGCGATTATATATTCGATCCAATTGAACCATATATACTTGGAGGATAAAAAAATCAGTTAGAAAATTGATAAAAAACCAGTTTTTACTGAGTCACTCAAAGATACTAAAAAATTATTTTTTATTTTTATTTTTTGCTTACAAAAGAAAAATAGATAGATAGAACTAATCAAGTTATGTAAAATATATTCTAAATGTTAAGTATATATATGATGGTGTTTTATTTCCAATTTTTGATAATATAAACTTATAATATTATATTTTTTAATATTATTTATTTGTAAGTATTATTAATTTTTTTTTATTTTTATTAATATTGATTCAACTACAACCAGTTCAATTTTAAAAACACAGCCGGAAAGTCATCTTTAGTTTTTTTTTTTTTTTAAGAGAATGTAAGCTAAAATATTTATTTGATTATATTAATCATTCCATTCATTCCTCCTCATTACACTTCATTATTGAATTTATTAAAAAATCATACATGCTTTATATGATGTAAAGTAATTCTAAATCTATTCAAGCATAAGGTTCTATTGCAAGGTACTCAGTCACCAATACGGAATTAAACAATTCCCCGGTCGGATAATTTGTTGTATCGGGCTCCAATTTTGTATTTATTATTGCGATTTAATGTGTTTTTTTTGTCTGTACAGCGCGATAAATTCCATTTATAAGTTGTCTTATATACCGTGAATATCCAATACAATTTGATAATGTAGAAGCTCAACGTGGAAGACACCATTATATTGCCTCAAAATTGTATTCTACTCAGATCAGAATGTATAATAATACTTCTTTTAGACCCACGCAGATTTTTTTAAAAATAAAAAATAAAGATGCAAGAGATTTTTATTGGCTAAAATACAGAGTTTGAATCGTACAAATGAATGTGGAGTCCTTATATCCGTAAGGTCTAAAACTCAGCCGAGCCAGGTGTACGAGGAAAAGGAATAACGTCTCTTATATTGTCCATTCCTGTTGCAAATTGGACCAGTCTTTCAAATCCCAAACCAAAGCCTGCATGAGGTACTGCACTCAAGAAGACACTGTATCATATCAATATCATGAATTAAAAGTACAAATAAGAATAAACCCTTAAATTGATACAAGAATAGTGTCACCACATTAGTCTTTTGAAGATGATTGTCCTTATGAAAGACACAAACATAAGTATGAATTTAGTAACTGTTTTATATACTAATTTGATAATAAATGTTTAGACTCTAGAGAACTAATATGGTGACAGCGGAAGACCATTTAACATTTAAGTGTTTACTCAACAAAGAATGAGGCCAAACAATTGCACGGAGCTTGCAATTCACCAGCTGCATCAGCGTGCATAAATTCCTTGGATAAACCAAGTTGGATAAAAACAGCAAAATTTGGTTTAGATTTTCCACAGCGGATTTGAGTGTAGAGATAGCATAAGCACACAATCTGTGCTCTTCAATCAAGGCAGTACGTTACATTTTCCTCAATTGAACAGTTTCTGTGCATAGCTCCGCATACATGCAAAATTCATGCAACAAGTTCTGAAATGACAATATTGTAGAAGATTTGGGAAATGACAGATAATTTTAGGCTTGGACAGAAGACCCAAAAATGAAATGTGTTCAAATAAAAGAGAAAGAAAGCTGATTAGCAAAAGGAAGGGTAATCTATTATTTTGAAAATCTTTTGTCTTATACAATGTGTTTCAAATAGGGAAAGGCTCAAAGGGAAAGACATCTGACCTGAACCATATCGACGCAAATCAAGATACCACCAATATGCATCCTTATTCAGCTTTAAATCATCTAAACGAGCTTCTAGATACTCAAGCCTTTCTTCTCTTTGGCTTCCACCAATAAGTTCACCAATCTAACAAAAGAGACAACACATCAATAAGGACATGTCCATAAGTTTTGCATTGTCCGTGAATAAGAACATAACACTGGTACATAATCACAAGGCTTGAACCAATTCTGAATCAAGAGCTGTATACCGTAGAACTCCCATGTTATACTATCAGGCAAACATCCCTGGCCCCAGCCTAATAACATTATTCTGACACAAAGAAGGTTCTTTTTTATTATGTACTATCAAACCAAAACCGCTCTCTTTTGGATAGTACTGAAAATTTGCTATTGACAAACACTACTTGATGACAATAATAAAGAAAGAGATATCTTATAAATTACCCCTGGAACCAACATGTCCATGGCTGCAACTGTCCTTCCATCATCATTCTGTCGCATATAGAATGCTTTAATATCCTGAAAAAATTAAATTCAACAACTTCAATACATTTGGTTCATCTCTCTCTGTATATATATATATATCTTGGAGCATATTTAGTAAGAGAAGTGTCAATAAATCTTGATCATTGGTTCATTTCATGCAACTTAAGTGGTGACCTTAATTAAAAAAGATGACGAAGCAGAAGGTAAAAAATTTGCATATTTTTCCTTTATAGTTTTTGCACAGGGGAGGGGCATAAGTTGAGCAAAAGGAAAAAAGTTTGGAAGAATGCTACTTCTACTCTATTTTCTCAGCCACTTCTTTCAGATTTTATGGATTTTATATCTTGCCTCCAAAGTCAAAAGTTCTTGGTCTTTCTTTTACATTGACACCCATTTTAAAAAAATATTTACAATGCCATCCTCTAATGTCTTCCATTGCCATGTCCAGAAGATGAGGGGGAAAAGTAGCATGCCTTTGGATAGTCTCTAATTATCACAGGGCATCCACCGAATGCCTCTTCAGTTATATATCGCTCATGTTCACTCTGCAGATCACAACCCCATTTCACCTATGAATGCAAGTAGAAAAATATGTCAAATACGAACAGATTGGAAGCACTTTATGAATTGAGTCATTTCACCTTAGAAAATTAAAGCTTATACAACAATAACTATCAAATCTTGAGTCATTAGTCAGAGTGAGATACAAGGATCAACCAACAACATTGAGAATAATAATTTTAGCAGATGACAGATTGTGAATGAAATGAAGGCTAGAATTGGACAATGAATGTCCAAGGGGAAGGGGGAGCAAACAAAAGAGAAGTTACAAGACATCCTTTTGGTGTGTTTTATTTGCTAAAAAATAAACACTACAGCACAAAAATACTTGTTCCATGTTTGATTTTAAAAAATGGTCATCGGATAAAATAAAACAAAAGATGAAGCACTGGACGAAAGTACGTACATTCAACAGGATTACTGAAAATGAAAAAAAAAAATTATTAGTGAGTTACCGGGAATTCAAATTTCTTGTTTGTTCCTGTCAGCAAATCTATCGCTTCAGTGTAGGTTATCTGCACAACATCTTTATCTGCTACGTCCTTTTTATAATGGCATCAAAATAATATAAAGAGATCATATCATACTGGTGATTAGAATTAATGTCTAGGTAAAAATCAGATAATCAACAGCAAGATGATGGTTAACTGAGAACTCATACACTCAATCGATCAATTATTCCCTTATCAATCCATGTATTGAAAAACTCCATGTCTTCCTTGCAGTTATCGAGAACATATCTTATCTTCAAGAAACAAATACATGAAGCACACAAACTTTAGTATGAAGAAATAATATAAAATTAATCTTTGCAAAAATAATCCAAAGAACATGGCAACTTTGCAGTGGTTGTGAAATGTAACATACTACAAACTGGAGATAAGCAGTTGCACAAGCCATGTCATCATTTAGATCAGCAAATGCAAGCTCCGGTTCAATCATCTGAATAAACAATATGATACCTGTCTTTTAATTATTGTTCCAAAGACTCAGTAGCTTAGAAACAAAAAGGGATGCATAGTCAAGTTTCTTTATATTCAAATTGAACACACAAGAAAAAAGAAATCACTGACCCAAAATTCAGCCAAATGCCTAGAAGTGTTAGAATTTTCTGCTCGGAATGTGGGACCAAACGTATACACCTGCATAAGTACAAGATTCAAAGTTTATTTCATTATCAATTCTAAAATACTAGATTTTAAAGAAGATAAAAACAACTACTAAAAATTAGAGAAAGAGATAGAGAGAAGGTAACATATGTATACATCAGAGAGAGCAGTAGCATAAGTTTCAGCATTGAGTTGACCTGAAACAGTCAAGAATGCTGGTTTTCCAAAGAAGTCCTGATGCACACAGAATGCTTTGGATTAGTACATAAAATAAAACACAATAACCACCTTGCACACTTATTGAATATTGTCAACTTATATCAAAAGAGTAGGGACATGAATCTCACTTACTTGTGACCAGTCAATTAATCTGTCATTTATTTTTGGAATAGTATCAACAGGAGAATCAGTAGTATCATGAGAACTTGGTATCTGTAAATTGAGGAGAGAAAAATCTAAAACTTAACAAGACAAGAAATCAGTGCTAATATTTATGAGACTTATAACACTATCCTTGGACCATTTTTAAATTATGAAAACAAACTTCCTTTGTTGAGGGGAAAAAATTATCAAAGGACTTCTATAAGTAGTGACTAGTGAGTTAACAAAGAAATAAATTCTGCATTTCCTGTGTAGAATTTAAAGATAAAGTTCAAAAACTAGATATAATGAAGAATTCAAATAAATGCAGACTAAGATTTATTGATTTTGAATTCTTTTGAAGTTCCGACAATATTTTCCAGACAAGAGTGACTACGTCAAAGACAACATTAGGAAAAACCATTAAAAAGGTTTTGCTCCAAATAGTTTTACTAAAAATTTTGTTTTTGATAGAGCTAAATGATGTTGATTGACCCATGTGGCTGATTGCACATAATGAGATTTGGTTGTTGCTGTCGCTAAATTAATATTAATCACTATTTCTCAATAAGCCAAAGAGCAGCATCCATAGAGATCCCCTTCCGCTCCAGAATCTATGCTAAAACTAAATATTCTGCTCACAGCCTAAAAGTAAAGGATATTGTAACATCCTCTTTTAAAGGTTTTAGTGTGCTCTACTGTGAATTGCATGAGTTATTTTCTAGTGATCTTGTCTATTTCATAGTAGTTTGGAATGCAGAATTTCTTCCCCCACAACCACAGTTTTGTAACAAATTTCCTACCAATATGAGATTTTTGGTGGGGGCAGGGAAGAGGAGGGGAGAATTGAGCCCTTGAGTCAAAGTGCATCAATAACATAAAAAATATTAAAAATATTCATATCAAGAGGAAGTAGCTCATTGAATTGCAAATACCAAAGTAGTAACGCAAAACTGTTCACCCGCTCCCTCACAATCTGAAGCTGTGATGATAGGACTTGAGACCCATACAAACCCATTTTCTTGGAAGAACTTATGTGTAGCATAGGCCAATGCATTCCTAACCCTTGCGACCTGAATCCATTTTGCATAAAAAAAAAATGATAATTGTAAAAATAAAATATAAGGTTATTTCCTAAGAGAAATAGTAACAGATTTACATCAGTTAATACTCTAGTCAGAATATTGTACATACAGTACATCAAAATTCAAAATATTATATGTAATGAAAAAAAACGGGGAAGAAAATTAACAACCAGCAGCTAAAAATTCATTGTCACTATACAAATATTCTGCATAAACCTATGAAGAAGATATAAATTGATTGAGTCCCCTCTTGCTAAATAAATTGCAAAAGCTACAAAGTAGCTGCACTGAATTTAATTGATAAGGTGGCAATTAAAAATTAATGATGGTTAGTTTTAAGCATATATTATAAACCATTACTTAGAAGTGCTACTAATTGAAGAGACAATAAAACTAGTTAGGTCAGACTACTTTTTGCACTCCACATGAAGCATGATCAACACCCAGTAATAGAATGCATCAAATTTTGGAGCAGCCTTCCCCCACCCCCCACCCTCAAACAATTTTTAATGAATGACAGGAAGCCAGCTGCATATTCAATTTCAATCATCTAGACATTGGCATCACATAATAGGATAGGTTAGAAACAAGAATATTTGAAGAATTTGAAGACAAAAAATTTAAACTAAAGCAGATTAATGAATTGTTCCTTTTTGCTAAAGGCATAAACAGGCAAAGTATAAATATGCTAAAAAAAATGAAACCATACTGCACCAAAAGTATTTGTCCTTGCACGAAGATGTGCCTTTGTTCTTAGAAATTCTCTGCTGGCTCTTTTCTTTTGGATGGGAAAGGAGGGATCGCTCTTGCCAATCTGAAATTGTAAGACCAAAGTCTTAGCATTAAAGATTTAAATAAACCAAGTTGGAAACATAACGTGTTGACAGACAGGATTGTAAAGGGAGAAAAATAAAATCAAGTATAATGCTAATTTCAGTCACAAGGTTGTTGCCAAAGAGAATAGTCGTCTTTGCCACTGCCATTGGCATTTACATTAACGTAACCAAAAACCAAGTAAAAGCATAATGGAAGCAAAAAAGAAGATAGAGGTCTAAATCATATTTTAGACTTAGGAAATCAGATTCAATGATCAATCATACAATGGTTAACGAATAATGAATTAAAATTAAAAAGATTAGAGCAAATATTTCGATAAGCAGTACCAACAGACCAGAGCAAACTCTTTCCTATCATCTAGACAAGTGAAACTGTCCGCACTGGTACTGTGTGCACAGGAAGATGTTCAAAACGTGAAATATAAAGGCAAATGAAAAAAAAATGCTAAAATGGATAAAGTCTTGAAGAAATTAACGAATAAAGCATTGATATGTTAGAAGAGAACAAAACGGTGAGAGCTGGTTTTGTTAAGAATGAAGGAGAACTAACCAGAACTATTTTGTTGACCTTCAATTCCACTTTCTGTTTCGTTCCTTGGCTCTTCACCACAACTCCTTGCACCCACACGGAGGCACCAGTGGTAACCAAGCCAGATTCTACCTAATAACAACCTCCAGAACTAAAACAGAGCGCAATAAAAGCCACAAACAACAAAATAACGAAAGTAAGCACACCTGATCATAACCTTCAGCCTCGGAGTTCAACACGCATTGCATGTTAGAAAGGCAGGAACCATCGTTAATCTACGCACAATCAACAAACCACTCAATTACTAATTGCAACGTAATTACGAATCCATGAGGCTGGCTAATTGCAAGGGAAGTTAAACAGCAGTTAACGAATTCACCTCGATGAAGGTGACGCTACTCTGGAGGCGAAGCGTGCGAACCCAGCCCTGCACGACGAGGTTGCGGCCGAGAACGGCGGCGCCGTCGCCTTCTTTGATTTCGGAAACCCTAAGCTTCTTGCGGAACTGTTCGACTCTGTTGTCGGCTGTGCGGAGAGCTGCGGCGCAGAAGGAGCGGCGCGAGGGGAAGGGAGAAGGGCGGAGGAAGAGAGGTTTATTGTGGAGTGAGAGATAAGCAAGTGCTGTTGTTGCTGCGTAAGGTTTTGCGCGGAGGTGCCTCGCTGCTATTGCTATTGCGGCGCCAACGCCGATGCTAGCCATTTGCTTGTTCGTGCCTCGCCGACCACACCCTACTCACTCTCCGACAACTCTTATCTCCGTTTAGTTGCTTGCTGCTTCTACATTCTTTCTTTAAAAAAATAAAAAATAAAATAAAAGCATGTTTATTTGAGGAAATTTAATAAAACTTGTAATTAATTAATATCGATATAACTAGTATTTTAATTTGTTTATGATATAAAATAATTTAAATTTATATTAAAGAAGTTTTTTAATATATCAATTATATTATAATTAAAATTTATAATAAATAAAATATTTTTAAATATCAAAAATATATTTTAGAATTACAATAAATAATTTAAATTGAGAGAGCTTGATAAAATAAAAAATGAGACAATATCAATTGATCTCTATCAAGAGACATGCTAAAGCATCGAATCATTAAGTACTTACCGATGTCACGGAAAGATATAATTCTCTTTTTTTAAGGTTTTATTATTATTATTATTATATATATATATTATTTATATATATTTATATTATTTATTTTTTATTTAATATTCTTTTCTTTTTCATATTCTATATGTATATTATATTATAGTATAGGAAACTAAAAAGAAATGGCAGATGAGAAATGTAAAAATCCTCTTAAATATTAAGAATATAAAAAGAGACAACAAAACAACTAGATTGAATAATGACTAATTTGAATAATAACTAATTCATTAATTAGTTTAATAAATAATATCATTATATTATATGATTTATGTTTTTCTTTGATTATGTTATATACTATCTCACTATCTTGTAGTTGTTTCTTGTCATTTTGGATGTATATTTAGAAAGAATTTTCAACTCGAAGTTTTCTTCATCCTCTCCGACTCTTTCTCCTTCAACTTGATTTGTTCCTCCTTGACACCTATCAAGTTTGGCACAAAAAAGAAGTTTTGACATTTGTTTATGGATCGTGTAATTAGTTCAACATTAGTAGAAGGTGATTTGTTCTGATTTTTATTTCCAAATTTTTTTACTACTTTTATTCTTGTTGAACGAACGACAATATATGAAGTTGAGTTGTGTTCGTAACTTGATAACATACAAATATGAGAAAATAATAAATATGCATAGTCATTAAATTTTTTATAAATTCTCGTGCAAACATTTGTTCATAGTCTAAATTATTAGAGTCCATTTGAATAACTATTTTTATATTTTTAATTTACTATATTACATATTATCCTTATTTATTGTAATTGTTTGTTTAGTGGAAATTATGGGATTGTCAAAAATTAGATGCAAACTCTAGGTAAAACAATCTTATATAAATTTATTTTGTATTTTTTTTTCTTATCTGATATTTTCTCTAACCAAAGCAATTGATATTGTAACTAAGTCATTGTATTTTATAAATTTGTAAGTTTTGTACGAGTATTTTTAAAATATTTAGAAAAAAATCATAAACACATGTGTTTGTACGTGCCTTCACAATATAAATAATAATAAAGTAAAATATAAATAATAATAAATTAAAAAAAGGTACGTTTTTATTCCAAAATGTTTACATTTTCAATAAATATATTTGTTTTTAATATGAAGAGTGCATACTACTTTTTATATTATAAATTAGTATTTTAATCTATATTTTACATGATAATTATTTTTATAACTTATATAATAATTAAAATTAATAACAAATAAATATTTGTGAATATATAAATTATATTTTAAATTTATAATAAATAACTTTAAATCATAATATAAAGTTATTTTTAATAATTTTTTTTGAATTAAGTGGTTAAGAATATATATATTTAGACAAAATTAAAAAAATAAAGTAATTTGATAAGATTGAGAGATAATTTTTTTTAGGAGTAATATGTGAAACACATATTCAAAGGAGAAAAAAATAACATGGTTAAGATAATGAGAGTCCTACTTATGTTTTAAAATATTTTTATATCATAAACTAAAATACATAATTTGAAGAAAAAAAATTTTAATCTTTACATTCTCTTAATCATATATCGTCAATATTATATTTTTTTCTTTTAAAAATACATTTCACAATTTTATAAACAGCTAAAAAAATATCTTTATAAAGTATTTCAAATTACCATGGTTGGTTTATATATTTAATCTTTTTAGTCATCCTTATGTTTTAATTTATTATATTTTATTTTTATTTTTAAATTGAATCGTAATAATAATTTTCAAAATTTAATGATTAAAAGTATTCTTATAACATAATTTAATTTTTAATTTAAAAAATAGTTTATGTACTCAAATATATTTATTTATTTATTATGAATTTTAATTATATTATAATTGATATATCAAATAATTTATTTTAATTATATAAAATAATCATTTATTTCTTATCTATACAAAATAAAATACTAGTATTAAAAATAATTAAAAAAAGAAATAAAGCATTTATAAATTATAATATTTAAAGCACCTCGTGGACATATCCTAAAAATGATAAAAAAATAAAAATCTAAATAAATAAAATAAAATTACTTGATATGGTAAATGACAACACTAATTGAAAAAAAAATGTATAGAAATAAAATAAAATAAAAATATTGATATGGTAAATGACAACACTAGAATTGGAAAATATAATTAGAATTGGATGAGAAGCAGGATGACATAGGGAGCGAGAGAGGGATTGTTTATTCCATTGGCCGTAGTAGAACAACGGTGACCACCATGGCCGACTCCTCTGAAGACCTCGACCAGCTCCTCGATAGTATGCTCTTCTTCACTCTATATATTTTTATTCTGCTTTTTTTTTATCCTCTCTATCTGAAACTGCTCCATTCGATAATTTCAGGTGCTTTGGATGATTTTCAATCCTTCAACCTCAATCCTTCGGTTCCAAGGTCTCTCTCTTTTTTCCCCTATTGTCGTTGCAATTTTATTTTATTGAATCTTCAAGGTTTTTTATTTATTTAATTTTATTATGTGTTTGAAGTGGGGAAGCAACTGCGAAGAAGAAGGAGGCTCCTTCTTTGCCGTTGGGGGTTCAAGGATTGGGCATGGGGTTACCTGATTTGAGAACGAAGAAAAAGGGGAAACAGAAGGCTTCCAAAGATAGCCACGTGTCGGAGGCGCTCAACAAGCTGAGGGAGCAGACTAGAGAGGCAGTTAAGGGCATCGAGTCTATGTCCCCATCCGCTCCCGACGATTTGGGTAAGGATGCCTTGATGGAAGATTGGGTCAAACAGTTTGAGCAGCTTGCTGGCTCTCAGGTATTCTTTTCTTTTCTCAAAACCAATTTGTTCTCCATATCAGAGTTACTGTATTAATTAACTCTCTTGTCAAAGCGCTTTAAGTTTGTTGGCTTATCTAGTTGTGAGGTCGATATTGGGTGTGGATTTCAAAGGCAGACAGTTGTTTGTGTTTTGCATCTTCTCATGGACTCTTACGGTTTGGACATGTACAGAGGGGAGGGTATGGACATACAGGGTTTTAAATTGTGGCTGCGGTTGCATTACTTGATACTGTGGGAAATTGTAGACAAATTTAGACTTTTAATGATGCGGCCGGAATAACAATCACAGACTGTTTTTTAAAATCTATTTATACTCCATCAGAGTAGAACTTGTGAATCACCAACGTGGGTTCCTCACTTGGTTTGAGTGGAAGGAACTCGGGTCTTTGGTTTGATCCATGTGTATGGAAAAACACCAACCTTCTGTCCCAGGAGATTAATCTCGCACTTATTGTGTCATTTTTGTGTTGCACTGTTAGTAATTAATTTACCTGCTGCTGCATTGAACGATCATGAGCTGTGGCCTGGCTGGTGTGTCCTGTGTGTGATAGAAGTGCGTGCTTTGTTGGGTGGTGAAGAGATGGTTCTTAAGGGGCTTCATCTAAGATGCAGTGATAAGTGATACAGTACGAGTACTAGATATGTACCAAATTAGGTTAGAGGTGAGTACATTAAATAAATAAATGGTTGAGATGTAACTTCCTAATAAAATTGCAAGGGACCCACTCAACGTTCACAACATTCACAACTGCTCTCCTCCCATATCTACCCTTCAACAACACCCTATGTGCATTTTCATCTGCATCCGTATCACCAGTCCTCTTGGAACAACACAAATTCACCACCTTTGCATAAACCAAAGAAAACTCTAACACCATCAACCTAGCCACAAGGACTTCCAGAACCCAAAAACATACCAGAGCTTGAACTTCCTCATATGAAATCTCACTAGTTTCCACTATCTAAGAAAACACCCAAAAACTACCCTTCATTTCACTGTACATGTACCACAAACTCCCCATAACCCGGTTCACCCCCTCAATGGAATCTTCCATGGACTTGTCAAGAAGCCGTTTCCAGGTAGGTCAATGGCAATCACATGTGGTCCCTTGGTGCCTAGATGGCAACATACCAGCAAGAATATGAATTGAGACCTTGCTTGTGCACAATGATTACATACTCTGATGATCACTTCCATGGTGAAAACTTCAATGGTTGCTTGGTTGGGGTGTGTTCGAACTTTGATGTTTTAAATAGTGTTGGTGAAGGGTATTGGGTAAGTTGAAGAACTAGGTTTTGGTATCTTGTGGAGAAAGCGAAGAGGTCAAGATGAAGGCGAGAGTGGGAAAAGGTGGGAAAAAAGGAAGAGTGGGTCACGTGCAATTTCACTAGAAAGTTACATCTAAACCATTTATTTTGATCTAACCGTAATTATTTAATGGTCTAACCTCTCTCATATGATATGTCCCTTTATATATATATATATATATATATATATTATAAAACAGAGAGATTGGGGTTAAAGGAACACAATAAAGTGGAGGATGAATGAAGGCAACAATTTATGAAAAGATGAGGGCGGAATGTTTTGATAAATAAATTACACTTGTTGCTGATAATCTGTAATGTATGGGGGGCTTTATTTTTATTATTTTGAGAAAGTGTTCAGATACTCTATAGATACATATAGGAAGCATATAAGAGCATCATAGGTCTTCATCTAAGATGAAAACATACAAAAGTGGCAACAGCAGACCATGAAATAGGAACTGTTAAATTAATGTCAAAATTCCTTATCTTTCTCCAAAATCTTTTGGTTCACCCAAGACTGCATTAGCAACTTCTTAACATTCTTAGACATCTCATCCCAAATGAAGTTAGCACTATCTTTTAATTCACAATTACCTTCAATCATTTTTTTCTTCTAAAAGTAAAAAAATGTTCATCACTCTTTAGCTACCACTACTTGATTCTTGGGTTTGTATCTTGTCAAGTTTTTATGTTTATGATGCTTTAATTGAACATCAAGGATCAAAACTCTATGTTGTATAGTGAAACTCTTTCCTAGAATTCCCTTGGAAGGTCTTATGTTGGAACTCCTTATCAAAAGTGTTGTTTTTTGTTTATAAGAGCAGAGGAAAAAAGAGGAACGTGTAGGGAAGCAACTTATATTTTTATTAAAAAGGCTCTCTATATAGAGCACAAAGTACACTAGATACATCCCTTATTTTTAGGCATAACAACATTATTTCAAATTAAAATAAACAGAATCAGTAACTCCTAAATTCTGAAACATTAGCAACAGAAGACAAACTCATAAAAACTAGGAAAGATATTCCATGTTGCAGCTCTTATAGGCACTCTTTCAACAAATCTCCTCCTTGCCTTAATAGTTGCAAACTTCTAGTTTGGTTCTCAAAGCTTTAAATCTGGCTTTTGGAAGAGTTTCTGTTAAAACATCTGCACATTGATCTTTAGTTCTGCAATAAAGTAGCTTGACTTCTTCTCTTTGCACATCTCTTAAGAAAGACAACTTGATCTTAAAATGCTTAGTCTTGTAATGAAAAATAGGATTGTTTGAAATGGAAATAGCAATTTGATTATCGAGAAAAATCTCTGTTGGCTCATTTTGCTCCATATGTAGATTAACAAGTATAAGCCTAAGCCAAATAGCTAGATTCACAGCTGCAATGGCTGCTACATATTCTGCCTCAATTGTGCTTTGAGTCACAATATCCTTTTTTTTTTAACACAATGAAAACACACCTAAACCAAAGCTAAAGCAGTAACCTGTTGTACTTTTCATGTCATCAACTGAACCACCCCAATCACTGTATTCATCCATGAAACTGAAAATTCTGAAGGTGAGTGTATTTGATACCATAGTCTATAATATATAGTACCTTTAACGTATCTCACAATTTGTTTGGCAGCTTGAAGATGCACTTCACTGGCATATTGCATAAATCTTGAAAGCATGCTTACTGCAAACATGATATGGGTCTGGTTGTAGAAGATACATTAGGCAAAACAATTAGGCTTCTACAATGGTGTTCATCTATCTTATCAGCTCCATCATCTTTGTTGAATTTTTTCTTCTGGTTCATTGGAGTGGTAGTACTTTTGCAATCCTTCATCTAGAACTTTTTGAGAATCTCCTTTGCATACTTCTTTTGGCTCATACGATCTTGTTTATGATCTACTTTGCAAGGCTTCGTTACAATCTTGTTTTACTTCCATTCCCAGAAAAAGGACATCAAACCAAGATCTGTCATTTCAAATACTTGGAGCATTTCAGCTTTGAACTCCATTATTAGTTTCTCATTAGTGCCTGTCACAAGTAGGTCATCAATATAGGTAGAAACTATAATTAAATCAGCACCTGCCAATTTCACATATAATGTAGCTTCGCTTGGACTTTTAACAAATCCAAGGTTTTGAAGAAAATCTTCAATTCTGCCATACTAGCCCTTGGGCCCTACTTAAGACCATACAAGGCATTCTTTAGCTTGTAGAGCTTCTCCTCTTGTTCTTTGACATGAAATCCCTCTGGCTGCTCCACAAGTATCTCCTCCTGCACACAACCATTTAGGAAGGCAACTTTTACATCCAAATTTTAAACTTTCCATCCTCTATGCGCAGTCAAGGCAAGCAGCATTTCGATTGTATCAAGATAAGTGTTTTTAATGGCGGATGGTGGATCACGGCGGCGAGCCCAAAATCCGCTATATACAAATGGCAGATGGCGTGGCGGCTTATGGCGGACAAAAAAAAATTATATGTTTATACATATAAATACTAAAAAACAGTAGATATAAATAAAAAACTAAAATTAAATGAGAAATGGAAGACCTGATTAAATGAAAACAGAGAATATTAAGAATTTAAAGAAAACAGAACATTTACAGACAAGAAAACTGAAAATTAACAAAGAAAATGAGTAACTATCTATCATTAATAGAAGAAAACAAAATATTAAAAAGAGTAACCAAATACAACAAAAAAATATTTAAAGAATTAAACAATAATTTTTTTAGACAAAAAAGAAATTAAAAAAAAAAGCAAAAGGGGTCACCAAAGATGGTGGTCACCGGCGAACATCGCCGGGTCTGGTGCAGAAGTTGTCAGAGGAAGCCGTGCAGACTTGGGTTTTTGTGTAGCAAGTTGCAGCAAAAGGTAGTGTGAGAGAAGATAAGTTTTTGTGTTTCTCTTTGTTTTGTTTTAGGGTTTTTAACCTTTTACTAAGCTGGTCAGGTCAGGCTTCAAGGCCCATTTCCCTTTTTCTTGCTTTCTTAAAAAAAAAAAATCCGCCATTTCTGCCATGGCTGCCATGTCCACCACGAGCACCATGTAAATGGCAGCCACCATTCAAAACCCGCCCCGCCACTGCTATTTGGTGGCGCCCTGTCAAAAACCTACCACCACTTTCCGCCATGGCCGCTATTTGATAACACTGATAAAGATGTGGGGTGTAAGGTACAATGAGTTGGTGCTTGATGCCAGTTTCTTCACAAAATTTGTCAAAGATTTCATTTGCATATTCTTTCCCATTATCTGATCTTATTGTACGAGACCTGCATATCCGAGGTGGTCCACCTGTGAGGCACTTTTACACTGATGCTTGCTAGATTCTACCTTATTAAGGAGATTGATAGCTTGCATATAGCCTTTATTCCTTTATGCTCTTTATTTATGATTTAAATTGAAAATGGGGTTACTTATTTTTTATGCAATGACAAAATCTGAGTGCTCATACTTTAGAAATCTATGTTGGCACCATTGTGATGACTTACTATGTTTGGTATTTTTTGAGTTTGAATGTCATGAAATTATGAATTCAGTTCATCCTAGATTTTGGCAAATATTTTGCAGATGTCAAGTTTTGCATTAATGAAATGCAGTGATCTTACTTTTTTAATGTAACACCTCAGGTTGATATATTACATTCAGATGGGTGTCTGTCATGATTGCAAATTATTTAATTTGTTTTTTATATTCAATTGATAACTTCTATTTTTCTTAAAGATGCCCAAAAATATATGAATTCAAGTTGGAATCCATTAATTAAGAGAAAATTGGATTGTATGAACTTTGATGTGTCCTTTTGCTGAGGTCCACATGGAAAAGTGACTAGTGATAGATGATAGCTGAGCAAAGCAACCACTGAGGCCTGGAATACTGCTTTCGTTTACTAACTAAGCTTTCTACTATATCTTCTGTTAAATATGAGGTGAGGGAGAAGCGAACCAAACTAAACCAAAATAATTCACAAAGTTTGGTTTTAAATTTTTACTATGAGGAAGCTAGTGATTAAGGTCATAAAAGATATTGTAACTACTTACTGTACTATTTTGTAATTCTTCATCATGAGAATACCATGTCTTGACTTTCTTTCCTGGATTTAATGCTAATAATGTTATTAATTTGTTTAGGACATGGAATCTATTGTGGAGACCATGATGCATCAACTTCTGTCCAAGGAGATTCTTCATGAACCAATGAAGGAAATAGCAGAAAAATATCCTAAGTGGTTGGAAGAGCACAAATCCAGCTTAAGCAAAGAAGAATATGAACGTTATTCACACCAATATGAACTGATAGGAAATCTTAATGAAGTTTATGAAAAGGATTCCAGAAACTTCAACAAAATTGTTGAGCTCATGCAGAAAATGCAAGAATGTGGACAACCACCAAATGATATCGTCCAGGAGCTTGCTCCTGATTTCGATTTAGCCAGTCTTGGCCAGTTGTAAGTTCCCTTGGAATCTTGAAAATGTGATATTGGGGCATGTGTTGGTGTTTATCATGCTATGTACTTGTAACATTAATATTTATTTACTTAATTTACCCTAATTGAGGAATGAACCACTGACATCGAAGGTTTGATCCTCCACCAGGCTATCTATTCCCCTATCCCATGAGGATGCTTTCCAATATATTATTTTAGGAAAAGAAAACGGGTTATTTGGCAGCATGCATTGTCATTCTATTCTTTTAGCTTTTTTGTAAACTTGGTCACTACATCTTTTGTTTGTCTTTTTTATTTATTTTATTTATTTTTTATATCTTGTAGTTTTCAAACTACATTCTTGTATGTGCATCAACTGATATGAACATTTTCTCGTGCAGATCTCCAGAGATGCTTGAAGCTCAGCCAAATTGTTGCATAATGTGAAGCTATTTCTTCCCTTTTACTATGTTGCAGCTGCTGATTTACAGGTTTTTAGGAATATTTAATTTTCACTTGTCATAATAAAATAGTTTTATGCGCTACAATGTTTTTCCCTACTTGCTATAAGGTAAAAGTTAAAGCCTCCGTTTAAGGCTGTATATGATGAGGGCTTGTCCATCAATATTTTCTGCAAGCAATGGTATTACGAGTTGCTAGTTGCAAACAAAATTTGCTTTCTGATTTTTTTGACAATCATTCCCATGATTCTGGAGATCCCTTATTAGATGTCCATAATGAGTAATGATAAGCTATTTGCAAGGCTGAAAAGCACCAATTGATGATCACAAGGCGTAAGCATTGCCAATGACACTTACTGCAAGACTACTGCCTGTAACTGTCATGGTGGGTTGGAACCATAGAAGCATTTAGTAAGATACCAGAATCGTTCTTGTTTGTAAAGGACTTTCCGGTTAATGATGCCATAATTAGCCATTTTGACCTTTATATTATCAATATTCATAGACGCCACTCCCTCCCCCTTGAAAATTGCTGTAAATCTAGCTCCAAGGTAAACACGGGAAAAAAATGTTCATAATAAAAGAATTAATAATTTATTGCATTTGAAAGTGATAAAAGAATAATCAATATACAAATGACCCTCGAGTATATTAGTCAGTTACGGAACAAAGGTTGAATGAATGAATTTGAAGGGGGGATAATGACACCAATAACATTGGATAGAGTGTAGCTGTGCAGTATCTTCTTTTTGGGTCTCCTTAAAGAAACTGGGGTAGCATAGCATTTAGCTTTATTTATTTATTTGGACGATTGGTGCAGCAGTTAGCTAAGCATCAGAGGGTGCAATCCAATGTCTACCGTTGACAAAACTCTTGACCAGGAATGGATGGGCAGACTCGAAATCTAGCTCTTGGGCCAATGGGACTCCACGTATAGCCGCTGCGCCAGGTCCCCAGCATTTGTACACTCCAAAGAACACAGTCCTGAGGGGCAGTGGAAGATAAAATGTTTTCAAATTTAAATTGAAAGATAATACCATAGTAAGTGATTGATTATATAGTATGAAAAAAGTAAGCTTTGGCTTACTTGTTATTGTTGTTGGCAGTGTTCCAATCATCCCAACCACCATGTGCAACAATGTCGTCGAAGTAGGTGTAGGCATAGACAATCCTAGAGTACTGGCCCATTGCACGGCCTACGTAAATCCGGCCTGTTCCCGTTACCTTGCACCGTACAAATGCGAAGCCCGTCTTCTCGTTTCGGGATTTCCTATCTTGGGCTGCTATTGACCCGAACCTCGTTGCTATTGAGTGTAGCGTGCAATCCTGAACCATTTAATGCTCTCGCTCAACTCAATTACTCACTAGCTAAACTCAATTATTCTAAGAAAATCGAACCTACACATTTTTCATGTATGCCTTACAGCTTAATTAACTAAACTCACTCAAAAGAAAATTACCGTTACATTTTAACTGTATGGAAATGATAAAAATAAGATAAATAAAACCAATAAAATATTAAGAAAGTACTAAATAAAATAAAAAATAGCTTTGAGAATTGAACATAATGAAAGTCACGTGTATGAGCAGGTACGAAAATTTGAAAAGAGCTTTCAATCAAGACTCGTTCCAAACTACTAATGGCGACGGAGCAATATCCAGTTTTCAAGCCACAGGCAAGGCATTGTGAAACAAAAAGCCAAAATAGCAAAGCTGTACAAGTTGGAAAATAAATATATTATTTCCGTCTACATCTAGAACAGAATGTACACACACACGCATAGGAGAAAGATAAAATAATTAATTATATACAATATAATCAATTATTTGACGTAAATAAGGCGCCAGAATTATTTTTTTTTAGCGTAAAAGCTGAAGAATTGTAATACTGATAGGTGATAATGAATAATGATTATTTATCCGCACCGAAGTTTTATCTTGTTTTAAAAGAAAATTAAATTAAATGATTTGATGTGTAACAAGTCTGCTGAAACAAAGGTTAAAGGTACATTAATATATATGGCAAAGTGGCAAAAAGCTTATACCCTTTTTCATGCAACCATGTCGTGCTCCACCACTAACTCCCTAGCCAATTTAAAACTGCTACACTACTGATCTTACTCAAAGTGGATAAAAGAGATGGAGCAATAATTTATTGAAATGCATGTTTCATTAAATATAAGGATAGCGTGATGAAAATAGTTTTCTCCTAACGATTTATATATTTTTTTAAAAGAACATATATAAATACACGAACACAATTGATTAATGAATTACCTTGTACATGGACCTTCCATTCCCAAAAATGAAATCTATGGAGCCCTGGATGTAACATTCTTTGAAATAATGGCGACCAGCGTCGTCGCAAAGAGTGTCTTGTGCACCGTAGAAGCCACAGCCGGAAAAATAGGCTTTGTCCCCGGATATGCGAAACGCCGCCGCTTGCCACCCTTCCATTCCCGGCATCGGCGCCGGCGCTGTGTTCTGCACCATTTCCTATTAATTATTAATTGATTGCTTCTAAACTTTTGGCGGAAAAGGAATCGCACTCCACATTTTCAAAGCTCATAATTAATAGTATAAAGTAATTTATGCAATATATATGTCCATGGACCCATCTATGACTTAATTATTGACTTTATAATATCATCTTAGCTATAACGCATCTCAAGTTTTGCTCATTAAACTCCATCTTTACCAACAACACACGCTTATAGAAACACAAGGGAATATTTTTCCTTCCGTTCTTTACAAATAGAAAAGTGGTTTTTCTACAATTATTCTGTGTACAACAGTTCCTTTGAATTTTGTGAAATATTTTTTAAATACATGTTTATGAAAAAATAAAAATAAAAATTTATAACATGATAAAAACTCTTAACGAATATTTAACCTAACTGTTATAAAAAGAATCTTTACACATGCAACAAAAAGTCGCAAACTGCTAATAAATACATTGATAGTGACAATACATATATAGAACAGTTAAAAACTTAACCCCATGAAAAAGACATATTGAGGAAGAATTAAGAAGAGTGAAGAGTGTGAATTGAATGAGTATATTTTACCTTGAAGCTGATATTCCTGGCAGAGAAATAGTTGGCAAAAACAGTAACAGATGCTGTTCTATAAGTACGAAGTTGTTGGCCGTTGGGACCAGGATCACTGGCTCGATCATGCCATTCTATCACCGTCACATCTCTTCCCGCGCCCTCAAATGTAATGTACTGCTTTGTCACGGGCACCACTACCTTCTCTCTGCACCCACACCCCACTTTATTATAATTTTCTTAACACAAACAATTACCATAAATGCATAAACATAATAAAACTTGGTTACTTATATTATTTTTTCTGGGTCAACCAGGAAATATGTGATAAAGAATTTAGGAAACTAATACATCGAGATACTAATATCTATTTAAGAGAATGTCTTTGTTTTTTCGTACACAAAAACTTCATAATTAAATCTTTAATCCATTTTTAAGGGACAGTACTAAAAATACTTAAATAACAAGCTACATTTAAGTTTTGTCCAAATTATTATTAGTGAAGAGTGAGAAGCTAGTGAAATACATAAGTTGAGTGTGATTTAGTAGAAGAAGAATACATATAATATCCAGCGCTGATTTGAATAAGGACATTCATTCTGTTGTTCTCCGGGACAGCATTGACGGCGGCTTGGACGATCGGAAATGGCCACCGCCGTGAAGATCAACGGTGATAACTCGGTGTCCGATGGGTCCAACCCACTTGGAAGACACTATTTTGGGAGTGGTGTCATGGTAGGTTGTGCATGACACAGTTGTTGCATGCAATATGCAACTGAAAGCCAGAAGCATTTGCAGCGAGACGAAGAGAGGAGCCATAAGGTAAGACTACAATAGCATCGAATGCGCCAAAAATAGAGTGATTTTATAGCTAGCAAGAGAATGAAATGCCTGGTGTGTTCAGAAATCGTAAGCTAGTAGAAGAAGAACCTGGTGGAATATGTAATGTGGAAGTGGAACTACAAAAACAGATGAATTGGGGGACATGGGCATTTATATCATAGGCTTTTGTACCTTATGATTCACTACGATAACTATAGTGTTAATTTATATATATGTATAATTTTCTATTTTAAGAACATAGAGAGGATATATCCTCCTCTTTCCAACGGTCACTTTTTATTGGGGTCTATTTAGTTTCTACACGCACATATATTTTTTACACATTTTTCTGTTTAGGAAAATAAGGATAGACAAATTATATTTTACAACGTGCGTGTGTGCGTTTCTGGGTCCTAACATATCATTATTCATGATATTTACTCTACTAATTATTATACAAAACTTAGGTGTTAAGTGTTTTATTGTAGGTGTTTTTGTTATTTAATTAAAATTATAAGTTTATCTTAATAACTTATACATCAAAAGTCATTGTCAGTGAGATAAAACTTTAATGTTAATAGAAAAAAAACACTAAAAATATTTGTGATATTATATTTAAGTTTTGCCTCTTAATTATATTTATTTTTGGTATATATATTACCATTAATTCTTGTTAGAAAAAAAGGTATTTCTTTTATATAGGAAAAAAAAGGTAAATTTTGTGTCGTAGTATATATATAACTATGGCTTTAAAAAGTAAACAAATCTCTAAACTAATGGTGAAATTTGATTATTTAGTTTGCTTAAAGTTAACACATTGATTCTCAAACTCCTGCCCTCAAAGTCAAGAGAAAGGAAAGTAATCTCTGATACTTGGCTGCTAATTGATATCTAGAGCAAAAAATATAAGTAAAATAGATGATGTGATATGATGAAAAAAGAGAGAGAAAAAATAATCCATATTGATGAAATGTATAATATATATATAAATGTTCATATATCATTAAAAAAAAATGGAGCCTCACAAACATTTGTAAAGAAACATAGAGGGAAAAAAAATAGAATAATTAAGAAGAAAGATGGCATGTTCAATTAGTGCATTATAAAGCCATTTATCAATGCCCAACGGTTAGAAATAAAATAATTTTGTTCATTAGCAACTATATACTAGTAATAAACAACTATAATGTCTACCATGAATATAACTTGAATGTCAGTATTCTAACAATCCTGAAATTTTTATACTCATGTTTACACTTCTCTATAATGTCTCTTTTTTTTTTTCAGGTGTTACATTTATCATTTTTTTTTCTTTTTCTTTTTCTCTTATGACTTAGGATGTATACACACTCCAAAAGATGTGAAATAGTAAGTGTTCTTTCAGTTACATTAATTAAACAAATATAAAAAAAAAATTGACATGGTATTTAAACATCATATGTAATTATCTTTACTTACTTTTTTATTTTCTTATATATTACTATTACATATATGATTTATGACAATATTTAAAAAATATTACCAAAATATAATTTTTTACCTATTAGTTATGGTAATATTTTAATAAATATTATATCTAAACTATGTGTTAAAATATTATTAATAATATTTTATATTTATTAAATATTAAAAATATTACTAATAAAAATATCAATTACAATTTTACAATAAAAGTGATATATGCGACAGTGGATATATACATAAAAATAAACTTAAAAATTAAGATAGATCTATAGATCACTTGCTTTCGACTCTAATAACAAAAAAAAAATTATTGCATAATTTAGACCTATTATATGTTTACGGCGTTAGTTAATACTTACAGCATATAACTGAAAATTTCAATTTACGCTCTTAACAAATAAAAAATTATTTTAAAATAATTATTATAAAATTTAATAAATTTATCATATACAATAATTTATAATTAAACGAAAAGTAAAATGACTTTATAGTATAAATATATAACCTATTTTTAAGATTTGATTATATATTAAATGAAAATGGTTATAATCGTAGAAAATATAATAGTTTGTGATGGTAACATGGTGATGGGTAGCTAACAGGCATGAGGTGGCAGTGACATGTGGGTCATATTGTTTTCGGCTTCGCATCTGAGTGAGATACGCACGTACTGTACTCTTGTCCTCAAACTCTTACTTCAAACCCGTGACTCCCTTCATTAATATTTGTGCCCATTCCTTAATTAATTAACATTCACATTTTATATATATAAATATCCAGATTCATCTGAAAGGAATGATATCTCTTAACTCTTTAATATTACTTTTGTATATATTTAAATGTTAATATTTTTAAAAAGTATTTTTTACTTTAAACTTTAAAATAATATTAATTAATATTTTTTATTTATGTCCTTTTTCTTTTACTTAAAACAATGAAAAATAACAAGTGATAGAAAAATAATTAATAATATAAATAAAGGATATAATAGAAAAGCTGGTAATAATTTTAATTAAATATGAGAATATTGATTATAGTTTTTAGTTCGTGTGTCACAAGTTTAAAAAAGAATGAAGATAGCGCATGGTTTACTTTAGTGTAACGCTAATTAATGGTTTATTTGCGTTAAAATTCATATATTTCCACTTACACTTATTAATTTTTACTAAAAAGTAAGAGAGAAACTGAAAAAGAAAGTTTTCTTTATAGATTGTATTTATTATGCATATTTCCTCTTACGCGTCGTGATTCTTGATGTTGTATCTTTTTTAAGATTTGAATATTATTACACAACTTAATAATTTAGTTTATTATTTGAAATATTACTTAAAATTTAAAAATATTTAACTATTATCAATTTAATTATAACTATATATATCATATTGGGGACTACATAAAGAGAACGTGAGAGATAAAAGGAGTTAATTTTAGTGATACAATTATAGATTAAAATTATTTTAATGTTATAATCTTAAACATGAATAAAATTATATAATTAAGATTTATTTTTGTTGTGTTCTATGATATTTTTCATATTTAAAGTTAAAATTCGAATCCTAAATATTTTAACTAAAGGATATAATTAGCATTTACTTGTACCAATTAATATTAATAATTTATGCAACTTAAGACTCGAGGTAAAAGAAGGCCCAAAATCTTAAGATTCATTAATGAAGCATTGGAAAACAAAGAATGTTTAAGACAGATGGGGGCACTAATGATCAGCATCTTATCTTCCATGTCGACGTCGAATGATGTTGCAAATCTTGGTCGTAAAGCATCTGTGTTTTTCCTCAAACGGTCATTTGGAATGGAATGTGCATGACACATGAATCATGATGGTCCCAGCATGATGAATAGTATTTAGTATCAAAGAGTAAAACCTAAAGAAAGTGATGAACAAACCTTTTGATCTTTCTGGGCCCCACCTAACAATTTTTTCGAACGTTGGAAGTTGGAAACTGAACCACCGTCTATGATGTCAAATTTATACTACACACTTGGAGAAAATGACAGGCACTTGATCAGTCCCAAAAATAATAGTGCCTTTTGCCTGGTAACAACAAATTAGCAATGGCAAACAAGCAATATTCTTAAACTATAATAAATATTAACATTCAATAACGAAATATTGACACTTTGGAATTTACACCACTAGATCAGGGACGGACCTATGTACTCCTCCTTTGGGGCCAAGGGCCCCTGACTTTTTTTTATTTTTTTAGTATATATATGTTTTTTAGATAATTATTTTTATTTGGAAGATTTAATTATGTAAATAATGTCATTTAAGTGTTATTTATTTTCTATTTTTTAATAATATTTTATTATTTTGTAATTTTTATTATATAATTAATTATATTTTTTGTCTTTTGTAAATAAAATATTTGAGTATTATTTATTTTTTTTAATAATTTTTTCTTTTGTAATATATTACTATTATTTTTAAAATCATAAATAATTATAATTTGTAATCAAATGATTTTATTAACATTTCTTTTATATTGATTTGAGAATTAAAGATTATTTATTATTCTTTGTCAATAGATCAAACTTACTAATATTGTATAAAAGATTTACAACTTAAATTGAGATAAATTAACAAATATTTTATCTTTTTGTTATCATTCTTTCTTTATTCTTTTTGTTTTTCTCATTCCATCTTTATTCTTATTGTTATTATCTGTGAGATTTCAACGTATTTTCGATCTAGCGTGTACAGGTAGGGATACACTTACTTGCTGTGTAAACTTTAGAAAAATAAGTTAGATATTAAATTACATTGAAGGTTTGTTATAATTTACTGACACTATTTTTTGTGTTTTATTTTCCAACTATCTTATGACAAATTACTCTTCATCAATTATTAACTACTGATGTCGTAAAAATATAGTAAATGAATAACACAATTTATTCTAACATAGTATATTTTTAAAACATAGTTAATAGGATTTTCATTAAAAAAAACATGATTAATGTAGATACCAATTTTTATAATAAATTCATTAAAATTCTTGGTGACCTGTAAAATTGGTGATTATCATTTGTTATTTAAGTCTTAAAAAAATGTTTAATTTATCTTTTATGTAAAATTTATTATATATTTTTAGATCATTTTCAAAAATATATAATTATAAATATTTCATATGAATTTTAATGCTTATATATTATTGGATGAATATTATCTTTATAATTGACCCCAACTATTAAATCCTAGCTCCGTTCCCTGTCCTAGATTATCAAGATTTTATGGATTTAGATAAATATATGAATTTGTTTAATTAGGAAAAATATGTTGTTACCAAAACGCAATTCTTGATATATTGATCAATTAAGGTTTCTGTAACTTTTTAATGAACTAATAGTGATATTTACTCATTAAATCACACATCAATTTTAGAAGAATATGGAATTATTAAATTAAGCTACTTAAATGAAACACATTAAATTAAGTAACTAATATAATTGTATTAAATATAATGCATAAATTTACAATAAGAAACATGAGTTTTTTCTACCTATCTCTCACTTTAATTAATTTCATATTATTTTTTAAACAATATACTACAAAAGTAGATTTACGGGGCTAATTTGATATGTGAAGAAGTGTTTGAATAAAACATATTAGAAGTAGCTTGCGTTAAAAGTTATGTGTCTATCAAAATCTTTTTATGCATGATAAACAAGATAGAGTTTTAGATTTATTAGATATTGGACAAAGAAATATGAAATTGGACTAATTAACTATGCTTTTCACGTAAGTATTATGATTTGTAGGATAATAAGAAGATAATCCAATCATTTGAAATGTTAAAGAAAATAATTATTATTGGAAGCTTGAAATTGTATTAAAAAAACTTAAAGACTAAATTTGAATATATTTTTTATAAGCCTTTCTTTCTCTTCTGTAAAGATAAAGGTTTTACCAGAAAATTTTAAAATATATTGTTCAATATTTAAAAGTATTTTTAATCGTTAAAAGGTAATCCAAGAACATGGTCCAAAATATGGTAATAGTTCAAAGTTATGAAAATATCTATTTTTATGTTTTGAAAATTCACCTTTAATCACTATTTTGATTATAACTTAATTGAAAATTGTTTTAAATTTTTATTTGAATTTAATTTCATATGAAAATGGACTCGATTTTCTAAAAATTGTTCATTTACATAAAATGGATAAGAAATGAAAAATTATTATTACTTGAGTTCATTTTTTCAAAATTCAGTTTATTAACCAATTAGCCTATTGGTCTAATCGCCTAACAAGTCTGTGTTGAAAATAATTTATTAAAATATTCAAATAATTAATTTCATTTATTGAACCAAAAACAATTTTTTTTTCTTCTTTTAAACGGTTTAGAACATTGAATAATTAGATAGCACACATTTGTGTTATAATAGATATAAATTACAAGTTTTATATAAAATTGTTTTGAAACATCTTTTTCAAGTTATACTTTTATAATGTGAATCCTTCCTTTCATCTTAAGAGAGTATATATCTCTTAAAGATTAATATACAAAGGATAAGTTATCTTTATTGTAGAATAATTGTAAAAGGGAAATGTGTTGAATATCTCATGTCGTCTAATATGATGACCTGAATAACAAGACAATTCTTACTTTACAAGCCATTTGTGTAAGATTAAGTTAAGGCCAAACTCACTTTATAAAATGATATTAAAGCTTATGTCATAAATGATTAAGCATTAAGATAGAAATGAGAATAGATCAAATTGTCAATGGGGTTTATGACCTAGCCTCTTTAAAGTCCAGCCTAGCTTAACCTTTTTAATAAAAATAACAAGTTTAGGTTTTTGAAAAATCCTATTTATTTAAATAGGATAAGCTTCGGCTCATAAAAAAACATATTAAATCTAAGAGATCAGTCTATTTATCTCTCTATATATAATTAAAACTTTAATATAATGTTACATTTATATATTTGATATTTTAATACTCTTGTATCAAAGTAAAATAATTTTTTATTCTTAAAAACAAATTATTATTATTAGCCTATTTAAAAATAAACCTATTGATCTATTCAAAAATAGGTTTATTGATGTGTTTAACTTGTTGACTTATTTAAAATAAATAGTTATATGGACTTATTTAAATGTTTTAATATAAAATATATTTTTAAATAAGATAATAGACTAGATCTGATTTTTAGAAAGACTAGGTCAGACCTTAAAAAAAGTCTTTGATAGATAATAAATAAGACTTAAATCTTAGTTTTATAAAACAAACCAAATTTATTTATCAAAACCTAGCTTAACCTAACATGTTCTTATCCCTACATTAAAATGGCTTTCTAAAATAACACCAAAATCTATTCTAAATTCTTTAAAATCTCATTCACCATGTCCAATAGTGATTAGCATAGCTAAACCAATTAAAAACAACTAGTAAACTTTATTTTATATATTTTTCAATACCTTTTCTTAAAAGCAATGCTTGCTTTCTGTTGACTAACGTATTCAAAAATATTTTCCACGACATTTCTAAAACCATGTAGAGTATTAAGTTATTTTCTAAAAAAAAATGTGGAAATGGTCATATTCACCAGAATATACTACCCTGTTTTGTCATTAAATAAAAAAAAATGTAATATGGTCTACAATCACAATAAAAAAAAACTATAAATATGCTCTAAATTTTGTTTGAAGTAATAGAATCTAAATAATTATCTTAAATATGATTTTTTTCTAAAAATGTTATTTTTTAGTTTTAATTCATATAAAATTTGTATTCTTTTTTTAGTCTCTACATTCAACAAAATTAATTTTATTTTATTTTTTCATTAGGAAATAAAAACGTGCGTGATTTTACGTTTTCAGAGATTAAAAATAAATATTTTTGCATGTTTTAAAAATTAAAAATACATGTAAACTGAAATTGTTTTACACAAACTCCATAAAACTGCTATGCTTAGTATTAAAATTTAAGCCCATTTATTTGTTTCAGTTCTTTCTGGGCCTAACTGGACGCTTTGGGCTCCCTTGGCCTATGGCACCTTTTCTTTCATCTCAGCTATTAGCCTAGCATACAATAAATACCAACGCTTGCAAAAGTCAATCAAATAATGAGTGGAAAACATTCTTACAAAAATCCTACTAGCACGCATTTTATATATCTTTCTGTTAAGTAAATTTTCATGTTGATTCCATTTCTATTAATAAAGAGTGAAGTCAGATTATTTAATAGAATTGACATGAAATTTCACTCAAAGATAAAAGAAGTATTAGAGGAGTGTTTATTTTGCTATCTTCACCTGGTTAAAATAAGTCAGCACTCTTTTTGTAAGTGAAAAATCCGGGACCCAGTATTGGTTGGACATAGAAGGCTATTGTGTTAAGAATTCGTACTTTCACAAAATATCAATATCGCATTGGTGATATATTATTGAGATGAGTATTCGTCTAGTTTTACCAAGTGTGAGTAAGTTTATATATAACATAGCAGAGATTTGGTGTTGTTAATAAATAGTCTAATGGTACCGATCTCACCTTATATCACTGCCTAACATGTTTAAAAATCTAAACAATGGTGCAATTGATACATATATTATATATGTGAGAAATATCAAAACAATCTTATATACTCACAAACTTCCCTGTGTCCCTCCTCCTCTTCAATGCAACATGGCCCTCTCGCTCCAAAAGAATGTATATTTTCAACCGTAACATCATAATGGTGCTAAATCCATGGCACTTCCATCCGTTCAATTTTCAATGAGCGTGTGTTCTATGTCCCTAGTAGCATTGCATCATGCCTAATTAGACAGCTCAATATAACTTGTTAAACCAAGAGGGTGGCGAAGATTCTCCTAATCTTGGCAGAAAAGCTTCTCTTTCTAGAGACTGATTAAGCCCTGCCATTATCCTTGTCATAGATGCCCACACAAATGGTGCAGCACAGAATGCATAACCAAAAACACACAATGCTCTCACTACCCCATCTGAATACCAAGGGAAAGCCATGACCATCAAGACACCAATGATCCCAAGCCATGGCATCAAAACTGGCAACATTGGCAGCAGAAAGGCATTGATTGCAATTGAGCACAATGCAAAGACACCAAGTAAGTAGAGAGGCCAGCCTAACAAAGGGTGAATGGTGTGAGGAATTATGAAGAAGGGCGTTGTGTAAGCCATAAGGATACTCCACAATGCCACTAATTTGAGGATGTTATGCACCAAGTTGATGCTCTTGTCAGAACGCCTATAGCACAGCTTTGAGAGACTTGGCCTTGCAAAACGTGTCATTGCTATTATTCCCAAATATATTGCCGATTGAATAAGTGTCACAGCCATCTCCGCACCATATCTGCACTAAACAACAGGCCAATTGTTACAATCGCTTAGGGAAAAAATGATTTTAGAAGATGAAAAATGTCTAACACAATCTTTTCAATATATTCTTTATTATTCACTGAAATTTATTACAATCATAAAAATGTCTCTCATCATTTTATACATTATTTCTTATTAATTAAAATTTATTGAAAATACTTTTGAATAATTTTTTCATTATTCACTGAAATTTATTAGAATCATAAAATTTATATATCTTATATTTTTTATTTAATGAGTTTTTCTCATCATTTTATACATTATTTTTTATTAGTTAAAATTTATTGAAAATTATAAATTTATTAGTAGAATTTATTAAATAAAGAGTGAGAACTACGTGAATTTCAGTCAATAATAGAAAATGTATTAAAAAAAATTTATTAAAGAATGTTGTTATAATTTTTGTTTCTCTCAGAGATATAGTAGTATGAAATCCAGCGTTTCTAAGTTAAAAATACTAATCACAAAAGACCACCATTACCATTGTTTACAATTCCTAGATAAAAAAAAAAAGAAAAGAATAAACGCATTATGGACTTTACCCCAAAGTTTGGCGTCGTTTATCATGCCATTGAATGCCTAATGGCAGGACAGGCCAGGACCACCAATACCATGGCTTCAACCATGGTGCCCCGGGGAATGTGATCACACTATTTGGTCCACAGGGTATGCTCCACCGAAGTTTAAGATCTGAAAATGTGAGGACCGAATTCAGATAATCAGATATTGCATTAAGCATTCACAAGTGCTGTTTTAAAAACTAAAAGATGAACAAACTTACAATAGTAAGAAGCATCCATCTGATAACCTAATGGAAGCCTATAGGTTCCATCAAGCCTGGTGCCATTAGTAGGTGGATTAAACATTGGCTTATCAAGCAACTCTGGGAAATAGCTAGCTATGAAACCCTGATCAGCACCATCAGGATTTTCTCTCCCATTCTGTAATTCATGAACCATGTCCTTGAACACGGTCATTGATGGCTGCAAATATCAAATAATTAAAACCCCTACGATAGATATCAACTTAGTGCATGGTCGGATTCACATTGAATCATTTAGAATCATGTTATAATACTGACTAACTTGATTTTAGGTAAATATTCATGTGTTCCATGTTTAGAAAATGATTTTGAATTGAAATACTGACTAACTTAATTTTTTTACTATTTATCTTTGAAAATGAAAAAGTAAAATAAAATATTTTCTCATATGACGCAAGTTCTAAATAATTTGGTAACATAAGGAAACAAAAGTAAAAAGTTTTTATTACAAAATGTATTTAATACTTTTTAATCAGAATCCTTAAGAAAGTCATTAATAAAATCTAAATAATTATATATTTTAATATAATAATGTGAGAAAATATCAAGTTACTTCAAAAATAATTCTAAAAATATAAATTTTTATCTTATTTTTTATTTTTTCTAATCCAATTATAAATATGAGTTATTTGTTGTTCTAATAATAACTTTATCCTCGTCTAATTTTGATATAAAGTAAAATACATAAAGTGATAGATAATATGAGATAGGGAGAAAGTATGTGGAATATCGTTTTAAGCTAGTTTACAACATTGAGAATGACAATGAAGCATTAAAATAAAAGGATACGAAGGTGGCAATAAATAATTATGTTGAGTTTGGAATTATATTGCAGTTTCGTAGATGCTGAAATTGTAGGAGTTTTGGACAAAAGTACCTGCAAGACGAAGAGGCCGGTGTGGAACACACAAGGATTGATAAAGACCGCACAGAATTGTCCACATTGAAACAACTCGTCCGTGTTTTGAAGAAAGAGGTTGTCAGCGTCCAACATGACCACTCTGTCATAGTCCACCAAGCTCCACGCGTAGAGTTTGTTCAACGATAACTTGAATCTCTTGTCAAAATTATCTTGATGCTTGTACGGATTGTCCAGGTTTTCCACTCTTACTACTTTCGCACCATCTTCCTTTTCACTGCAGGGTCAATTTTCATTAATTCATACACGCAAATCAACTTGTCCAAACCAAACAATACTTCAACTTGTACACGCTCAGGGGTACTCCAACAAATTTAATTGGTTATCTTGTTCATTTCATTTTATTTGATGCATCCAATATTTATGCTTTTTTTGTATGACGTTTCATTTTAAATTATCTGTACTTTATACAAAGACGATTCAGTGACTAATAATTCCTCTAATTAGTAATATAATAACCTCAAGTGAAAAAACTAGGTGTTGGAAGTTCCTCTTGGCACGGGACTAGGGATCAAAATATGATTAGTCATTCACTATCTACTTTCGACAAAGCTTGCGAAAATTCAGATAAGACAAATAGCCGATAATCAAATTTGGGCACACACTGCTCATCTTCACGATTCCTCCATGCTTTGGAGTAATTCATAAAACTTGTGCTCAAAGATTAAAAACAACCCTTCTTAGCACATCTGAGAAGGAACATATTTAAAAAAAAAAGTAAAAAATTTCAAGTATGACTAAACCACAAACTAATAATTAATCTTATAAACAATCTAATCAAAATTTTGTAGGATATTTTAGAGTCCATAAAAAGTCAAAAGTAATTAAATACATATATATACGAAGGGACGTTCTGGTACTATACAAGTGTGCGGAGATGTCCCCACAAAATTTTTATCTATCTTATTAATTATGGCATGATCGTGTATGGACCACTACGCACCGCCGTCTAAATCCTTGGCCATCTAGTTTCATTACGCCCGTCAGAACTCATAAAGATGCATTGTTAAATACATGTAGATGGATTGGTTAGTATGCACGTTGTTATCTAACAACTTTATTAATTAATTATTGTACTATTAACACTGTACATTAAATTTTATATAATTTAATTTAATTAAGGTTTAATCAAGATTTAAATAACTTTTAGGTCTCTATCATTAATATATCAATTTTAATATTTTCGTTCATTTGGGGTTTATTAATCTATATGGTTTTTTTTCATTATGATATTGATGTCTATTTCTAGGAAATTACGGAAAGAATATATCGCTATAGTTTCATTTATTCAGATATTGATCCTAATAGTAAAAAATTATATGGGCTCAAATTGAAAACACAATTGAAGCCAAAACTTAAATGAGATAAAATTATAAAATCAAAACCTCGTTTAAATCTTTAAGGTTAATGTTAATATGTATTTTTAGAATACTAATTAAAAAATTAAAATTAAAAAGTTTAAATAAAAAGCATTATTAATGCACTTCATCGAAATTTCTTATACATCTTTATAATATGTCATCTTTAAATATTATAATAAATTGATGTCAACGATAATGAAGAAGCGCGTGATTACATTAGTGGTGCCACCATCACACAATTAGAAAAGAAAAGATTCTACGATGAAATTCCACTACAAACCACGAGTCACCACCATCACACATTAGAGAACAATCAACAAAATAGTATGACATGAAGGCTGCTTTGCTTTTAACCATGGAAGTGAATGGTAAGTGTTTCATGCAACTTTTTTTTTTCTTTTTTTTATGTGTACTAATTTAATGCATTTCTTTTAAACGTGGAAGTGTAAAACATTTTAATTATGGAAGTGGAGAACGTGTTTCCCACTAATTAATGATTTATTGAATAAATATTTATAAGTATTAATGTATAAATAACATGTTTTATATAGAGAGAATTTATAAACATAAGTTACTATAAGTTGTTTTCATAATTTTTTCTAAACACTTATACAAGTAATTATGTTATAAAATAAATTCAAATATGTTATAAATAGTTAATAATACAATAATATGCAATATGTGTGTGTAAGTGCCTATTTGATTTTTCATTTAAAAATATCTAAATTATGGATTGGAGAAAAGTTTGTCACGGAAAAACCACACACTTCATCAATAATTTATCTTACAAAATAGAGGATGTTTGAAACAACATAATAAATGGTACTGCTTTATTTCAGTGCAAAGTAATATCGCCAGTATCAAATTACTATCAGTTTTGTTGACGTCAATTAAAAGACTTTATTTTAAGTAATTAAAAATAAAATATTTAATATATTTTTAATAAAATAAATATGTTTAACTTTTTTATATCTTTTGTTACTTCAAATCAACTTCAACAAACTGATGAAACTATTAAAATCAATTTAACAGCGGAGGGTTTGAGAATGTCAAGATCTAAAGTAAGACTTTAATAAATAAAAAATCATCAAAATTATGTTAACAAAAGTCAATTATTATTTACCTTTACATCATCTTACAAAAACTGTTTCTCAATTTATTTCTATCATTATTATGGAAGAATATTAAAAGGGTCTTGTCAATAAATATCATAAGAATATTGATTAAGAGATATTTAATATAGCTATTATTTTATTATAACAAATATTAAATGATTTATAATTTTTAATATAAGAAATATATTTATTTCCATTTAATATTATTAACATTTGAATATTCATATTAGTCTTCTAAATATGCAACAGACTTTACGTTTTTTAAATTTTAAATATGATCTTATTACATTTTAAAAATTACAAAATATTTTAATCTTATAAATACTAAAAGAATAAGAATATTTGTTAATTAGTATATAATGCACTACAAGAGTATATACAAATATAGGTAAAATATAAGAAGCAAACAAGTTTAAAAAATATTCAATAAAATATTATTTTATTGACAGTAATAGTAAATTGAAATATAAAAAACATATAGACTTCAAAAGAATTAATTTTAAAAACCTTTAAAATTAGTTTAATTAATATAATATTACTTAATTTATAAATATCTCATTTTACTTAATACTGATTGAAAAATTGAATATTGATTAAAAAATTGAAGAAATTTTCTTTGATTGGAGAACTAATTTAAAAAAATGATTATTTGATTTGACGGAAAGTATCATAAAACATATACTTCATAAAGTAAAAAAGAAATTTGACATCATGAGAAAGATACATGTAGAGATAATTTCATTTTAAGAATGGGGAACCAATTTTAAAATATAAGAGCGAATGAGATAATTTCATTTTTAAGAATGAGGAGTAAATTTTATAATATAAGAATAAATGAAACAAAATTAAAAACTATTTAACGAAAAAGTATTCTTTGTAAAAAGTACCAAAAATATTCAATACTTATATTTTTTTTCAAATAGTTAATATTGTGTTTGGACGAGGCATTTTAAATTTTAGGGTATTTAAAATACTTAAAATTTGAATTGTTTTAATTTATATTTTTTTTCATTTTTTAAATATTTTATTTGGATAGAAAATTTTAATTTTTCCAATGTGCAAAATTTATTTTTAAAAATTGAAATTCTAATATTGATATTTTTAAATATTTAATATGGTATAGAGAAAGTAGAGAAAAAATCATGTCAAGAAAGACAAAGGAAGAAAAAATAACTTAAATAGAATTATAATATATAAGGTAAGAAGAAAAAAAAAAGAAACAACATGAGGATAAAAAATTTCAAATTTATTTTTTTATACAACTTAAAATTTCACAATTTTTATAAAATTAAAATGCTCTTATAAATTATTAAAATTTTAATTTTAAAATATTTAATAATTCAACAATATAAATGTAGATATTTTTATATTAATATTAATAAAGAAAAACAAAGAAAAATAAGAGAAGAAAAGAAAAATACTGGACAAAGGGATAAGAAAGAGAGAAAAAGATAAAAAAAAAAAAAAAAAGAAAGAAAGTGAAAAGAAGAAATGAGATAGAGAAACAAAAGAAGAGAAAGAGTATGATGCGATGGAAAGAGAAGAGAGAGAAAAGTATGAAAAAGGAGACAAGTAAAAGAAAAGTAGGCATAGAAAAAAAGAGAAAAAAAAAATCTACAAAAAGGGAGAAAGGAGAGAGAAAATGACATCAAAAGAGACAAAAGTGAGAAAAAAAAAAGACAATCAGAATAAAAAATTTTAAATTTTTACTTTTTTTTTATAGAATTTAAAATTTCATAATTTTATAAAATCAAAATACTCTTTTAAATTATTAGAATTTTAATTAGATTTTTTTTTATTTTTTATATAGACAATTAATTTCATAGTAAAATATTTCAAATTTACTAAAAAAATAATTATTTTTTTAAAATTTCCATTAAGGTAAAAATATTAAAAAGAGGGCATTAAATATTTCTCAATAAATTCTAATAAATGTCTTCATAAATATTTATGGTGTTAAAACTATAATTTCTTTTTAACAACTAAAGATTTTTAATAGAGTATATAAAAACATTAAAGGCTCCTCGGTAAACAGAGATATAAAAGTATTTATTATTTTAAATATAAAATTAATTAATATAAATTTTAAAATAGTTAAAAACAATAAATAGATATATCAAACACTTTCAATTAATAATATTATAACACTTAATATAATTTGCAAACAAGAAGGCAAAAAAATATTACTAAAAAAATGATTTTTTCTCACTTTAAAAAAGTATATACATGTATATATTTTTACGAGAATAAATAAAAAAAAATAACAGATATAACAACTCTAATATTTTTATAATTTAATTCCTTATATCCTTTTATATTTCATATTTTTTTAATTTTGTTTATTACATCTCTTATTTTTCCCAAAGGAATGTGTATAATATATCTTGAAAGAACGTCAATCAATCTCTTTTTTCTAAGAAAAACTTGAAAAAAAATGTAAAGTAAATTGTAAAAGGCAAATTTAAATATAATATTTAAAATATTTTCAATTAAAATTTGACTTTATTTTAATAAACTACATTAATTTATAATATAAATTTTTATTACGTAAATCACCAAAACAAAATTTCAGTTGTAATTGAAGGTAAGTACCAAAACGTATGAGGAATAAGTTTGTCCTATAAAAAAAAATCAGGGTATAAAAACATCAAAATTAGAGAGTGAAAGGTGGGATGGGTTGGGACGGATTACTCAAAATTTGATAGGGTCATTCTCTTTTAATTCATAGTTAATAATAGTTAATATTAAGTTATAGAAAAAATATTCAAACTAAATTAAAGTTTATAATATATATTTTAAAATAAATAATATTAATATAAACATAAGATTATGCTGTATAAATTATTATTTATTAAATAGTTTTAAAAATATGAATAAAAAAATATAATTCAAATTCATCTTTAAAATACAATTTTTAAAATATAAAAGCATTAAAATAAACTTGGGGCTGGTGGAGTTGGGGAGGAAATTGTTACTATAAAAAAAGGATAGTATTTGCCGACCACAAGAAGCAATAACCAAATAGCAACAAGACACGAAAGAACCTTGAACACCCATCCCATTCCTCAAGGACGTTGAAACCATCGTCGAACAACTCTTGAACTTCACGCGCAATCTCCTAAGAACACCACCGCCCCCTCACAACACATGTGATGTGACCACTTTAACACTTATAGAAGAACAAAAATAATTTCCTTATTTTATTACTTGTTAGTAAAAATAGAAATATTTAGTGTAAAGCCTATGAAAATAAGTAAAAGAACTAAAATATAAAATATAGAGATTAAAAAGGCATATATAGAAACAAAAAGTTAATTATTAAACTATAATACTATTTAATTTATATACTTAATATCTAATTGATTGAGGTTTAAAGTATCAAGTAATTGAAATTAAAGTCCGTTGAAAATCCGATATCTAGGTCTAGGACCAATTCAGAAAGTTGTGTGAAGTCAGAAAGGAGTTAAATGGTGAAGGCGCAGCAAGACGTGAACATCCATGCCCGCAAACCCAATAACATTATGCGCTGTTAGTGCAGAATCAAATGAAATAAACCCAAAGCGAAGTAACGGTACCAATTCCCCAACCCTTATCATCAAATAAAATATCTTTCCCTCTTTTAAAATAAAATGAAGGAAATTCGGGGAAAAATAAAAAAGGCAATTGGAAAGATAGGACAAGAAAACGGTAATAAAAAAAATGATGGTGGTGAGAATGGGACTTACAGAGCTCGAATCCAGCGAGGAGGGACATCGAGGGAAGCAATGACAACAAGATCGGCTTGAGCGTCGAGCGTAGCCAGCGATTTGAGAAGTACGCGCATGGCTACGTAGAATTCGTAGTCCCTCGGAGTACCTACGTACATCATGGTGGCGTATGCATTCCTCTTGGCTTTCACTTTCAGTTTGGCACCGGACACACAGCATAACCCCAATAAGAACACCACCGCCAACGATCTCATAAAAGAAACTGCATTATTTGAGGCACGTTTCTTCTTTGCCCAAACCATCCCCCAAAATCAGAGTGAAGGAAGCGCTTATTTGTGTAGGAAATAACGGTATCCGGCTAGGGCTAGGGAGAGGTGGTAGAATAGTGAGCTTTGGGAGAAAATCAGGAAAAGGGACGAAGAAAGGAAGAAGCAGTATCGATAAAGAGAAAGAAGAAGAAAACAGCTTTTAAATCGTAGCTCAGCCGGTAGTCCGTAGATGCTACCGCAGAAGAAAAGGAATCTCCTCTCATAATTAACTTCTAATATATTTGTTAATATTTTAATACTATATTAAGCAACCAAATACATTGTCAAACCATAAAACTATTAATTAATGCTACGCGTTAATTACTACTTAAATGTTACTCTTATCTTTCAATACAACCCTCTCTTACCTAATTTATGTTATTAAATTTACTTGGTAGAATTAAATTTATTAAAAATTTATATTATTTTTTAAATTCTCTTTAAAATTATTATTCTCTCCTATCATTTCTATAAAACTAAAATTATAATTTTTTTTATATATGGATCCATTTATAATGTTTCATACATAAATTATTTTTTTTAATAAAAATACATTGGTTTAAATATATTTTTAATACTATAAAATGAATGAATTTTGAGTTTGATAATGTAAAAAAAAATTATTTGATTTTTATTTATGTAAAGTCAATCAAGTATGATTTTGGTCATTTTAAAATACTTTTATTTGATTTTTATTATTTTAAATTTTAAAATTATTATTTTTAGTCTTTAGTGTTTATTTTAAAATAGATAAACAACATTTATTTTAAAAATTTATATATATATTTTTTAAAATATCATACATTGACATAGTACCACATACACTAATAGATACAACATGTCGTAATTACTTGATTTTTCATTGGATTTATAAATAATTAACCAGTGTTATGTAATAGTACAAATTAAAACAATGATTTTAAATTTTAAAGTAATAAAAGTCAAACAAAAAATTATAGAGAATTAAAATAAAAACTCACTCATTTACAATATTAAACATATTTAAGTCAAATACCTTTAATTGTGAGTCAATTTTTAAGTTTAATAAATAATAAGTATAATGCATTAATTTCTTAAGATATTTAGGAGTCTAATTTTATTTTGTATAAAAAACATCTTAGAAATCTTATTTTTAACTTTTTACATGATTAATAAAAATTAAAAAAATAAATCTATTATTAATGAGTATGATTTAAAGAACTAAAATTAATAAAAAAATAAAAATATACCTCAATAATATTATAAGTAATTTTTTTAAATAAATGTAAATTTGGAATAAATAAGTCTTATAAAAAAGATTCGATGGAAGCAATGAATGATAATTTAGTCAAACAATAATTAATACAAAAGATTATTTAAAAGGAATTTTATAAAAAAGACAAAATAATTTATTTTTTTTAAAGTCTTACATAGATACGAAGTAGTATGATTTTACTTATTCTTTATACTTATATAATTAATATTATTTCTTTTACTTGTATAATTAATTATTATTTTAAAAGTTATATAAAAACACACGAGAAATTGAGAATTGCAGTCTTTACAATATTAATTTTTCATGCTAAAGTCTTTACATTATTATCTGATTGTTTTTTATACGGAATATTAAGTATGTCGAAAATGACAATTATAATAATTTTTTTGGAAACGTTCCATAAAGACATATTAGTAATATTGTTTAGCGCATTTTTATTGCGAAAAGTGTGACTGTACAAACGTTAGAGTTATCGAGTTACTTGAATTGAATGGATATAATAAATTCAATAATTTTTGTATTCCTTATGATTAATTTCTGAATGAAAATATTATTTGTCTATTCATTGCAATGTTTTAGACTAAAAGACAATAAATATCTCTCTAAAAATTATTAACTATTAAAAATAAACATTAAATAATTTATATAGCTTTTATTTAGTAAATACTTTCTAATGAAAAATTGGTGCCTGACATAAACAAATCCTAAAAATATATAGAGTCCGTACAGCTGTGCATCGAATTCACCATGTGGCTGTCGGGAAATTAATGACCCGTTTGGTCAGCCTGGCCCGAACGAACAACAAACAAATTCAACTTATCATTTTTGGCCAACTTAACAATGACAATTACCATTATTATTACTAATATATTATCCCTACATTGTATAGTAAAATTAAATTAAAATAATTTAAAATATAAAATACAACTATATTTTTTTATAAAATTAATAGAGAAAATATCACTGTGGAAATATCAAATCAAATACAAGATAAAAGTATGCTTATAATGAAAAAATAATTTATGTATAAATAGATATAAAAGGTTAAGGTAACATCCAAGAGTTTTAATAATTACAAATTTTTGGTGGTAAAAAAAATTTATAATTATTAAGTACTCTAGAATGAATTTTTATTTCATGTTTTTTGTGACAAAAAAATTTATATCATGTTTTAAAATGAACATTATAACATAATATTTAAACTCTTGTTATAAATCAAATATAAGTGATTTTTTCTTCTATTATAAAATAATATTAATAATAATTTTTATTTTATACATTAAATATAAAGATTAAGTAATTACAAAATTAAACAGAAAATATTTCATATTTATTTTAATAAAAATAAAAACAATTAGTGATATGTATTGAACGTCCTTTACGATTGATCCAATCATGCAGTGAGTCATCAATTTACAAAATGGAATAATTTGTCTAGAAAAATTAAACTAATGAGATGCTACACGTATCACAAAAGGGAAATTTATGTACGATTATTATTTTCGTATTGGTAACCAAGTCCCAAATTGATTGTTGACATTATTTGCAAACGTTTTCAAATCACAGCTTCGCATTTGGATTTAGGAATATTCGCCCAAAACTCAACTTGTGCTCAATGTGAGAAACGTTGGATCAACTTTGTTCTTTGGGAAGCTAAAACAACGTTATATGGATTGTTAATTTATAATATGTTACTCTGCATTAGTTTATAAAACAGAGACTTTTTATCATTATTATTTTCATACTTATCTATTCGATTTTGCGTGTATGGCATTTTAATATTAGTAGACAAGATAACACCCTCATGGGATGGGGCTAGAACTAGAAGAGCACCAAGTATACTTACGTACGGGTGGCAAAGGTATTTTGACACACAGGAAATACGATTTCCTTACTTAGTCCTACCTCAGACACCCCTCCCACCAAAGATAATTTAATAACTAGCAGTATTTATAGGAGAAAATTATAAGATGTAGAATTATTTTTTATCAATATATATTTCATTGTTAATTAAATTTTATACTAAACTTGTCATATTAGAACTAAGAAACATTGACCCCATTTAATGAATTTTAAATTAACAATGGAGAATGTATTAGAAAATATATTAAATAATTATTCTTATCAAAATCAAATTGTCAATGAATATCATCGCTAGATAATTGTGACTCTTAGGCCACATAGTGCGGCCCAAGGGACTACTAATTTAGGTCTTTTAACCTATAATAAAAATTCAATTCATAACTATATCAATAGACCAGTATATATGAATAGAGAAGCTGTTTGTTAATGAACTCTATTTATTTAGGATATTAGTTTTATAACTTTCGACTGTGAGAATATTTTTAATCCAATCTCCAATTAAAAAAATACGAAGCTTCGTACTTTACAATAATTCAAAGAAAATTTGTTTTGTCAAGAAAATGATTGAACTCAGATAATGACTAAACTTTGAATGTCAATTTGGCAAAAAAAAAAAAAAGTTTGGCAAGATGGAAATATGCTGAATATAAACTAATAAGATAATAAATTAACAAAAAAAAATTGACAAGAGAATTAAAATAATAGGATAATAACTAACAAAAACATGCCTAAATTAACTAAACGATCGAGAAAAAAAAAAAAAACAATCTTGCTGAGAGAAAAAAAACGGTTTCAAATTAGGCATGACTCAACTGTGGCATGCGGCATGTGAGGTGATAAGTTCATATTCAATAAATTTATGTGTATGGTTTTAATGAAAAAATATAAAAAAAGGAAGAAAAACTTATAAAAATCCACAAAATAGTTTATTTTTAGGTAGGATGTAAAAAAATACATACTTGAGAAATTTCTTTTTTATTTTGCAGGAAAATAAAACAAAACACTTGTAAAAGGGTTTAACATTTGAAATGATGGAGTGATTATTCATGCCGATGAGGAAAGAAACTTAATTTTCTTTGTAAGCTCAGTATGCGACACTAGATTTATAGTTAGACGCGAGATTACTGAAAGTCTTTGATAGCCTAGTGTGGGAGACAAAAGGATGAACAAAAACGTTGATTGAAGTACAAAGTCACATTGTGTTGGTAGCCTAGCATGCTAACATCTATCTTTGTGGAGCTTCTCAAATATTTTCTTCCCAACATCTTAGATGTCTACTCAATGTTAGACACGGGGGGTTATGTGTTTAAAAGTTGTAATTGGTTTTTAAAGAGTTAGGCTCATTCTAGTAATTATAAGACCCATTGAAATGGAGAATGAGTTGGAAAGTGAATTCTCTCATTAACCTAATTTTAGGATATTCTTTCTACATTTTACCTTGAAGATTCAATCCTTAGAAGAGAAACTTGAAGATTCAACCCTTGGGAGAGGAACTTGAAGATTCAATGGATTCACTAACTGTCATCACCACCTTTGTCTTACCCACTTGTATTTTCATCATGTGTTTGCTAAACTCATTTTAGTTAGGGTTAGATGAATTTTGTGAATTTCCATTGCATGGATTAGAGTAACCTTTGATAAGAATTATCTTGTATGTATGCATGATGAGGAATAACATGTGTGTATTCTGATTTAAGTTTGATTATCATGTCTTAAGTTGATGCTAGGAATAATATTTCTTAATACATGTGTTTCCATATATTTCATTCTCAATGCTTGATGTAATTTCAATGGAGCTGCGGAAGTAGAACATTAAAATATGATCAAAGTGGTTTTATGTCAAATAATCAAGTAAAACCTAACTTAGTGAAATTTGAACCTCTAATTCATGTTTGAACCATATTGAATTCATGTGGTATGCAAAGAATGAACACAAAGATATTTGAATCCCTAACTACTCTCACCATATTTGAGATAATTCATTAGAAAATCCATAAATATATAACTAGTTATTTTTCTGCAATTTTATTTTCTTGCTTATATGTTACACGACAACATAGTTGCTTTGCCTAAATAATAATTGTTGTATATAATTGATTCTATTACCTCAATTTCTATGAAGAATGATATCCTACTTACCAACTTTGTTACTTGTTTAATTAGCATGCTTGTTAAATTGTAATCAAATTATTTCAATATTTTATAATATGCTTGTTAAAATGTAATCAAATTATTTCAATATTTTATAATACCAACAAGGTTTAATATGAGGCTAGAATGAAGGATGACATAAGATTACAATTTTGAGTATTAGAGACATGGTGCATACTAGCAAATTATTTTTCAACATTTTCTAATTATTTAATGACTTTTCAAATATTTTAAAAATAGTTAAAGGCGTTAAAACCACATTTCTTACCAAATGATAGGTTGACCAAATCTATACCTTTATATTCAACAAGATACAAGTTCATTTTTTATTAATTAGTTCTACTCTCTAATTTAAGCATTAAAGTTTTTTCAAGTGAATTCACTTATGATCATCATCTTAATTCAATTCACTTTCACCACCTAATTATTATTGTTGTTGTTATGGACAAAAACTTCAAAATTCACTAACACTATGAATCATTTCTTTAATCAACCACGACTTTAAAATATATTCTCTTTACTCTACCATAAAAAAATTATAAAAACTATTCATATAATACATGTATATATTATATGAATTAAAAATATATTCAAACTTAAAATCAACGTAAAATCTTAAGGGTCTATTTTCAAATGTAAAATTTCAATTTCTTTTTAGAATAGTCAATCCTAAGTTTTTTTATATATAAATATATATTTTTTTTTATGAAAATACTAACGAGACTCCTTCGACATATTTTTTTATATTATTTCTATTATTAAGTGAAATTTATCAGAAATTATAAAATTTAATCAAACTTTATTCTCATTTAATTGAGTCTTTTTCCAAATTTATTAGAAGGTTTTTCAAATTTTGTTATTTTTTAATTTATTGGTAAGTTTTATCAAGAGATCACATCAGAAAAATTCTGTTAGTATTACTTTTATGTAATAATTATGTAACTAATCCTAAGTAACCAATCGCTTATAAATTTAAATTTAAAATATAATTTCTTAAATAATTACATTTGATTGGGCGTTGACTGATCATGATCTTCTAAAAATATTTTTTAACTTACATTCTTTGATTATCCTAACCGACTTGTTATAAAAATATTGATTTCTACAACTTTGGTTGCATGTTCACGTCTGCCTTTCATCAAAGCCTCCACTTGTCACGCTAATTTCTTGCCAAACGGCGGTTGATTCAACCATGATTTGCTTCCATGCTCCACTAAACCACCCATAACTACCTTATTGCATCTATATCTTATTTTCAAATAGAGGGCAAATAAATATTCTTTGTCCCGTACAAGTTTATACACTTTCTGTTGTTTTTTATGTTATTTTTTAATTAATTAGAAACTTTTTTCAAAATTCACATAATAATTGTTTGTATTAAAAATTATATAAACCAATGAAGTAAAATTATAATTTTAACTAAAAACACCTAAAAATTTGCATCCAAGTTTTTTCCTTTAAACCTAATTGATTCTATATTGTGGACCTTAAATCTTTAATGGACAAGTTCGTTTCTTAATAACCTAACTTACACTTACAAGACCAATCAACTTTACATTACATTGGCATTGTATGCATCAACTACTCATCCGATATTATATATGTAGACGTATATATATTGACAATTTGACCGTGACTCGTTAATATATTATTATTTTTTCTCATATTGTTGAACGAGTACGGTATTAATTTTATGATTTATTTATTTATTTATTTAATGTTAACGATATATGTTCAATTATACAAAATAAAACAAATTCCTTTTAATTTCTTGAAATATCTAAAAGTCTATTATTATTTTGCCACCCACTGCCTTTATTGCAATGTCTAAAATGGTCACGTGAAGACAAAATTTTAAAAAATATTCTATTATTAGAAGAGTGACTTTTTAAAATTCATCATCAGTTAATGAAAATTCTTAAAGAACAGTATAAAGATCAACTATGTCTGATTTATTCAAATTTATTTTGTCTTATTTTCAACGTATAAAAAGTTAATCTCAGAGTTTGAAGACGGTTACCTCCATCGTAGGATGCTCTTGTACATTTGTGCTCTCTTTCTCATATTTGCTTTAATTGTCAACTCATCCTTCAATCAAGTATGGTGAAAGAGTGAGTTGGACCTTAATTGACCCAAAAGTAAGTTCAACCCAATGGTAGAAGTCATTTTTTTAGAGTATACCATTCTTCAATCTCGAGTCTAAAAGAAAAACACTGCTAGTATAAGTTTGAGGTAAACTAACGATAGAAAGGTTCAATTTCATAATCTAAAATAGTTTATTTTTACAAATAAAAATTAAATGTTAATGATATTCTAATGAATTTCAAACAATTTAAATCATTTCTAGAAATTGAAAGAACTTTTTTAGATAAAAAACGAGATTCTCACACATTATTTTTTTCTTTTATATTACTATTTAATTATAAATTATTATTAATATGACTTTTAATATAATATTTTACCCATTAACTTACTTACCACACGTTGTTAAATACATATCCATTATCATTACATAACTTTTTTTTTTATGAATATTGGCATGAAATGACAGCTGTTAAATACACACTCATTGATTTTTTTTATTTCTTCATTATATCAATAGTGAAATTAAACTTTAAATTGGCCATTTTCATTATAAAAAATATCTTATCTTTTTAATTATTTAAAGTCCTATGCCCCTTTTTTTCTCATTAATGCGTCGATAAAAAATCTTTTTTTTATAAAAGTATATTTTTATCTATTTCAAGTGTTCTTAATTAATTTAGTTAAATTTTGTGTGTGTGATTAATTAGTAGTAATAGTAATATTTAAACAAGCGTCTCAATTACTCAAAATCTACATGCAAAGAGTATAAGATGTGTAGATACATATTAATCACTAATTAATAAGGATATTAGCATCTCTGTGAAGAAAAATATGGAATAATTCATATTTTGAAGTACTAAATATATTTCCACCATTACATATAATGATAGCTATTACGGTGCGATTAAGATGCAAACTAAATATCCAAAAGAGTAGATATAAAGTAATGGAGTCAACTGTTAACGGATTTTTATATTACACATTTTTATATCAATTTCTTGTATCTAGAAATTGGCTCTTGTTGCATATATGATCCTCGGACGAGTGTGTCGTCAATTTACGAAATGGAATAATATGTGCACGATTTATACTTTCATATTGGTAACCTAAATCTCAAATTGATTATTAACCTCATTTACAGAAGTTTTCAAATTACAGCTTCATATGGATTTAGGAACTTTGGTCCAAACTCAAGTTGCGGCTTGTGCTCTATGTGAGGAGCGTTGGATCAACTCTGCTGTTTGGGAAGCTAATGCAATATTTATATGGATGTTAATTTATCCTCTGAAGTATAATTTTCTCCTTATATAAGAATTAAATCCATTTTATAGTATGTACTTGCATTAAGCATTGTTTTCCCCCCAGTTGTATTATATAATTGCAATACAACAGAAACTAATTGTTCCCATTATAATTGTCATATTTATCTATTTGAATTTGCGAACATAGAATTTTAAAATGAGTAAACAAGACAATACCCTCATGGGATAGGACCAGAACTAGAAGAGCATGAACTACATATAATACAATTATGTACGTACAAGAGTGGCAAAGGTATTTTGACTAAGACGCGTGGGAAATATTATTTCTTTATTTAGTCAATTAGTCCTACCTCGGACTCTCACACACCTCTCCCACCAAAAATAATTACATATCATTAAAAATATATGGGATCGGGATGGATCGGGGTAAATATTTAAAATTAACAAATATTTTCAAAAAATACTCATAGATTAGTCACAAATTTTATGCTCATGAAATATAGTAAAGAGGAAAAAAAATATTAGTGTTTAATTTGTAGGTCACTCTGAACCAGCTGTTGCAATTGTGCGTGAAGATATCATAAATGTCTCTTCTAATCAGGTTAAAATAGGAATCCAGTCAGAGCTCGATAGTTAAAGTCTGTTTAGTTTGTGTCTAATGTTAGTCGAGAGAGTTAAAAAATGTTTTTATTTTTAAAATAATAATAAAATTCTTCATCATTGAAATTTGTAAAAGCATGTTTACAACTTGTACCTAGTTGTAGTCTTATTGTTAGGAAATTATCTCGTCTTCCGATCTTAGATTTGAAGCGTGTACGTGTTGAACTTGAATATTCTATTTAATTTGAATGGTTCTACACAGCCCACCTCATATTGGGTTTACTAAACTGTATAAGGGATAGCTAGAGTTAATTTGTATTTTTCCTTTTTTCTAATTGTCTACTTGAAAAGATAATGGCTAGATTAAGAAATATAATTAATATATATATTAAAATTATTTTTAATGTAACTTTCACTGTTATTTTTTATTTATTTATGATAAGTGTTTAAGAATTAAGTAAAGATAATGAAATTATTTAAATACAGTAATTAATGTTGTTTTGAACTTTTAAATGGATAAACAAATAAAGACAAAAATTTCTTTAAAAATAGACAAATAAAAAGAAAGAGAATATTCGACAAAGATAGTATGCAGCGTCCTAATAATATTCAAAGCACGATATTCTAAGTTTTAATAATAAACTTAATGTCTTCAGTTGAATGGTTTCTTTTGAAAACAGCGAGCAACGGAAAATACGTGACATATATGGGGAGTAAACGAGAGTGTAAAATAGAAATTCCGGAAGATGTAAAATATAGCAGGCATACATATGATGTGGCTCACACTATTACTAACCGTACAAATTTCCATCGAGTACGTACGCAATTTACTTATATTACTCTCATTCAATAAATAAACTGGAAAGCAAATTAACACAACATTTTCTTTTTTATTAACATAGCGTCGCAATCAGGGTCATAATGGCCTTTGAAAAATTATTTTGGAGTCGCGAGGCATGTTTATTAAGAAAAAATATCGAAAAAAAACCTTTAAAAAATTAACGATATTTGAAACTATTATTTCAAATTAATTAATATGATGTTTATTATAATGTATTAACATTTTATAACGTTTTAAAATTTTTATTTTAAATTAATTAAATAAATTATTTATGATCTTTAAAGTATTTATCTCATCTTAAAAAAGACTATGACAAAAAGATTGAATTTTATTATGATTAAAAGAATGAGGGTTTATTATTTTTAGTATTTTTTTATCTCGAAAGGAGTGGTTCTCTACTCCTATGTATCTCCAAGTACAACGAAGAAATCAGAATTATATAGTTCTTTGGAATAGAAAATATTTATGTGTTGATTTTGATTTTTATCGGACCTTAAAATTTTTGAACTGTCACACTTCAGCATCTCTATATTGACATACCCAAGCCAACCTATTTAAGTTATTTAAATATGTAATATCTAATTCATCACTAAAAATGTTGTAATAATAATTAATTACGTGTAAAAAAAATAATTTTAATTAATGCTAATAACTATAAAGAATTTTTAGAATTATCAAGGTGTCCAACTTGAATAGTGGATGTTTTTGAAATTTGCAAAAATGTTGCATCTAGTCAACCTTTTTGAGAAAAAGGGCTTAGGCCTTGGAGCATATATGATATAGAAAAAGAAGATTTGAGTACAATAATTTGGAATGCGTCCAAAGAACCTAAGAGTCATCCAAAGGCCTTATCATCCAAAGGAAGCATCCAAAAATCCCCAGCATCCAAAGGGATTGTTCAAGGCTATGGACGCATCCAAAAGGCGTAGTATCTAGGATAGATAAATAACATGGAAGAGTGTCATCCAAAGCTGCCTAGGAGTTATGCAAGAGACGTATGCATCCAAAGAGTGTCCAATGTCCAAAAGGCATAGACATGTCCAAAGACGTTTAACTTTGAAAGGGAGTGTCCAAAGACCTAGATGAACCAAACAAATAGATTAACAAAAAGGAAAAGAAGTCATCCAAAGGTTTCAATGTCTAAAGGGGTCATCCAAAGGCTATGGACGCGTCCAAAGGCCAAAAAGATAAATTTAGCAAAAAAGAAAAAAGAGTCGTTCAAAGGCTCTAGCATCAAAAAACTTGGATGAACCAGAATGATAAATTAATAAAAATGGAAAAAGAGCTGTCTGGAGGCTCTGACATCCAAAGACCCCATCGTCTAAAGGAGACATCCAAATGGCCTCCAGCGTCCAAAGACGCATACATCGTAGGGACGTGCAAAGACACATACGTCCTAGTGGTGTCTAAAGACTCCAAACGCAATATATTTAAAGAAAAATAAACTATATAATAGGCTTTACATGCACAAACAAATTAAACAAAATTAAATCCAGGGGATTAGTGGTACCAATTTATGCTTTCACGTGACTACTCATAGATGACTGTCTTTTGGATCGCCTCTGCAATTTCGTAAGCTCTTTCACTACTCAAAACTTCATGAAAAGTGATCTTTCTCGTACTTTGGTCCCTTACTTGTTAAATGCTCCTGAGTCACGTTCTTTGTCTTTCTCAAGATCTCTTCTTCTAATTTCTAACGTGCTCTATTTTTCAGTCTTTCTTTCTCAGTTTCTCGTTCTAGTGTTTTGTTCCCATTTTTTGTCCTTGTGAACCCAGTTTACCTATAATATTTATAGGCTCCCATAAATTGATTGGTTAATCCAACTTGTTTACTTTTCTTTGCAAGTTGGTCAATTATGGTAAACTTTTTTTGGAATAGTTTCATAGTAGCAAGATTTCTAATGGCTTTGGTAGTTGAAGAGCAAAGCAGGAATTGCAAAGAACACAACCTAGTAGTTCTTTTGGATGTCCAGCAAATTGTAGAGCTATAAAGGAGATGGAGAATAGAGTTGCAAAGTAGGATTTGCAGTAGAAAGGGGGGCAAAACATCCCCTTTGGGTGTTCCTTTGCATGGCTAGCTGCAAAGCAAGAATTGCATAGCGGAAAGGGGAACAGAGCAACCCCTTTGAACACTAAAAGGGGAGCATAGCATCCCCTTTGAATGCTCCTTTAGATGGCTATCTACAATGCTGGAAAGAACACAGTGCAGAACAATCTTCAAGCTGTCATGGCTCTCTGGACACCCAACATACTACAGAGCTGCAAAGTAGAAAGTATTGCAACAGAAAAGGGAAGTAGAGCATAACAGTCTTTAGGTTGTTCTATCTCTTTGGACACCCAATGGATTTTGGTCATTTTTCTATTTTTTGCTTTGTATTGGACTAGACATTTGAAGAGGCCTAAATAGTCCTAGACAGATGCAAATTAGTAATAATGAAAATAAAGTGTAGGACAAAATCAGGTGTTCACACATAATATTGAATCTTTAATACTTATTGAAAAATATTACATATGTATAGTTTAGTGGTCACAGTTACTATAGTTTATAGTTAGTTGGAATAGTTGTTACAAGAGTTAGAAGTTCATTACGTAAATAGTTATTACTATAAATACCACTCTTATACAATCTTTCATATACTAATATAATATATTATACATAAGTTTTTTGTTCTCTTGTATTTTATTTTCTCTGTTTATTGAGTATCATAATCTATCTGATTCATTTGACACTAATTTTAAATTTTGACATGATAAAATTCCCCTCCTATGTACCTTAGTGTAGAACCCTTATTTTGTCCGATAGTGAAAGGAGGCTCCAGTTGGCGAGGGGCATGGGACCCACAATTGACCCTAAATTGAAAAGGTATAGATAGGAAAAAGAGTCAACGGATGAAGACCTGGCATGAAAGTTGGAAATGGAAGGACAAAGGGGAAGGAGGCAGGTGCAGACTAAATGTCCCTCTGAAAAAGGAAAAGGACAAAAGGGGGTTTAAGGAAGGAAGGAAAGAAGGGTCAGAGCCACGCCGTTGAGCACAGCGCTACGAAGCAAATGGTGAAACGTGGGGAAGAAACCCGCGACAAAATCATCACCCTCACCACCAGAAGGGCGACAGAAGCTCACACCGGACGACCACGCTAGAAACCACACCATGACCTGTCGCCACCACATTAAATGAAAAGCACTCAAAAAGGTCTGAAGAAGCATCGCGACATTAAATGAGCATGGGAAAACGCCACCGCATTAATAAGGAGAGATCGGTTGAAAATTTGATGGTATGGACTTGAGGGAGGAAGGAGGGGCCTATAAAAGGACCTGAGATAGGTTGAAGAAAGGGGGGGGGGGGAGGGAGAGCAAAAGAACTAAGGTCCAAACAGACAAGAAACTTGGAAAAAGGGGTAAGGGAAGGTTTCTACCAATGGAGGAAACGAATCAACTAAATCAGCATCAGAAATATCGAAGTTCTGCTGGATACCAGGTAAGTTCTGCTGAAACCCAACAGCTTCATATGACACATCAATGCAAACATCCGAGGATTCACTCACCAAAGTAAATCATTCCTTTAGTAACAACATGAGTTAATGGTATTGGCCTTTATGATGAGACCTTCTCGGCTTCTTGTCTGGGCCAACACCTAATAGACTCTAGCCCTCGGCTAAATAGGAGTCAGTGTGTCGACGTTAGTGACACATGTGAGGCAAACCAATTTTGGCTCACACACTCCCAATCAACACCTTCAGAACTACATGGACTTTAACTCCTCCACATAAAAGGAGGTACGTAGGCACAAGAGGCAACCCTCTTGTCAAGTCTATTCCACCCCACCATATCACCCATCCCTACCTAAATAGTCCCCATCATGCCATGCCAATAAACTTGACACAAAATGTGAGTACCATTAGTTACATGCATTTATTTAAGGTAACTATCAAGTGATATGCGTGAGGGATGCAATGTGTAACAGATTCCCGAATCTCAATTTTCTCTGGTCTAGATTAAAGTCTTATCCATCTATTACAGTTTTTTGGCATTTATTCCTTAAAATGCCGGTGATGACTCCTATCCTCCATTGCGATTTTTATCCAAAATTTTTTATATTACCGATCAAAGTTGTTATGAGTTTATTTTGTATGAAAGTTTTTATCATATCGTACGACAGTATGATATTTTTTTCTTTTAAATAAATTTGATTAGCATATTGAATTAATATAAAAATGAGTGGATTTAATTCAATTAGATTGTATGATTGTTATAAATTTTTAGTATTATATTTAATTCTTACTGATAAAAAAATATAAATAACTGCATATGCAATTATTTGTTTATGTTGCGCCATCAAATGAAACGTGAGTTTGAGGATATGATCGATATCTTGAGATAAAAGAATAATAGATTATGACCTCATGGCTCATGCCGGTGGTAATACTATAAATATATTTATTTGAATGAATCATATGAGTTTACTAATCGCTAAATGCTTCAACATCAAAAGTGATAAAAAGAAACTATATAACATTATAAAATATAATATGTAATACACATACAATAATTTGTATAATATTATTTTGTGTGTCGATCTATTTTTATTATATAATTAATTACATTAAGTACTTTTTTATTGTACAAATAATATTTTTAATATATATATATATATACATATACTTTCTTAATTGTATATAATTGGATGATGGCATATTAATATAAATATTTAGTCAGCATCATCGGTGTGTATATTTTTCCACTAATATTAATGTATAGTTTCTTGCATCTACATGTTATGTGGATATAATCGACTTGAATTTTCAGTTACCCACTTCACATCACGCGCCGTTCAAATGTACATATGGATTTTCATTCAAAGCGTCTACGTTTTTTGCCTTTTGATTTTATTTTCAAGTGAAAAACTTAAGAAAACAAAAATGCATAAAGTACAAACCCTTTCTGTATCCTTCCATTTAATTACATTAGCAAAATTACACAATAGTTCTTTTATACAAATTTACATATTAATCTTGTTTTTTCTTTACTTGTTTATCTGAATACATGTGGACAAAAACTATGAGTTTAGATACAATAATTAAGAAAGAAGATATAGCTAGAGATGAGTTTCAAAAGACGAGAAGATGAAATAAATATATAAATTGTTAGATTATAAGCAAGTGCTTAGAGAATAATATTAAAAAGTGAAATTAACAATATTTTGTTTATATGAATCATAAAAAAAACTGTATGTAAATTTATAAATTATAGTATCCCTGTTTCGTTTTCTTAATATGTAAGAAAGAGGCAAAAGTTCTGCATAGCATATTTTTTCCGAGTACACGAGTCGTTGAAAAAGTCTACGCTGATTCTGCTTTTAATCATTTTCTCGATGACCAATAATTAGGTTGGGCCACTGTGGAGATAAGAAGCAGATAGTAGACACATACGAATGGTACTACCAAGTTGTTTAATTTGACTGGGGATGGTACCAACTAAATATTAAGACTTTTTATATATGTTTAATTTGTAAATAATTCTAAATTCTCTTCTTATAATTATTTCTGCATTTTAAATAAAAATAATTTAATATCTTAACTTTTTAAGATTCTATTTTTTTTAAATTATTATATTATAAGTACAAAATATTTATTGATTGATTTGATTAATTTTTATAAAAAAACTAGTTGATCATCTCTTATTTTTATTAATATTTATTATATAGTATTATAAATAAACAAGAAAATCTCGTAGAAGAAAATAGCATTAGTTTTTTTATTTTCCCAACGGCTAACCTCCAAGTGGAGAAGCCTTTATCTATTTTTCATAAAGCTGTTATACTAATCGAAATGGCTTTAATTGTTTATCCTCATTTTAGCCTCCTTTATTAATTTGTTAAGCACAAATAAATTTCCACTTGTTCAATGGTGGCACCAACCAGGACATCATGGTAGTAAACTCTTATCATCTATATATATATATACAAGAAAAAAGTTAATGTTTTATATTTTTATAAAATTTTAGGTCCTTTAGAAATTCTGTCTTTCATTTATTTTCTATCAACAGTTTTGGTAAGATTAAATTATAATTGTTAAGTTTTGATGTGTCATGGAAACCATGCCGATGTATTTCTGTGTAACTTACATGCCACATGACAATTTATATAACATAGATGTCATTTGAAATTTATATGATTGTCACGCCACAAGAATTATTTTAAGAATATTTTTTATTTATATAAAAAATTTATTTTAGTTTACATAAAATTTAAATTTTGATTTGATTTTTCTTAAATTTAAATTTTAGTCTCAATAAATTTTAAAATTTGATTTTAGTTTTTAATTAATTTTATATCTTATTTTATTCATTGTTAAAATCTATAATTTCTTTTTCACTCATTTTCATTTTTACTTCACTAACAATATCATACAATATTATTCAAACCCTAATACCATTAATAACTAATAAAGTTTTAACATTTTGAACTCTAATTCATCACGTGAATTCAACTAATTCAAACCACATGTTATCAAAGTTTTAATACTTTGAAAACTTTAAGGGATGAGGTCTCAATATTTTGGTATTGACATATTTTCTAGTTAGTCCTTTTTGTATTTGGTTTTCAAAAAAACCTCAAAGTTAACTACTAACTAGATAAGACATTCAATATCAAAGCTAAGCTAAGGATTTTTTTACTAATGCACAATGTCAAGTATAACAAAACAAATAAAAGGATAATACGACATTTCAATCGTTTTAGATACCTTACATAAAAACTCTACCAAATAAACAAAATCTACTTGACTTTTGTACTATAATGAAAAAATACCATGTTAACTAAATTTTTTAAAACTTCACCCATTATATTAGTAAACAGTTGTTCATGTTTAATTATTAGAGATTTTAATATTCAATTTGGATTTAGGTTATCGTTTTTCATATGTTTTTACTTTTATTTAGTTTATTAGAGATGAATTTTTTTTAATTAAGGACTAAAATTAAAATTTTAAACTTTTATGGAAACTAAAATTAAATTAAAAAATGGAAATAATAAAATATTTTTAAAAAGACAACTATAACATGTAATTGTCATGTGGTTATTACTTTTGAATCACACAAATTAGTACATGACCAATGAACAACATACATGATTATCATATCAATCAAAATATCCACACTTGTCTTGATGTGTAATTTGTTACATGTAATCATTTAACCATTTTAATTTAACTCAACATATTGAAATTGTTGATTGAAAATAAAGAGAGATAAAATAAATGAAAAATATTTGTTAGACCTAAAAATAACAAATCTGAAATTTCATCAGAATAAAAACTATTTTTTATATATATATATATATATATATATATATATATATATATATATATATTAGTATAAAATTTCATATAAATAGTCCGTATGAACTTATTTTATTGTCTCACCATATTATTTAATAAAAATATTAATAAATGTGTGTATCAAAATTACATATACTATGTAGAGAAAATAGTAGTGCATTTACATAATTATTTAATCATAAATCATATAAAAATTTATTAATAATATAAAAGGTTATGATTTTAAAAAATGATTTTTTATTTCTTAGTTATTATTTGTATGACAGCGGATACAAAAAGTGTTTGAACCACATTATTTTGTTCTAGATGAACTCTTGTTTTAAATTAATACCCGTTAATTATAAACACTGAGTTAAAAAGAATATATATAAATCAACGGGGGATCGTTTTACCGTGATAGGTGAAGCCATATATAATCATGATATTTTCAGATAGATGCGACAAAAGAAGATCTTATATAAGGGTCCATAAGTCCTTTCAAAAAGAATAGAACAGAATTTTTTTTTCATGTTAAGTATATCCAGCACTTTCGCTTTGCTTGTCAATTGTCACATTTGCTGTGGATTTTAGATAAAGGCTTATCAAAAGTAGGGATATTGGCACTTTCATTAGCACTAAAAACTGATAAAGATGCCACAAATTCACAAAAAGTGTTTCAGAAAAGTTAAAAGAAAAAGACACCTGAATGTCTTGGGGTATATTCTTGGCACCTTTCTCATCTACCATTAAACGTAACTAAATACTAGATTTTAATATGCGCTACTTTGCGGAATTTATTAAAGAATAAATAACTAAGTTGATTATATTTAACTTATCCATCAAATTTGGGGATATATGTGTATTTAAAATTAGCAAGATCACGTTTTAGTTTAATAAATAATTTCAAGTTTATTCTTGTATACTAATTAGATTAAATATTTAGAATACAAAATTTAATAGTAGGATTAATTTAAAGTTGAACTAACTAAAAGGTTAATTTAAAAGATTAGTTAGAAAATTAGTTGGAATTTTTTACTTTTAACTAATTGTAGTTTTTAATTAGCTATATAAACAAGACTAGTTATAAATATTTTTCTATAATATACTTTCTATCAAATACAATTCAATTCATTCATTTACAAGTGATTGCTAACATAGTATTAGAGCCTATTCGAACCTAGACTTGTGAAGATTAAGAAAAGGAGCAAATATTGTTGACATCTATTAAGAGAAACCCTTTTTTTGAATCTTTTTTGTGAAAATTGAAAATTGTGATTGATTCTTTACTATCTTCCACCACTAAATTTGCGAGTATGGTGACTGAATGGAGTTCTTGGAGAAGCAAGAACAAACACAAAAGAACCTATAGCAGTAAAAGAAAGCAAGATTGGGAAAGGAATAAGGTGCAATATGACTGGCTCAAGCAGTTTTGTCCTAGGATCCTTACCAATTTTCAATGGAAAGTTGTTTGATAATTGGAGAGTCAAAATTGGATAGCAAGGCACGGTTTCTCATATAACAATGTGTAAATTCCAAGATATTCAATAAGATTTCCAATGCATCCACCTTAAAGGAAGCATGGGAGATTCTGGTGAAAACATATATGGTGATGGAGAAAAGAACAAGAAAGTTAAACTGTAGACATTGAAAAGACAATATGAACTTCTTGAAATGGAGGACAGGGAATCCATTGTCAATTACTTTTATAGAATTCAATAACTGGTCAATGCAATGAGAGCCTGCAAGGAAAAGATTTCAGATCAGCAAGTGGTTGACAAGATATTGAGAACTTTGCAACAACCATTTGACCATATGGCTGTTGCAATCCAAGAATCAAAAAACTTAGACACAATGGAGATTGAAGAGCTGCAACACTCCCTTGAGGCGTATGAGATAAGGGTAAATAAGAGAAAGGTCCTTCAAGAACAAGCACTTCAGGCACAGACCAACTACAAAGGAAAAGGCAAAGGTCCCTAGAAAGGGAATAAATCCAGCACCAATCAGAAGCACCAAGATCAAGAATTTGGTGAGACTAGTGAATCCTTTGAAGAAAGGAGGATAGACCAAGCACAGAAGTAAGGCTGCAGCTCTAAAAACAGCAAGGAATGAGAGTTTGACAAGAGGAAAATAAGATGTCATAACTGCCAAAAACTTGGTCATTATGTAAGAGAATGTTGGGATGGAGAAGGTGCCAAGAACAAACCCAACAATCGTGCACACCTGGCATAAGATAAAGGGACAGATTCAGACTCTTAAGTTGTATTGCTTATGGCAATCACAAGCGAAGAAGAACTCACAGTTGCACCAGTCTTCAACAGAGCTTCTGTTGTAAGAAGGCCATTATAGTTAAAGGACCAAGATCTATTCCAAGATTCGACAGTCAATTTAGAAGGAGAATTGATTCACTTTACACTTATAGCAAAAGCTGAACCTGTTGAGTTTGACAAGGTAGCGATTGAGGAAAAGTGACTGAAAGCTATAAAGGAGGAGATCAACTTTATAGAAAAGAATCATACTTGGGAATTGGTGGATCCTTCTTCAAATAAGAAACTCATAGCACTAAAGTGGGTCTATAAAGTAAAGGTTAACTCAAGAGGTGAAGTCGTAAAGAACAAAGTCAAACTTGTAACAAAGGGTTTTTTACAGAAAGTTAGAATTGACTATGAAGAAGTCTATGTACCAGTAGCCAAGATTAAGACTATCAGATTGGTAGTAGCCATTGCAATTAATGTTGGCTGGTCTATGCAACAGATGAATGTGAAATCTGCCTTCATTAATGGTCCACCGGAAGAAGAAGTTTACGTGGATCAACCATTGGGTTTTATAGTTAAAGGCAAAGAAAACAAGGTGTACAAACTAAAGAAAGCATTGTATGGCCTTAAACAGGCACCAAGAGCCTAGAATAGGAGAATTGATGGGTTCTCATATTGGTTTTAAAAAATGCATCTCAGAACATGAAATTTATGTGAAATGCTAGAAATGCAGCATGAAATCAAAGAAATTGTTTATATGTTTGTATGTTGATGACCTTTTGGTTATAGACAGCATTAAGGTAGAAATTACTAGTTTTAAAAAACAGATGATGAATGAGTTTGAGATGAGTGGTCTTGGACTCCTCTCTTACTTCTTGGGGATTGAATTTGAAATGACTCGGTATGGAATTGTTATGCATCAATCCAAGTGTGTAAAGGATCTATTAAAGAGGCTCAATATGCAGTAAAGTAATCCAGCAGGAATACTAGCAGATGAAGAACAAGTTGATCTTACTCACTACATAAGGATAATTGGGTGCTTGAGGTATTTGTGTAACACAAGGTCTAACTTAAATTTCAGTGTTAGGCTAGTCAGTAGGTTCATCCAAGATCCAAGACAGTCTCACTTGTTAGTTGCAAAGAGAATATTGAGGTATGTACAAGGGGATGGTTGATTTTGGAATCCTGTTTCCAAAGGGAGAATCTAATGCAGAACCAGAACTGATTGGATATTCTGATTCAGATTGGTGTGGAGACAAGCAGGATAGAAAAAGCACTGCAAGGTACATTTTCTTCTATGGAGGAGCTCCGATTTCTTGGTCTTCTACAAAGGAACATGTAGTAGCATTATGATCTTGTGAGGCTAAGTATATTGCGGCCTCTAAAACAGCTTGTCAACCACTATGGCTAGATGCTTTGTTGGGAGAATTACAAGAGAAGAATTTGAAGAAAATAAAGTTATTGGTAGACAACAAATCTGTCATTGATCTAGCAAGGAATCCAACATCTCATGAGAGGAGCAAACATATAGAAACAAGGTTTCACTTCATAAGAGAATAAGTTAGCAATAAAAAGTTGCAAATAGAGTACTACAGAACTGAAATTCAGTTTGTAGACATATTTACTAAAGTCTTGAAGCGAGAAAGGTTTAGATGTTTGAGAGATTTTATTAGAATTGTTTGTGCAAATACAACTTTGAATTAAAGAGGAGTAGAAAGAATATCTGAGTTTGAATTTCTTTTTTCATATTCCCATGTACGAGAAATTTATGACCATAGGCCATATAACCCCACCTCCTACCTCCCTACCCAACATGCGAATGCGAATGTATTTTTCACAAAATCTCGAAAACAAGTTTTTGTATAATCAATAATTCACTACAGGATGTCTAAGATTATAGAATGCGCTTTTAAAATTTAAAAACAATATAAAATTTTTGAACAAAAATTAAAAATAAAATCCCCAATGTCCACCATAATCAAACACTTTTATTTCTCGAGTAGCCACATTACACGATAGGATCATGGAAAAAGTTGAGCAAGGTAGTTGAAGTAACCTTATCAATGAAAGTTAAATGTTACGTCCTAAGCTGTTACTTAATCCAAACATAGCTAACAATATGCGCTAAAACTTAGTAAATTTAATTGTTTAAATCAGTAAAGAAAAAATAGAATATGTAATATAAAATAGTTTTACCTGCGTACAACCATGTAATTAGTTACGTATGCTAAAAATATTTACACTGTTATTCATTCATAAATAATTTTCCATTATCATTCAAATTATAATTTTATTGATTAATTTTTATAATAATTATTTTCAAAATCATATTAATAATAATCTATGATTATGATTAAATTACAGCGTAAAACTGTTTTATACTATGATAAAAAAATTCTCATTCTAGTTAAGTGCTTCTGATATTTAATTCTGATTGTAATGTTGTTCTAACATTTTTATTTTTTCTATTTTTTTCCCTTTGGACCACAAAACGTCAAAACCGAATTATGGACAAAGCCCCTAAATCCCAAGGAAAGGAATTATTGGTTGGTTTGGATTATTCTTCTAAAACTCTTGCCACATCTTTAAATCGAAAAAAAAAAAATAACCGGAAGAGTTCGACTCACATGCATTAGTACTCTCTAGTCTCAAATGTGATTTCAACGGGTTTTTTATAAAGGTAAAATACAATTATCTTTAACTTATAAGTTCTTCACATAAAATTAAATTTGATTTTGTTTAAAATTTAATTTTATCTCATTTGACTGGCAATATGTTTGTTTGGTTAAGAATTTGTTGGATGCAAAAGTAAAATTTGAGTTTCCCAATACACATTCAAACGAGCAAAATAAATCTCCCTTTCAGCAAATAATGGTTTATGAAAAATTATTAGATAGTTTCGCTCTACTAAATATCTATGATTACTATCAATTTTTATGTGACCCTAAAAATAAATACTCAATTACATATTACATGAAAGTTAGTTCGAATCATAATCTTGAATGATCTAATAATTTGTTGTGGTTTATAGTGTCATTAAGTCAATACAAACAGATTAAAAATTAATTAACTTTTATTTTAAATTTATTAATAAAATATTACTTCTAACCTTATAATTAGTAAACTTAACAACAGAACTACTTAATATTTTATTCCTTCCTTTTAACGGGTATTTCTTCACAATGTGTGTTTATTAGTGGGAAGAAATCATGTATGATATTTAAGGTTGGTTACGAGAAGGCATATGACTTAGTGTGTTGGCGAATCAGTTGCAAGAGTGGATAAAGCCTCAACTATATAGTTAACGAGAGTCTAAGGAAAGAATTTAGGATACATAGAGGGTTGAGACAGGGGATCAAATCGTCCCCTTCTTGTTTGTGGTAGTTGCAGAAGGTATATCAAAAGTTTGATTAGACAAGCAGTTACGCAAATATTTTTTGAAGATTCAAAGGGGAAAATGAAAATATGTCTATTTCTTCATTGCAGTTTGCATATGACACACTATTTATTTTTTCAGAGGATTCGGTGCAAAATGTGGTTACTTTGAAGAGTATATTGAGGTGTTTTGAGTTAGTTTCGGGCGGAAGATCAATTTCTACAAAAGCAAACTAGCAGGGATACAAATGAGAGAAAGTATTAGACAGAGATATGCCTCGTTTCTAAAATGTAGTTCAATGGATATCCCATTTGTGTACTATCTAATAAGGGGTCAGTGTGGTGGAGGGATATTGGAAATATATGGGGAAGGAGCAATTATACGAGCTGCCTTGAAAATAATTTATCTTGGAAACTCAGGAATGGTGATATGGTGAGGTTTTGGCATGAAAAATGGGTAGGAAATGAATATCTCCACAAAAAATAATATAGCAGATTGTTTTGCTTATTAAAAAAAACATGTGTTCGAGAGATGAGAAAATGGGTGGGAGTAGCACTTTACATGGAGGACAAAGTGGTTTGGATGAGAAAAAATGTTGGTGGAAGGTTGCTTACAACTCATTATTACTGTACAACCTATAAAGACTTTGAAAACAGGAAAGTACAAGAGCGTATTCTGTGAAATTTGCTCATGCGTTTCTGCAATAACAATATGAGCAAGATGGCATACCATTGTTTCACTGTTTTTAAAGTATAAATGTACCCTCTAATGTTGTTGCGTTTTGTTGAAAAATGTTACTTGACAGAATCCAAACCAAAGCTAACTTAAGAGAGAGAAATATATTGCTGCAAAATACAAACTTACACTGCCTGCTTTGCAATTTGGACCAAAAACACTGGGCATCTCAGGTTTTCTTGTATGTTTTCATCCATTGTCTGAAAATATTGTTTTGGGTAATCCATCCAGTGCCGCCATGAAGCCTAAATGTTATTTTCTTACAACATGATGATTTATTGTTGTGTGGTCTTTACAGTTCCATAGAAATAACATTGTATTAAAAATGAAGCTTCTAATCTTAAAAGTGTACATGACTTAAACACTAAACTAAATTTAAATCTTGAACTTGGTTGTCCGGTAGAATGAAGATTTTTTCTTTCTTTCTATGATTGGTCAATAAATCCAATGAAATGTCAAAAAAGATTATACGATAGATGATTAAACATATTGAGTATTTTTGCTAGTGGAAAACTAAATGCTAGTAGGAATATGAATTTAATGATATATTTTGTAAAAGGATTGAGTACTCCTTATACCCATTTCTAATATTTTTATTTGCTGAAAAAAAGGGATGTTTCTTCACGTTTATCGGAATAATTCTTAACTTTTTTTTATTAAATTAATTTTCAAATATTGTATGAATTTTTGTAAAATCAATCTACAATAAGGTAACTTTTAAATTTAACCATTAAATTGAAAAAAAAAACATTTTTGTACAAAATTACTAATGTGATGAATGATGCTACGAGCGACAAAGACGGAAGTAAAAAGAAAAAATAAATACTTATCGTGGCAAAAGGGTGAAGTGTTTTTGTTTTATGCTAACTCTCTTACTGTATACATGTGTACGGTTAAATTCAACTTAAAATCAATAATTTTATTAAATATTTTATAAAAGATTAAAAAAATGTCTATTGATGTTAGATTGTATAGTCAGTTGATTTATTAAAATGACATGGAGCTATATTATAGACAATTTGATTTTAGTATCAAGTGGACATACTGATTAATTAATTATCCTAGGTCCTTCACGAACTGAACGTGGTTGGCACAGACATTAAGAATAGACTAACCATGTTCTTATTGACTGTAGGCGATTGATCCAACATGGGAATTGGGTGAGGGGAGAGACAACCTCATTGACTGTTATTTTATGCTCTGACTCTTAAAGCCAGTTGGCATTAACAAGCATACACAAAGCTATCAGTAGCATATTGAAATACGTTATAAGAAACATTGAATCGTACATTTAGATACAAACTGCAAATTAATAAGTTGTGCTGAGTCCAAAGTCCAAACTACTCAGTCTTCTCTCACAAGGACTTACTTCATGTATTTATGCAGGAATTTCCTATGGAAATCATTTCTGATGGTGTCATTAATAAATCGCTTAGCTGTTTTGGTCTCACCACGGGCTTGGTTCTTAAACACCACATCATCATCCCACCTAAACAAAGCAAGTGCATGCAAAAACCCAAAAAATGAGATCAAGACAACAGGGTTAACGGTAAAAAAGCAAAAACTGTCATTTTTGGTTTAGCGGGCAGTTTGATAAATATCTAGATTCAAACCTTCTTTTCACACTGAAAGATGTTGGATTATTTAGCAATGGGTTTCCTCGCAGAAGCTCTGCCTCCTTCACTTTAAGCTCTTCCTCCTGTTCTTGTCGTTCCTGCACACAGACATTTACATTTATAATTTTTGTACATGAGGGCAATTTACATCTACAACTAACATCATCAGAATCAGGACCACTTAGTAACCAAGGTATAGAGATCATGTTATGGGCTCAACCACATCCTCAGGCTCCACAACTCTGTTTTTCATCAAGATCCAAATGAATTACAGGAGGGGGAGGGGAAAAGGCCACTATATCCACCCAGACTCCCTCCCCAAGACACCTTTTCCTTCCAAACAAAGTGAGGTAACAATTATACTAGAAAGATATGGAAAGCTTTAATGACATGACATGAACAAAGCTAAGAAGAGTAAAAGAAGGGATAAGACCTTGCGGAGCTTTTCCTCAGCTCTTTCCTTCTTTATTTGTTCAAGCTCAGCCAGCAATGCTTCAGTGTCATCCTCGTCATCATCATCATCACTGATAAAGTAAGGGAAACTTTAGTATATACTACCATTAACAAGTGAAGAAACTCTTTTGATTCCAAATTTTGATGAGAGAAATTTGACTTCAAATACCAACATAAAGATAAATTCAAATGCACTCAGAGACGGGAGAGAACAGGTATAATGCGAAACCATTAATTCCTATCCAAAATATCACCCATCTTCCGACAAACCCAATCCCCCCCACCCCCAAATTCACACGAAAGTGTCAGCTGAAAAAAGATCATTAACAAATTGTATGAACATTATTAAAAAAGAAAAGAAAAAACAGCTTCATCAAAACTAAATTATATTCGATGGCTCATCTAGCATAAATTCAAAATGGCAAAAGCTCTGCTGCACACTTGCACATCATTACATTGAACTATGCTGAATTGCTGAAAAAAAAAAAGGATGCATGTTGATGCACATTTGCTCATATATGCATATGACGGATCTATATATTTTTAAGTTGCCTAAATAAAACAATAGGTCTTACTTGTTTTGCAAAACCTAAATGATACATATGTGTACATAATAACTTGAATTATATTCATATGGCTGTAATACTATATAAGTCTCTGCATTGTTATATATACTTGTGCACTTGAGCCTTTTTATATTCTTAAATACCAAGATCAACTCATGCATGTATATACCAACTATACATTAAATAAACATTCTATACTGTAAAACATAAAGTTCATGCCAAATTATCAACCTCTCATCATCACTTTTGACTTCAACGTCAGAATCATCTGCATCAACACTACGTGCAACAATGTGATCTTCAATTTCTCTCTTTGATCCTGTCAAGATAAAGACTCATCAATCTAGAATACTGAATATAAAATACTATTATCATTTCTTTGCTTCTCTTTTTTTTTTCTCCTCCTCTTTTTAGATGGAAGGGCATGTGCAAAGTATTTTAGTAAATGTATACTACTTAGCAGATAGAATACCTTCCAAAAACAGATGGCTACCCTTTCCATGATCCCGGTCATCTGTCAGAGCATAGAATTTAACAGTTACAAGTTGCAATTAAAAAAAAGAAACCCCATCTGACAGAAATGATGCAATTTAAATGCCACAAATAGAAATTTAGAGAAACATTACACATTGATAACTTTACCATAAGATTTATTTTTTGATGAGAAATGCCTCCGCTCACGCTCTTCCAGTTCATCACGTAGGTTCCTTCTCTTTAATTCATCCTGTGTGTCCTGCCCTTCTTTCCTGGCAAGGTAGAACTACAATTATTAGCTAGAAAAAATACACCACTTGTACCAGCAAAACTGCATGTCAACATGATAATGTGCAACATTTACCACAAGTGTAGAACAGCATAGCTTCCTCATCATTTAACAAGAGAAAAATGGGATGTAAAAGGGAACTGACAACATTTCAATCATATGTCAGGATACAGATTTAATTTAAAGTTTAACTAAGCATGGGGTACAAAGAAACACTGCATAATCATAATACGTGTATGTTTGGAGGAACAGCACTGTGAAAGAAACACAATTATTCTTTTGCGGTCACAGTAAAGCAACCCAGTGTCGCTTCCAGATTTCCACATTTTTTACATGGTTTCATTCTGCCCACCACACAAACAAACATACGCTACATATTAGAGTATATCAGCAACCACCCAAATAGTCCCACCCCAGCTTTAGTACAGCTGGAAACTTCTTGTGAATTGATAACCCTCACTTTCACTCTCTATATAAGTATCCTTCCGTACCCAATTTAATCAATCAATCAGATCTGAAATTATTGCTCACTCTTATTTTCAAAGTCTCTCAAACACCATTTTCAAATATGGTATCAAGAGCCTGTTCTTGATCCAGATCCATGACACCTTCTCCTCTTCCACCACTGGTGATCACAACTTCCTTCTATGGAAGCAGCAAATCATACCAGTGATCAAATTCAAAGGTCACAGATTATGTAGCTTTGTTGTAAATCTGATTATTCCTCCACAATTCTCAAGCAAAGATGACCCTAATAATGGCAAAGTGAACAGTACATATGCTGTATTATTACAAAAAATGAGATGGGAATGAAGCACTAATACTTTAGTTTGCTTCACGTACCCGTATCTGGTATGTATCCAATACTGATACTATTGGACACTTCCCTGATACGTATGTTACTTCACCAATACATTTGTTGCATATTGGTGAAGTATCCGAGCCTTAAAAAATCATGAAAATCCAATACAGCGACATGAGACAGAAGCATTGTCAGTTGATGAACCAAAAATGAAAATTGTCCCTTTTATGGATGATTTCAAGAAAGATGAGATTGGTAGTACTATTCGTATTTGTAAACAATGGGAAGTAATTTATTATGACAAAGATTTATATTTTTGGTTTTAGTAATATCCAAAAAGTATGTTCTTAATTTGGATTTGCAGAATCACAATTATATATTTAATATGTTCTATGAATTTTTATACATATCTAGATAAGTATCTTATACATATCATATCTTGAATATTTTTAGAATAATCACATTCCGTATCTGATACATTATATCAGATACCTATTGTATCTGATAATGTATGATCATTCACCCATCAACAATATTGGCTCTGAATGCAACTAACAACCCATATTTAACATGAATAATTTTCCATGATAAACTACACAAGGATACAGAGGGGGGAGGGGGAGTAGTAGGTAAAAGGCAACACTTCCTCTCATCATTAGAGCAATAAACTTCAACGGGATTTGAAATTGAAAAATATGATTCCATTCAATCGCCAGAATGAAAAATCCAGCAACAGACTTGTGAACAGTCATAGATAACCAATATAACAATTTGAAGAAAAATCTCAGAGTACAACCGAGTTTCCAGAAACTGCACCCTAAGAGTTAGGACCCATGAACTTAACATAACCAAGACAAGACAACGATCTTGATATGTAGAAACAACAATATCGAGGCCTAATTAACCTAAACTAGAATGACATGACCAAGCACGAGTACCAAGGGCTACATGTAAGTAAATATGCGAATTGCGATTACCCCAAACAAGACAGCCTTAACAAACCCTAATTAACACAATCAAGAGAACCCAAGCTCCATTATAAATTTCAACTACATAATGTTCAATTCGTAAGAAAACCAAAACCTAGCATGTCTTCCAAGTTCGGACCATTGAAAAACATGAAAAAAAGAGAAACCTGGGCTTGAGAGTGGTGTGCGATGCGATGTCCCTAGAAGAGTACTTTTGAGAGGGACCGAAAATTCGAGTACCACCTTGTTCGTTGCCACCTTTAGCAGGTGCCCATGTAGGTCGAGCAGCGGTCGTCATCGGATTTCACCGTGACACTCACCGACCTTGTTGGGCGGTATTGGAAGAAGGGTTTCGCTGATCCAAACAAGAGAGAGAAAGAGAAGCACTGCCAAAATTAAACACTCAATCAAAGTTTCTTAATGTCTGCCCTTTTTAACTTAGTGGGCTTTTTCTTTCCAAACCGCCTCCGATTTGCCATATATATATATATATATTGGAATATAATATATTTAACCATAATGTTTTAAGCTTATATTTTTCAGTATTAAAGTTTTAGTTATTTTTGTTCACCATAATATTTTTACAGATTTTTTCTTTATTCTTGTATCTTTAAATTCGAATTAATACGTTTTTATATTTAAATTAAATTTTAATTTTTTTTTAAATTATCATTCAATCACAATATAGATAGTTTACTATAAATTTAAAATATAAAATTTTCATAAAAATATATATATATAATATATATCAAAAATATTTATTTATTACAAAATTTAATTATAATATAATTTTTATATTCAAAATATTTGTTTACTATAAAATTTTATTATAAAAATAAATATTTATTTTATGCATTACATGTATTAGATGAAAATAATTAAATATTTTTTAAATATTTCGCTTTTTCTAATATTCTTTGTCATTTGATAGAAAAGGTTGAATATTTTCTAAATATTTTGCTCTACTCTTTCTATCATTCATTATTATTTGAATATTTGTTATTTGTGGAAGTATTTTACCTTTTTTTTTTCTCATTCAAAATTTCATGTCAACAAAAAAAACTCTTATAAAATCTTGTAGAAAAATGTATTATCTTTTCTAAAAGATAATTAGTTATTTTCATTTTTATTGTGAGATGATAAAATTTATGAATTTTTAGCTCATTCAATATTTATTTTTATTTTATTTTATTAATATTGTATTTCTTTTTTTATTTTCTATATTATTTATCTTTTTTTTATATCTTTTAAATTTTTATTATCTATTTTTTTAGAATAAATTATCTCTTTTAAGTTTCAAATAGATAAATAACAATTTTCTCTCTTTTCAATTAGTTATAAAACCAAATTTGTTTTCACTGTTGCTATAAAAATAAGATACTAAAAAATTGAAATTTGATCCTCCAAAGGTGAGATTTTCAAGAAATCTCACCTTAGAAGATTCAAATCCATGAAAATTTCCTCATATATTTCACCTATTTTAATTGTTATTTTTACACTATTTATTATCTTGATATGCATTATATTAATTATTATTTATTTTAATTATATGATGATAATATTTTTTTATATTTTTATGATAATTAATAATAAAATTTAATTATTAAATTTGATCCATGCACAAGTTAAACTATTATTTATATTCGACTTAAATATAATTTGTTTCCCTAAAAGATACAAGTACTTTCTATCAAAATAGCAAAATTTTAAATTCAAATAACATAAAAAAATATTATAAACTATCTAAAATGACGTATCAAATATTACTTATAAAATATGATTGATTGATATTGATTATGTATTTTAGTGTAAAATTAATTTAAGAGGGACTTTATTTACATTTACATTTATTCTAAAAATAAATTAATAATAAAACTTAAGAAGTTTTTTAATCTAACAAAAAAGTTATCCAAATTGGTTAAGTATAAATAATTTTAAATTTCAAATCAAAATTTAATATAAAATCATATATATAAATATTTTTTTGAAATCACATTAAATAATATTTAATATTTAATATAATTTTAAATAATCCAATATAAATCCAACCATACTGATATATCTATAAATAATCCTAAATACTATATTTAAGGTTTAAAGTTTCGTTAATACTTTAGATTGAATGTCCCGAGTGTAGCTTGATTTGACTTTATAGTGATTCTAAAATTAGATCAAAAGCTGAAAGTAGATGTTTAATTAAATTTCAATACTAATGTGAAAGAAATAATTACATTAATAGAAAAGTTTCAATATCTAAACATTTAATTTCATAAAATCGTAAGCAACAATTATCGATCAATAGATTATCTTGACAAAATAGACTCTTAATTGTGTTTTGTTATGTGTCACTCATAAAGTTTTGTATTGATTATTATATAATATTTGAAGAAGTTTTGAAGATTAAAATATCATGCTTAAGATATTACATTTAAAAGTAGATGAAGAATGAAATGTACATAACTTTAGATATTTGAATTACAAATTTTGTTGTGCAAAATTTTGTTATTCTTTTTTCTCTATTTTTTTCTAATAATATTTAAAATATACTGTAAAAATATATTATAAGATATTAAATATTTTACGTGAAATAATATTAATATTTAAAATACTATAGATATTATTGTAAATAGATTATACATTAAATATATAAATTATAGTTTTAATGTATATTGGGCATGATATGGATGTACGCGCCATAAAGTCTAATTTTCTTCTTCTTTACGTAATATTGTAGAATATATTTTTTATAATTCGATTTAAAGTGTATCTGTTTGAAAGTATTTATTAAAACAATCACTTTTTTTATGAAAAAAAAAACACTTATAAAAATTATAAGGTGTTTATATAATGTTTTTTAAGAATAAAAACAAAAAGGTTGTATGTACATTTTCGATATTGGAGGAAAAAAAAAGAAAGAGACGAGATAATAAAAAAGAGATGAAACTTCCCGATGTATCACAATGCACGTCTCATAACTTTTCTAACTAAAATTATTTGAGGAAATTATGATAACTTAATTTTTTATGAAATTTAATTTTTTTAACATCTTTCCTATATTTCTTTTAAATAAATAAAAATACTATACTACTTAATAGAAGAAAGGGAGGAGATAATACTGAGATGAAACTTATTATAAGAAATCAAACTTGTTAGATCACAATTCACGTCTCATAACGTTTCTAATTAAATTTTTTTGAGAAAATTATGATAACTTATTATGAAATTTAAATTTTTATCAGTTTCGCTGTATTCCTTTAAAATAAATAAAAGCACTGTACTACTCAATAGAAGAAAGGGACAAGATAATAAAAAAGAGATGAAATTTATTATAAGAAATCAAATCCATTGAGTTACAATTCACGTCTCATAACTTTTCTAATTAAAATTATTTGAGGAAATTATGATAATTATTATGAAATTAAAATTTTTAACAGCTTCCCTATGTTTCTTAAAAAAAAAAAAACATAATACTACTTAATAGAAGAAAAGGGGAGATAATAAAAAAAGAGAATAAATTTATTATAAGAATTCAAACTTGTTGGGTCAGAGTTCATGATAGAAACCCAACCGAAGGCATTGGAGGTATCACGACTAAGTTCAAAACCAAAATGATGAAGTAATCTATGTTGGACCTGAGTTCGAGAATTAAGGAGAACTTAGAGCGAAGTGAGTCAGAGGTTGTATTAAAACGGGTCACCTTATTGTAAGTTGAAGAAAAATGAAATCCATATTGAAAAATACAAATAAAACCCAAAGGCATTGTCATGTAATTTGGGCTAAGTAGTTAGTTAGAGATTTTTTTATTTTAGATATAATTTTTGATTGAAATTTTAGATTTTAGATAGAGATTTTTTATTGAGATTTTAGATAGAGATTTTGATTAAGACTTTAGATAGAGATAAAGATTTTTTATTTTTGATAGAGATTTTATGCCAATTAAAATATTATTCGGCTTTAACTTTTCCGCTACCTAGCTAATTTATAAATAAGCTCTTGTAAATTCACAGTTTGGAATTTAATAAAGTCTTCTCCTTGTTATATTTTTTCCTTTGTTTTTTAGGATTAAAACGCTTTATAATGTTGGTTCTACCGGTAGGTCGCGGTTAGGGTCATGCTTTCTCTTAATAACTTTGATTATATCAGTAGGTCGTAGTTAAGGTTATGGTTTTATCGACAGGTCGCGGTTAGAGTCAAATTCATTTTTACCACGCTACGCTTTCATCTATTTTCATGATCCCTTAGTAAGATCCCTTAGTAAAATCATATCAGTTTATGTCTCATAACTTAACTTTTTTTAATTTAAATGATTCGAGAAAATTATGATAACTTAATTTATTGCTATATTTCCTTAAAATAAATAAAAGCATTATACTACTCAATAAAAGAAAGGGATGAGATGATAAAAAAAGATGAAATTTATTATAAGAAATCAAACCCGTTGGATCATAATTTACGGCTCATAACTTTTCTAATTAAAATAATTTGAGAAAATTGTGATAACTTAATTTATTATAAAATTTTAATTTTTTAATAGCTTTCCTATATTTCTTTAAAATAAATAAAAACATTATACTACTTAATTTATATTTTGGAAATGCACGTTGCTCGCTGTATTTGTAGCCAAATTAATTATCACTTTTTAGTATTAACAACCCATTGCAAGAAGTACGAGAATACACAGGAGAGAAAAGTGCAATATAATAAATAATGTTATAAAGAAAGATAAATAAAAAAATAATATATAATTTATTGTAAAAATTATTATATATGTAATCTATCTTATTTATTTATATATATATAAGAGAAATATTATTTATAAAATAAATGATAAAAAAGTGATTGATATAATAAATAATAGATATATAAAACACCTATAATATTTTTATAATAATTTATATAATATTATTTTTTTATATTTTGCCATTAATTATGTCATCACTTTTCTTTTCATCTGACGTATAAATAACATTTCTCTAAATAAGGTGACAAATGAGGGGAATAGTTATTGTATGTGAGTAAATAAATGTTTTACGTTCTGGTATGTTAATAGTATGTGAAAAAATAGGCAGGTAAAATCGCATAAATAGAGCGAGGTAGTTAATAAAAGGAAGAAAGCAATAGGCATAAAAATGGAAATAAAGGGAGATCAGAGAGCATGTTTCCATTGATATTGATAGGAGAGAAAGCGAGTTGAATAAGCAAGGTGTGAGATTAATTACAGGAGGGGACAAAAAGGAAATAGCAGCAGAAGTAGCGGTAGTAAAAGAGAAGAAAGGAGAAGGCACTAACTGGTGGCGGTGTGAAGAAGGATTAAAGCGCAAGCATGGAAAGGTCGTGGAGGCTCTGTTGTGCGAGTTGAGAATCCTCTGAAGGGGAAGTGGTAGGAGAAGGGGTCAGAGTTCTCCAAATAAAGTCAAGAGCTCGTTCCATTCTTGCCACGTTCGAGAGTTGGGCTTCTGTGTTGAAAGCTATTTGGCCCAATTGGAAAAGGAAGAGCCTGGATTGGTAAAGGGCGTCGTCTCGGAATATCCTGAAGCCCATCAACAGCTTCAGGAGCAGTGGGCAAGCTAACCCAACCACTGCGGGTCTCAAACCGTGGCTCGTCACTTGCAAGTGGAGCTTAACCAGAGCCACCATATGCAACCCCATCATCATCATCATCATCAACAACAACCACTGCGAGTGGATGAGAATGCCCTATCCTTTTAGTTTTGAAATCGTTTACGGCTCTATGAAATCCCATCAAGCAAGGGTCAGACTCAGACCTTCTAATAAATATATTGCCCGCCCACCAATGAAGGATGTTGCTGCACGCTCCTCATTTTGCTTTTCTATTATTATTATTATTGCCTTCGTTGAAACTTCAAACAAATATCTATTTAATTGTCATTCTAGGATAGCCATGTTTCCATAAATTAAAAATCGTGCTTTCTCAGGTTTTAAAAATGCAACCCCACTGATATGATTTGCCTTTTACTTCCCAAAATGGTTACAACCACTTTTTTCTAACGCATGCTGTCGTTACCTGAAATTTATTTAGAATTTTAAAATATTACGAGTCATGTTTCTCTGATTTGATGAGTGATATATTTGATTTTGTTGAAGATATTATACATATACGATTCCCAATTCATTAAAATGTTATAAATATTTAAATATTTATGATAATCGTAGTTTATCTATAATAATTTTTTTTATTTTTTTTATTCATATTATCTTTATTTTTTTTATTCATATTATGTTTAAGTAGTCTTTATCCCATAACAGAAAAATTGAAAATTATATTATTCAATTTAATCAATACAAAGTTTTTTTTTTTTACTCTAACCATGGTATCAGAGCTTTAGATCTTGGGAGCTCTATAGACTAATCAAAGTCTTCTTTATCATTCTCAACTATCAGTGATAAAAATGAAAGATAAAGTCATTATCTTGGAAGCTAAGGAACTTTCAAATTTAAGCTTGGACGGAAAGAAAATGATTGTAACAAAGCAAAATAAGTAGTGAAAAGAAGGCGAAGGTAAAAATAGAATCCATTTACTAGTTATAGATTTTGACCTTTGTGAATCTGTTCTCGGTGGTGCAACCTTGAACATGTTATTTCCATTTCAATCTTAATAACTCATAATTCAGCCTTTACTATTGTATTATAATTGCGTAAGGCACTGAAAAAACCAAAATTAAATTTACCCTCTCAATACTAGTCTTAAGACATGGAATGATAACGACCAAAGTGACCAAGAGAATGAAAGCTACTTTGGTAACATTATCAACCATCATGCCTTCCATGACTCGTGCTTTTATTTTATTATAAGCCCCAGCTATTTTTTTGCCCTTTGATTGCCATTATCCCTTCCAAAAGAACCATTGCAATTGGACCTTGTCTAGACAGTTATGAGTTTTGGCTTTTCTGCATTACATGGCTTGTAAACCTTTGTATGAGTTTATTAATGATTCTCCCTCCCTCTTTGGTTATCGAAGAAGGTCATATCTAGTGTTTTATTAAGGCTGATCGATGCGCTTTCATGGAGTTTGATGGCTACTTTTGTTGACAACAAATATAATATTTTTTTTCTTCTCTATCACCTTTTTAGATGTTGTAGATTCAATAGTTGTGGAGAGGGCACACGATAAATCACTCAAGATATTTTTAGGGGTTTTTTGGCCTTTGGAGGAATTATTCAGATTCAGATTCTACTCCTCGAAGAACCACTAGAACTCTTCCTAATGACAGATTTCTCATATTCAGAATCAGAATCAAATTGATTTTCTTCTTGGTTTAACCTTCTTGTCAATCTTCCCAGTGACATCGTCTCGGTTAGAGATTTCATTGGGTTTGTTATAGTCTTCCAAATCTTTGGTGTTGTGCCTCAGAGAACTCAACATGACGTTCCAAATGTAGTGCTTTAGCGTTTTCCTCATCTTCTGCCTCTTAAGCCTTCAGTATTCCTCGTAGCTCAAACCCTTCAACTCCTCGTCGGACTTGGAATCGGAGCATTGTCAATCATCGCAGTCGTGGTCGAGATATGCACCATTTTTTTGCGACCGAATTTCTTCGACAGAGCATTATCATTCGAAGTTTCGTTTGTGTGCCTAGGGTTTCAGTTTTTGAGAAATTCTAAACGACGACAATAGCAATCTGTGTAGCGGTCGTATGAGTCGTAACTAGGGCTTTGATGGTGGCGATAATTGTCAGAGACATCGAAGTCAGGGGTGTGACGATCGTTATGTCGATGGCGTTCATGAGGGATTACGATGGTGGGAGACGACCTTCCCATTGAAGGAAAAAAATGTTTTTTGGAAAGCTCCAAACAAAGCATTATCAAGTTATAGGTTGTGTGACAACTTAGTGTTTTTCTTCTTACTTTGTTTATTTTCTTGCAGCAAGCAACTATGTAGTCTAATTTTGCTATGTTACCGAACTACTTTACCACGATTTCTCTTTGCTATGTTCTACTTTACTACAAATTCTCTTGGTTTTACCCTTATGGTTTTAGGACGTGTCAAACTTGTTACCTTGATTGCATCTCTACTTGGTGTTGGTCATTATAATGGATTTATGAAGAATTGTACTTCACAGTTGGTTCTCAACACATTCCTTTTAGTGCATCCCCACAAGATGTGTGGACTGAGCGTTTGTACCCATCATGATTTTCTTTTTCGCTGCAAGATTCTTTGATTTTGATCTCTTCTTTCACTCTCACAACAATGTTAAAGCATAATTGATATGACAAGGGAATGACTCAAGTTGTCAACATTATAGTTACGCAAGGGAGAATCTAGAAGAAATCAGAACAAGATTTATTATGTACACCAACAATTTGATGAAATGTTTTGAATTCATTTTGGCTTTTGAATCATAAGTTTGTATTGCAATGGTTTCTTACAACTTTCTTTTATGAAAGCTTCTCTATATGGTGGTTAAGAATTAGTTTGAGCTTGTACCAAAGATGATTACACATTGATACATTTGACTTCTTTCTTGAGCGGTTAAGTATTGTATTTGGCTTCTACTCTTGATAGTTAAGCTTTGTTGCTTATGTTTTATGGTGATTAAGCATTTGTTCTTGATTTGCTTTTGCCTGTTTAGGTAGTCAAGCATGACTTCTACTCTTAATGATTAAGCTTTGTTGCTTCTGCTTTATGGTGATTAAGCATTTGTTCTTGGTTTGCTTATACTTGTTTAGGTGGTTAAGCATGTTTGCTTTTGTTAAGTGGTTAAACCTTGAGTTGTGACTTTTGCTTAATGGTTAAGTTTTTTCTTATTAGCTTTGGATCTTTTCTTGCATATGAATTTTATTAGTAATGACTTCTTTCCCACCAATGTTTATTTCGATAAAGACTTCTCTGTCATCGACGTTGATTGGTAGTAACTTCTTTCCCACCAACGTTTATTCTAATGAAGACTTTTTTCTCACACATGAGGTGTGACTTCTCTCTCATCGACATTGATTGGTGGTGACTTCTTTCCCATCAACGTTTATTCTAATGAAGACTTTTTTCTCACACACGAGGTGTGACTTCTCTCTCATTGACGTTGATTGATGGTGACTTCTTTCCCACCAACGTTTATTCCGATGAAGGTTTTTTTTCTTAGATACGAATTATATTAGGTATGACTTCTCTCACATCAATGTTAATTGGTGGTGACTTTTTTGAAGCTTCCAAATGCGATTTTTTATAAAGGTGAACTTTTTGTCTAATGGATATCCTAGCTATTTTGGCTAAGCTATATTTTTATCAAATTTCTCTGACTTCTCCAACATATTCTTCAACTTCTTCAACATCTCTGAACTGCATTTCAAATTATTATTTGAAAACTCAATTTTTATTTTTATTCGTAGGGAAATAAAATTTTCTTCGTGTAACAAGTTGAAAGCTTAATAAGCTTCAACTTGAGGGAAAGTGTTAAAGATATTATATATATCTTATAAAATATGATAGATAACTCATTAACAGGTTATAAATATCTAAATATCTCATTAGATTAAAAGGTTACAAATATCTAAATATTTCACTAGAAGATCGTGATCATTACATTGATTATCTTTATTTTTTTGATATTCATATTATCTTTAAGTAGTCTTTTATCCTTTAAAGGGAGATTAAAAATTGTATTATTCAATTTAATCAATACAATTTTTTTTTTACTCTAAGTAGATTTTATGAATTACAATGAATTTTAATTAATAATAACTAATTTGTTATAAGAAATGCTGCCATAGTTTCTCTTGACTCTTTCCATCTCTCAAAGGTCAAGATATAAATGAAAAATCATGAGTGAAGAGTGCACATAGGCCATTTAATGTGCAAGCCTCTTTATCTTCCAACTTACTAAACCCAGCCGACAAAGCATTGTGGTTGGGCTCACTGGGCCCATTTTAATATTTTTTTTCTTCAATTATTTACGTACTTTATATATAATATTGATGGTGCTTAAGGCCAGTAATACCCCCACAAAAAGAATAGGTTGTCACATATGATTTGGGTCTCAAATGAAGAGGAATCTCTAAACCTTTCACCTTTATTGAAAACTCAAATCTTTATGGTTTTTATACTATAAATTAGTTGCATCATCTCGTATCAAAACCTGAAGACAATTTTTATTTTTAAAATATATATTATAAAATATACTATAAATTATACGATTGACTATATTTACCAAATTTCATTCACAATTGTAGTAAAACCATGCAAACACAATTACTCTTAAGACGGAGGCTATATATATATATATATCAATTATACTAATCGTGTCTTGTATATAATAAAAAATACATGTATTATATTACACTTTATTTACATATCGAAAATATCACACCAAAACTTCAAGGAAATCCATAATATAGTTAACAAATAAAAATGATATTCTTCTCAAAATTTAAATCTAAACAAGTAGATCTAAAGACTAACTCTTCACTATTGCAAAATATAAATATATTAAAAATATATAAAAGTATATAAATTTGATATACCAAAATTATATTACTATATTATTATTAAAAGTAAATATATAAATATATGTAATATGTTTTAAACATAAAAAGACTGATTTTAACCTAATCAAAATTTTAATTTAGTTTTTTTTTATATATATATATATATATATATATATATATATATATATATATATATATATATATATATATATATATATATATATATATATATATATATATATATATATATATAATCAATCGTATATTCATAATCAAATTATGTATTTTCCTAACCGATTAGAAATATATATAATCGATTATGAATACACATAATTTATATTCCTAATTTTTTTAAAAGTAAACTAATTAAATTATTTAATTTAAAAAATTGAATTTTTTAACATTTAGTATATATAAAAAAATTACTTTTATTTTAAAAAATGATTATGTATATTATATATGTATTTTCATTCAATTATAGTAATTATCTTATCTTGTATGTAATAAAAGAATACATGTATTATACTATGCTGCATCTTCATGTAATATGAAATACAAAACCAAAAGCTGAAGAAAACTAATAATATAATCAACAATAAAAAATATAAATATGTTAAAAATATATAAATATATTAAAATTATATTACTATATTGTTATTAAAAATAAATATATAAATATATTAAAAATATATAAACATATAAATATGTTAAAAAATATATAAATATAAACATATTAAAAAATTATATAAATATATAAATAAAATATAATTATATAACCATGGCCAATTATATATTTAAATACAATCGATTATATTGAATTATATAATTAATTTTTATATATAAATATAATTAATTATATAATTCAATATAATCGATTAGCTAGATTATATAATCGATTAGCTAGATTATATAATCGATTAGGTGTAAAAATCTAATAATTAACTTGATTATATATAAATATATTGAGCATGAGAAAGCGAAGTAAGAAAAAAGTATAATTTAATGTTACGTTGTTATTTTTCGTCCATTTCTTTTCATGTTGATTTCAAACCTATTTTTTGGCTACCAAATGATGTTGTATGTTTCCATTTTCGCTTTTACTCGTTGTTTCAGGACCACCAAACAAAGCGTAAATCCACAATAAAGAGATGCTTATAATAGAGTCTGGGACCATGGCAACATTAACAATCACACGTACTATTATCTCTACCGCATACCACCATGTTGCCGGAGGCAATTTTTGGCAATAGTGTTTTATCTTTTTTTTTCTTTTTTTTCCTCTTTTCTTCTCTCTTTTTCTTTCCCCATTCTTATTTCTTTTCTTATCATTCTCTTCAACTACCACGCGCCGCTGCAAAAGTTGTTTTTCAATGACCTCCATCTATTTCTCTTTTTTCCTTTTTTTTTTTCATCGTTCCCTATCCACGACCATAGAAGATCACCACGACGTCAATGTCACTGTGCACTGCCACCCACCACCTGCTCTCCACACCCATAGATGGACAAGGCAACAGTGATCAACAGAGTTGGAGGATGACAATGGAGGCTTGCATGCTGCATAGGGATGAACATGGTTCAACTTGACTTGAAGTTTTAAAAATTTGAAATTATACCTAATATATTTTGAAAAAATGCTGAATTGTCCAAACCCAGTTTAGTATCCTATATTTTTTTTAAAATATAATTTTTTAGCAATTGTATATTAATAGATATAACTTTGTATAACATAATATTATAATTATAACATTATTTATTTTTAAAATATATATTATAAAATGTACTTAATTTAAATTTTATCTACGATTTATTCATTACATTAGAAAACTGAATTAACCCAGTCTTATTTCATATTTTGAGTCTTAATTAGGATGGATTCGGATTTGAATAAAAAATAGAATAAAAAATTTGAATTAGATAAAAACAAAATTCGGATGGACCCAGGTCATCCCTTGCTTACTCCTATGTTGTGGTGAGTGTTGGGCCGCTACTCGATGTCCAGGCCAATCACGAGGCTGCCATGATGGTGAAAAGTGACGTAATAGAGGTTGTGGGTCTTGTAGAGGAGATAGTGGTCCACCACGCGTATCATAGATACGGGGAAATCTGCAACCAGAACGACATGCCGTTTTGGTATAAAAGAAGAGGGGCCAGGAAAGAAGAGGGGAAGGAAGAGGAAAAAAAAAAAAAAAAGGTATAATAGAATTACTCCCTATGATATAGTAGTCAGTGAAATTAGTTCCACTGAAAATAACAGAATTCACCAGGCAGGCAAATCATAAACTCAACAAAACGTTGCCGGCAGTCTATTTTGTCGGCTACAGATTGCCAAAAGGTCTATCAAACCAGGGCATTACATAACAGCTATAGTGAAAATGTTTCATAAGAAATCAAGTATAATTTTGAGTTCCCCGTTTAATGGATTGAAAAATGCTTCCAGAACTGCAGAACATGCCTGGACATTTCTCGAACTTTGGGGTCCTACTGTTCTAGGTGTTCCAAGAAGCTTTACTCCCTGCTTCCAGTATCTCCTATCTGCAATCTTAAAATGGAAAGTGTAAGCAATAGCTTATAATGTTGTTCTTGAAACTTTATAAGATATGAGTTTTGTCTTAGGACTTGATTTAGTCTTTCATCTATAATTTTGTTTGTGGGAGTACCATGTGGTCTACCACAGGTGTTGGATGGGAGAGTGGAGCTTCGGAGGTTTAGTTAATATTGGAAAGGGAAATGAGAGTGACCTGGACCAGTTGATATCACAACAGAATTTTGCAAATCCATCACCCAGTCAATCCATAGCACAAACCCATGACATAGCCCAGTCTTGGTGAACTTAACCTGCAATAGACAATTTCAATATTCATTATGTAAAAACTGTTGCTATATAGAGTATTACACATCTATAGCAGTTACATATCAGTCCAGTTCTCAAAAGCACTGAATACTCAAGCAATATAACATATGAAGGGAATTGCTTTTGCAAATTACTGTACTGTAAGATATAAAGGCAGATATAATGAAAGACAATTGCCAAAGCAATCTTCTGTTAATAATTGGTTAATAGTAAGGTCAATTTTTTTCCCATGTGATGCTGCTCTCGAGCTAATAATAAATCAATTCAGCTAGTAAGCTACACCAGAGACAACCTGTTTGGCAACATAATCATTAGACATTATAGTCCCTGACAACACTAAGTACCAAACCTGCTGATCATGCAAATGCATCCAAAACCTATACGACGATGTATCATAATACCTGGGATTTTCCTTGACATTGGCATATTTGTTTTGAAAAATCAAACTCCATCAAATCAAATGTCTCACTAAGCACCTGAAACATTATGCACAATAAGACTACATTGATACTAGTGCACTGTTATTAAATAAATTGATTTATCTTTCTTCGCTGAGAACCAGCTTATTGCAAAACGTGAATTGTAAGTAGATTAATTACATTAAATTCTCCACACTGCCAGACAAAAAAAGGCAGACAAGGACCCTCATCCAATTCAGGTAGATGACCGCAAGCCCCCAATGTAGCATTTACCACTGAATGGTCAAAACCTTCAATCTTACTCAAGCAACAACGACTTTTCCAAAGATCCTGCAAATTGTTTGTCCCATTAATCCGTGTATACAGCTCCACTACCAACCGAAAAACAGAATTATGCTTTCTTAGTCCATTGCATTAACAAAAAAAAAATCCCAAGCTACAAAAAATAAGTGAGCTTTTCTCAATCCACAGTAACTTACAGGAAGAGAGATGGCACAAGCCTTCAATATTCCTTTACTAGGAATTATTAGAGCATCTTCAGAGAGGATATCATTAAGTGTTGTTCGATCCTTCCTAAAATGAATAAAAGTAACTCAAGAATGTTAAGGGCCAATTAAAATCATATATCATTGATACTTCATAATTATTAAAGCACTACTGATATGACAGAAAATCAAATTGATCATTGCAAGAGTAGCTGTTAAGAAATATACCAAAACCGCAGGTTCTGCCATGGAAGCATACCATCATGTCCTACATAGAAAGGTTCTGCTATTAACAGATCAACCTACAATTAAAAAACATAAGCATAGATATTTAACACAATTCAGAAAGGGAGAAATGGCTTGAACACTCAAGCAAAAGGAATCGATGTTACATGTACACCATAGACATTATTAACTACTGAATGCAACATACTGTTAAAACACAGACACCTTAAAATGTAGTGAATATATTCTAAGTACAAATAATATTAAAAAAATAGGAAAGGTTTTGAGGAAGGTAACCCAAGAGCACTCCTCTTGTCAGGGTACTTCCTTGAAAAAACTAGAGTACCGCTCTAGGATGGAGTGTTCCTCCAACTCAAATATCAAATACTCTCTAAATGAAGGAGATTCAATATCATATATTAATCAAAGTCTTAGATTTTTACACTGAAGATCTATTTATCGACACAACATAGTCAAACACCTTAATAAGTTATTCTTACTCTAAGCTGGAATATGATAATCTGAAATAGAATAAAATTCCAAAAATAAAAAATAACAATAAATAATCCCTAACTATATTCCAATCTACATCAGGTTTATTACTAGGAAGAAAGACAATCAAATATTGTTTATATGCAATAATCAGATAAAGCATTTGTAAATAAAATTTATGCATACACTACTATATTAGAAAGGTGAACAAGTCTTTACGAGTTCAATATAAGTAATAATTTCCATAGTGAAAAATAGGGATAACAAAGTAAAAATATATTTGCTTAATTAACCTATTCAATTCTATGGCTTCTGGGCCTCTCCATTCATGTGCAAAGTCATTTAAAATTTTCATTTAGGCTTCATAGTTCATAGTCATAACTCATAAGCAAAGTGATCTATGCTATAGGTTTTTAATTGAATTCATATACATACAAACTAAATTCACCAAGTAAGTGGAATCAGGAAAGTTCAACCTTTTTCTGGTGCATGTCATGCATGGTTAACTGTTTCACCCCTTTTTCAAGAACTTCTATGCAATTACGTGACAAGCCATTTGCATAGGCAGCAGTCTGCAAATATTGGAGGCCCCTCTCCTTCAGCCCTGGAAGTACAGACATTACATGTGCTTCTGAAAGCTGTGCCACAAGAAGAGGTAAAAACACACTATCATCTGCAACCAAGCATAATGGGCGACCTCTTCCCTGCAACTGAAACTGTAAAAATCATTAGTTCTCATAAACAAATAGGATAGATTAACTAGAATGACTAAGTAAGAGCAAAAAGGTGTTTCTGTTTATAATTTGTTCCTTATACAAGTAAAAGGTCATATCATATGCCATGAGAAGGAGGGTAATAGCTTACCGTGCTTTGTACTGCTTTCAGCATTGAAAGCCTCCACCCTTTGTCTCCATAGATTGCAGCCCTTTCTGGTGGCAGTACAAGCTGAAAATCTCCAGTTGTCACCCTATGATTCAAAATCTCAGTTGTTGGCACTTGGGTATCTAAATTATATGAGATACTAGTTTCAGTATGAGTAGCATTTAAATGAATTTCTTCCCCTTTGAATATGGAAATCCCACTGCCTGGAACAAACCAAACACACTGTTTCCAGTGGTCACACCAATCACCAGGACCTAGTGTAGAATCAATGCAGCATTGTTAATGAAGATTCTAAAAATAACAATTATAAATATTCACAAGACAATTCATATTTCATGTAACTAAACTTCCAAACAGTATCAAAGCAATCTATCATAAAAATGAAATGTATTACACGGAAGTCAATACACCCTAACTAACAAATTAAATCGTGACAAACTCTCACTTGTAATTTTTGGTGAGCTTATCCACCTAGGAGCAGTGGAATAATAGATGGTCCCTTCCTGATCAAGTTGAAGTACCCACCTGAAGCACACATAGGACAACGATAAACTGAAAGGAAACAAAATGCTCTGATAATTCGATTATATAGTATTAAGCACATATATGATTACCAAGAGACCACAGCATGAACACTCCCATCATTAGTTGCCTTCACGCACAGCTCAGTTTCACCATAACTCTCTGGCCGTTTCCAAAAATCAAATTCAAAAATTTTGAAGGGTTCTGAAAGCTGGAGGATTTTAATTTGAGTAGGAAAGATATTGATAATAAAGTTTAATGTAGTTACAGAATTCTTATTAAACATACCAGTTTTATTTCTTCTCGTATAGGATCACAATGCATTGCATATTGCTGACTTTTGACACTTAACACACTATCAAATCCTGGAGGAGTGAGACGAATGCCATCAGATACAGTAGTCTCATTGTTATGCAAATCATGCAGCTGCCGTAAGAATGTGCTTTCAACCAGCTGAAGAAGGTATATGAAGGAAGAGGCACAAATTTGTGTTAGACTCAAAAGTCAAAACTCAAAAGAAAGAATACAATGAAAAGGATCTTCATGTTAATGACAAAAACATATAAATTATCATCTTTAATCTACAATTCAATAAAAACCAAAATATAAATGATGACACAGAAGAATGTAGTATGTCCTCTGAATACCTGTCCATACGTGGTTGCTCGATATGGCACCGTCCGAGCATTTTCTACCAACAAATTGTCATGCGCATGTTGTAGGGTTGGTATAAGCCCCTCACCCAGTAGCTCTGAATCAAGTATCTCGCTTACCTATAATAATGATCTCAACTATAACTTTGTTTCAAGGAGGAATGATACTGAAGGCACTAGCTTGTGCATAAAGGATATGACTCCTCTAAAGTGATAAGAATATCAGTCGTTGATGTCAAAATCAAAGGTTAATATTACGTGCATATGAATAATGAATTATACACATGTTGAACTATAAACATTGAAGGCACTAGCTTGTGCTTAAAGGATCTGGCACTTCTAAAGTGAGAATAATAAGTCGTTTATAAAAAAAATCAAAGGATGATATTACATGCACATGCATCATAAATTATACACAAATTGGAATAACAACCATTGATTTTCTGATTAACGACTAAGATTATTCACTTTACCCTTACTCATCTCTGAAGAGTCAAATCCATGCTTAAAAGACCAAAATCTTTTGAAACCTCAGCAATTAGCTTTAACTTTACCCTCTCATTCTCTCAGAGTGACTAATTATTCATTTTTTATATTTTAGAATTAAAACATGATGATAGAGAAACTGCAAGGACACTCAAACAAGTTCATAAACATGATAATTTAGGAACGCCACTTACAAGAACATCTGCACGTGAAGGGACATCGAGACCAACTTGGAGTTCATCAGAGCGCTTGTTGATGACTCTGACTCTTCCCTCCATGCCATTAAGGCGCAGCACCTTCTTCATCAGCTTCACCATTGGAAGGTAAGATTCGCACGCCGTGACCCTCCCTTCGTCGCCCATGGCACGTGCAGCCATCATTGAAAGCAACCCTGTTCCGGCACTGCACGGTTGAAGTAGCATCGCGTTATACAAAAACTGCAGCGCCCAAATCAAATTAAGCTACGTCTCTTTTATTTTCTTTTTTTTCTTTTTCTGAATCTGGAGTACCCGATATCGAGAACGTGGCAAGGTTTGGTGATGGTTTTTTCAATGGCTTGGCGAAACGCTGCGTTTCTGGCGGAGTCGTTGAGCATGTCCAAATACGACGTCGTGGCGAGAAGAGGTTGGTGGAAATTATGGGCGAAGCTTTGGTGGTCGTCGTCGTTGTTGTCTTCGATGACGACCCATTCGGAGTTACCGGTTAGTGGGTCTAGCTTGAGCTGGAAGACGCGCTGGGTGCTCATGCTTCGAATGGCGGTTAGTTTGGGAGGATAGGTTCGGGTTCGGGTTCGGGTTCGGGAAAGGAAACGAGTGGCAATTAGGGTTTTGGGGAACACAGAAATCATGGGAGAGCAAGACAGTGTTTCAATGACATGGTGGAGGAAGTAGAAAATGTATCCTATATCTAATATCTAATATCTAATATATAACAAGAGTACTAAGCATTTGAATGTTTAATTACACTCTGCTCATTCTTTGCTTATGATAAATACTTATATTAATAAGAACAAATGCTAATGCCAATTGATTCTCAAGGGAACAATGTAACGTAAAAAAACTCCATTGGTACAGAATCTACAGATAGATGAAAAGGGCGGGGGGAAAACGACTCAAAGGGAAAGGGAACAAGGAAAAAAAGGGAAAAAAAAAAAGGGATAATTGTATAAATTGGTTGGTTAGTTAAATTAGAAGTTAATAATGTTAATTTTTAAATGAATCAAGAGTTGAGCAATTCGACCTTGGCCCATAGTTCACCAAGCTCATAGCCCATTAAAGAGATTGAATGTGCACCCTTTCACTATGAAGTGAGAATCAGTTACTGAATACATATACCCAACATGATGGAATATCCTCCCAAATGGTTCTCAAAGGAGTTTGTTTTCTCAATCCCACCAACAGTTGGAACAAGGATCACCCAAATCAACGCCTATAAAAGGCTTAAGAATGGAGTCTCTTATGTGCCTATTTGAACCATACAACACCCTTTGTTGTTACACTTGTTTTTGTCCCTTTCAGGTTGCCTTGGTATGGATTCTACTACACACGCAGGCATAGTAACATCGCCCATTTTAAATCAATTTATGGTCCCCCTAATCATAATGCTAGTCTATTGTTGATATAACGAATTAGCATTTTTTTTGTTTAATTTTTTGTTCTTTAAGCATCTTGGTAGAGTGTCTGTGGCTTCGTGACAGGTTGATAATCCGAGTGAAGTGCTATGGTGGCTGCTAGTTTATTGTAAACAATGAAGAATGTATGTTAAGTTAATGATAAATAAATTACAATTTAATTAACAAGAGAACTAGTGATTCTATTCCTTTAAGTGCTATGGTGGCTATAACTTGACTGTGGTCGGATTTACTATGGTTAATTCGTAGCTGTTCTTGTATTATTTTAAAAAACAAATTTCGGTGCTTGTTTGCATTTTATCAAGCATAAGTTTTTTGTATTTTCAAATCTATTTGGACGCACTTTGTTATGCATGTTATCAGATTCATGTATAAGAATAATTGTCTTTATCCAATATTACAGGTTCATGTATAAGAATAATTTATAGATTGGTGGGCTCAATTTATGATTCATTAACCACTTCACACATATATTAATGGTATATGGATATTTTAATCTAATTAATAGTCTCGAATTTAAGGTTAAGTAACTATATTAAATATTTAATTTTTTTTTGTTTGTAATAATTTTACTTGATTCGAGAATAATTATTTTTAATAAAAAAAAATTACCTGATTCGAGCAATTTATAAAAAAAATATGAACCAATTACATTGGTATTATTTTAATTAAATTTTTGCTTATGCATATACTAGTGAAACATGGACTGCTAAAAATGAATAAATGACGTTAACGTGCACAAGAATGTATACCATGTAAAAATAAATTGGTTGACTCAACTTTAATTAAGTCAATTGTCACACTTAAGCATGACCATTTGCTTCTTTTCCTTACTTATTTGAGTTAATTCTAACATATTTGGCTCTGAATTTATTTGATCACCATTAACTGAACACTATTAACCACCTATATCTACACTGTTATACACTCACCTAAACTCTTCGTCCTTCTAACTACTGCATGCCCAAGTTTAGAACTACAAGTTGTGAGTTATGTCGGGGACTTATAGTTTGTCAATTTCATATTGACGAATGCAAATCTAAACATGGACAATGGGAAGTCCTTGTCCAATACATTCGTCACTATGATGCTATCTTTGTAACTTTTTCGTCTCTATTATATGTATATATGATATGGTAAAAAAATACAATAATTGAGTTCAAAATTATTTTACATAGCATAATTCTAGCTGGTAGGAAAACTACGTAAACACTACAAGAGATAGTAGAGTGAATGACATATTTGGCACTTGGGAAAATGACAGAAAAAAGAAAAAGTATGGATATCTTGCACCGGACGTTAATGTGTGAGACTATGGGGGCAATCAATGAAATTTATATGGCTGTGACAGCAGAGCACGTAGACTTTCAATTCGTATCACTTCTTTAACTAATGTTAGAGGAGAAATTATTGATTATTATTCTTAGAGATATTTCTAGATAGTATACAAAAAATGCTTTTAAAGATTTTTAAGCAACAACATACAATGTACATAAACTTAAAAGGCTATTGAATTTGCAAGTACATGTGAACTTTTTTATATAGAAGATTGTTGATATGACTTGCTCATTAATAGGGGGTGGGGTGGAAAGACCCTTTATATCACAATAAATCTGACTCCAAAATTTCTCTTTTTAGTGGCCAATTGAGATTTGTAAAAGTAAACCATAAGGTCAGAATTTTGAGAGTTCATTTTTAGGACAATGAATGAATTTGATACTTGAGAGAAAATACTTCATAGACGGTATTGATGGGCTTGAATTTTGGTCCCCTATAGCTTCTATTTTCGGGAGAATATGTACTATGAAGATATACCCACAAAATCAAACAAACCTTTAGCACCAAAATCTCATGAGCATACCCACAAAAAAGATTGTAAGTAGGACACCTATGACAGTTTTTGGATTCACAAGAAAGGGCATTAATAAACATTTTATGTTCATGGATTTTCGAATTAATAAATGTAGGTATCTAGGTGTAAAATAGAAATTGTAGCCAAGAAATAATGTGAACAAAAAAGGACTACAGTTGTCAAATTCCATGATTCATAAATGAAATTAGGAAAAATAAATGATCCTTAATCTGAAAATTAGTGGTTAAGACATCTTATATTCGGCTTAATAATTTTTATGTGCAAACAAAAGACGAAACAGACAAGTCAGCAACACAAAAAAGGATTTGGTCCACACAATTTAATGCATGTATTACTTAATAAACTTGGAAATGATTTGATGAATTGGATTTTCGGGGTTGGTCTAACATAAGAATCGTGAACATAGATGATCGATCCATAATGATGTTTAGTTGTTAAAACATCTTATATTTGCTCTAATAACTTCTAAAGTTATATTATTCATGAAGCGTTTTTTTTATAATTTTCTTTCTATTTTTCTCTGTCACATCATCTTATCTCTTATTTTGTTGTATATAATTTTGTACAAAAATGTTATACAAATACTCTTACTTTTATATGTAAACACAAGAATGAAACTGGGAACACAAAAAGGATTTGGACCACACTATTTAATGTATGTGACTTAGGAAAATACAAATTACTGGATGAATTGGATTTTCCTGGGTTGGCCTACATGAGAAATGGTTCATAAATTGATAGTAGCTTCTGAATTGTCAATATTAGGTGCATGGCCAATCTTGTTTCTATCTTCTTTGTGGCCACCGCCTACAACTCATGGAAGCATTATAATATAATACTTTTTATACACAACAAGACAGTACACATTACTTTATAGGATTGGTGTTCCACCATCCATTAGGTAGAGAGTCAACAGACAATATATGACTTTCACTTTGTTTTTCCGAAGCAATAATCTCATACTTTTGTCATATTGTTGACCATATTAATAATAACAAATAACAATAAGTGTTTTATATTATAAGGAAAGCAAATCGTCAGATTATCCAAATTATATTCACTTGAACTTTAGTGAAACCTATCATAAGGAATGTTAGTAAGGAAAACCTTAAACCCTTTTCTTTCTTCCAATGTTTTGAGACATGTAGTTGGACTTAAGTTGAAACTTGCAAGACCCAATTACCTACTACCCACTACTGTCCAACCAATGGCCTGATAGTGGGCCATAGATCACAACCATCAAACTTAGCAGCCATTATTTGACCTGTGAATTGTGCTAAGATGACTCTTTTCCCTGGGACTTAAATGAGTAATTTTCATGTGCTTCAAGGAGCTTCTATTATGTTTTTCGAAACCACAAACATCTATTATATTAGATTCAGTTCTTTTTTTGGAACATGATTAGATTCGGTGTTTATTTTCATACTTCATTTATTGGGAATGACATACCACTTCTAATTTTCACTATTGCATTCTTTTTACTCCGCGTATTACAATGTGTCACATGAGCATTGAGTAGTCAAATAAAGAAAAAAGTAAACACTATAAAAAATAGTCGTGAACATAATAGGAAATAAATTAAAAATCCAATTTATTTATCTAAAAACATTAGTTATCATCCAAAAATCAATATTTTAGCTTCGAGATGCATGATTATTTTTATTTAGAGAAAAAAATCTTATACATAAAATAAATTTAGTAAAATTATAAAAAAATATCAATGTTATTTTTTTATTGTTAAAATTTTTTGATGAGATAGATTCCAAGAACTCATAAAGGACTAAAGCAAACTTTCAGCTTCAAGAAATATTTTCATATTATTCACTAGGACTTGAACTCAAGTTCTTTTGAAATATGAGTGTAATCCTTATTAAGTAAACCATCATTTATTGATTAAAAATGTTGTTAGTAAAAATATATAATCATACTGAAAATTGTTAATACTTACAGTTCAACACCTTATTTTTTAATCAAGATATTGGATTTGATATTTGATTAAGATATAAAGTTACAATTAAATATATCAGTTTATTTATTAAAAAAGTTGATTTACGTGAGAAAGATTAATTAAGTGAAAAAAATAAGTCTCAAATGCTTCATGACTTAAAAAAAAATATAACCACAAACATTATAAATTTCATATATTATTATTAGATAAATACTTAAATATATTCCTTCTCTGTATGAAAGATTATACAAATGATAATGTGTTAATCACATATGATAATATGACATATAAAAATAAAAAAATAAATTATTAAAATGTTAAAGAAGATATTACAACCGTTTCCGTAAACTTTTTTAACAATAATCCTTAACTATTAGGCTATTGGTATCAACATAAACAAGCACTCGGATTTTGTTTTTATTTGAATCCTGATTTGAAGGCGAACCTTGGGAAAGAGGCATCAAAGTGATGTATTCTACAAACACTACAAAATAAAATGAAATCCCGTTTAGCAAGGCCCAACGAGGGTTTACTCAAAAACGATTATGATTCGAACTAAGCTTGAGCACACTACAAGCAATCCATCATAAGTCAGAGTAAATTTTCATATTATTAAATTAGTCATTTTGAAAATATAACACAATACTTTATTTTTTCTTTAAATAAACGTGGTGTTTGAAAATTTTAAGTGTACCCGTACAGAAACAAAAAAAGATTTGTTTTTGTCGGAACAAAAACGAAAAAGATTAAGAGTATAGTTTGACTTAAATTTTGAAAACGTAATAAAGTTACCCTTGTTAAAGAAGATAAGAGTGTCCTATGAGATACGCCCGCCATGTCAATTGGCTACACAGTGGAAACTTGGTACTCTTTGCCTGGCTGTCACAGCGTCACTCCCCATTCCCTTTATAAACTCTCTCTATTTGACTACTCACTCAACACTCTGTCTTCTCTTCTCTATCCACACTCTGTTTTGGTTGCATGGCCACTATGTGGTTGTTGCTCTTGTTCACTCTGCTCTGTATATCCCACCCCTCATGGCAAATGGTACTTTTACCTCTAACACACACTCTTTCCCAAGCCCAATTCAACAACACCCACCACCTCCTCAAGTCCATCTCGGGCCGTTCTGCTGCCCGCTTCCGACGCCAACTGTCTCTCCCGCTCTCCCCGGGCAGCGACTACACACTCTCCTTCAACCTGGGCCCGCAGGCCCAGCCCATAACACTGTACATGGACACAGGCAGCGATCTGGTGTGGTTCCCATGTGCCCCCTTCAAATGCATACTCTGCGAGGGAAAGCCCAACGAGCCCAACGCCTCTCCACCCACGAACATTACCCGAAGCGTCGCCGTTTCATGCAAGTCCCCCGCATGCTCCGCAGCGCACAACGCAGCCTCACCCTCCGATCTCTGCACAATGGCTCGTTGCCCTCTCGAATCAATTGAAACCTCCGATTGCGCCTCTTTCAAGTGTCCACCCTTTTACTATGCATACGGCGATGGAAGCTTAATTGCGCGTCTCTATCGTGACACGCTCTCTCTCTCTTCTCTGTTTCTCAGAAACTTCACCTTTGGTTGCGCTCACACAACCCTCGCCGAACCCACCGGAGTCGCCGGGTTTGGCCGCGGCTTGCTCTCTCTCCCCGCGCAGCTAGCCACTCTCTCTCCCCAACTCGGCAACCGCTTTTCTTATTGTTTGGTTTCTCATTCGTTCGACTCGGAACGAGTTCGGAAACCGAGTCCACTCATTCTTGGTCGTTACGATGACAAAGAAATGATTCGCGGCGGTGAAGTGGCTGAATTTGTGTACACGCCTATGCTTCAGAACCCTAAGCATCCTTACTTTTATTGCGTTGGATTAACTGGAATCTCCGTCGGGAAAAGGACTGTTCCAGCGCCGGATATGCTGCGGCGGGTGAACTCGCGAGGTGACGGCGGTGTCGTGGTGGACTCCGGCACGACGTTCACGATGCTGCCGGCGGGGTTTTACGACTCGGTAGTGGCCGAGTTTGACCTCCTAGTGGGGCGAGTTAACCATCGCGCGCGTAAGGTTGAGGAGAAAACGGGACTTGTGCCGTGCTATTATTTGAACGCGGAGACGGAGGTGCCGGTCGTGACGCTGCGTTTTGAGGGAGGGAATTCCAGTGTGGTGCTGCCTAGGAGGAACTATTTCTACGAGTTTTTGGACGGTGGGGATGGGGTGAGGGGGAAGAGGAGAGTAGGGTGTTTGATGCTGATGAACGGTGGAGATGAGGCTGAGTTTAGCGGTGGGCCCGGGGCCACACTTGGGAATTACCAGCAGCAGGGGTTTGAGGTTGTGTATGACCTGGAAGAGAAGCGCGTGGGGTTCGCTAAGAGGAAGTGCGCGTCACTTTGGGAGAGACTCAATCATGACAAAAACTAGCGTGAGCTGCACTGCACCTGCACGCACTGGATTCGGTCCCTGCTTTCTGTCACGGGTCGGATCTTTCTGTAAATTGAAATAAAATGGGCTTGGGGCCATGCACTTGTGTGTCTACTTAATAGGAAAGTTGTACACTATATTTTGAAAAGTCTGAATAGCCAAGGAATTGTATTGTAAAAATTGTAAGTAAACATAAATGATTCAGAATATTTTTTGAATTGATGTACTTTTTTAAGGGTAATTTGTGTTGGAGTTAGTGATCGACGGTGATGTCATGGGATGAAGGAATCTGTCCAAAATCCAGCTGTGACAAACGAGCCAGGTAGATAATCCAACGTCCTTTAAGGAAGGGATTCGAACCAAGTACTGCAAGGTTCATTTCTTTTCATTAATTGTTGGCCATCTCTTCAAAGTTGGGACCATTAATGTTTTGATTTTGGACAGGATAAAAATATAAAAGATTTTTGTCCATCCATGTCATCGATCACGGGTTCTTCAGGTTTAATCTGGTTTATGTATGAAAAATGATGTTCTGTATGTATATTATTGGATGGATTTGGCATTTAAATAGCTAATGCTGTAGTTAAAAAATTGGAAACTAGTTACGTAAATAGTTGACGAAGAAGGAAAATTGAGAGAGGTGATTAGTTATAGTAATTGGATGAAACGTCCTCCATGGCCTAGTATTTATTAATGATGAATGAATGGGGCTTCTTTGGCCAGAGAAACATACGTGACAATGACTGAGCTTTTTCTAAAGTGACGACACTTTGCACATCCACAGCTTGAAGCTTCACGGTTTTTTGGAAGCATTCTCTATTCTGGATTTCATGTCTTTCATTGTCTTCCAATCTACGCAAGGGCAGGTCCTAAAAAAATGCCCTGCCATGCATGTTGGTTTGATCACGTGCACATAATAAAAAATTGATTATTGAAAAAAGAACGAGCCATTCGCTGCTTCGGCTTTTATATGTAGTTTAAGTTGCTTAATTAATCAATATGCTCATTGATGTAGTGTATTTAGCACTTATTAGGGTTGAGATTCTATCTAATCATTGGACATTAATTAGGGTTAAAATAGTATATATAAATAAAGACTATTTTTATTTTGAATTAATATTCGAGGTTAGACTTAAAATCAATTTTAAGATTGATAATGAGTGATATGATTTAAGAGATGATCGAATCTAGTAATTATGACATTCTACGGTAAGAAGGTTACAGGCACAATATGGTAGTAAAAAATTATATATATACAAAATTTATTAAGTGACATGACTGTTTGTACGAGAGGAATGTGATAAATAAATTTATTTTATATAATTATGATTTAGTTTTTATATATGATTTGTGTAAAAAAAATTATACTGTCAATTACTTAAAAATCAATATTAATATGACTTTTAAATAATTAAGTTAACAAATTTATTATATATAAATATTGATATTAGATTATAGTGTAAATTTTTTATAATATCGGTCCATTCATTATGTATTAATACAAACTATATATAAATAAGTAAAATTAAAAGTTATTTAATAATAAAATAAATACTTAAAAATCATAATTAGGAGTTTCGCTGTCTGGAAAGCTTACAATATCAGTTGAAATTAACCACTATTTTTAATGGTTGCTATTTCATACATATCTCAAAGGTAAAAAAAAGAAAAGAAAAGAAAAAAAAAAAACAATGTGACTATGTGAATTAATTTTAACATCAATGATTTATCTTATGCCAAGATTCACTCCTTTGGCCTTCTCATAATAAAAATCCTCATACTTAATACTAATAAGAATAAACATTTACTATTGGATCTTATAGTAAATGATCAAGGTTAAAACATACATTTTATATTTTTTTTTAAAAATTATATCTAAAATAAAATGTTCTTATATACAGAGAGAAACAGTAAGACAATTAAATCTTATTGTAAATAAATAAAAATAAAATATAAAAAATATATGATTTTTAAGTGATTATTTAACATTAAAAAAAAAAGAATCTTTTGTCACTCATGTATAGTTTGTTATTCACATGTAAAAAGACCTTCCTTAGATACATTTTTATGTGTGTAGACAATTAAATTTAAACTTACCCACTTCAAGGAGAGGAATCCATTAAACTTCTTTGGGTTTGGGAATGGGTATGATTTTTATCCGAAAAGTTTTGTAGAAATGGACGTGGGTATATCCAACTTATCTCATATATGTACTTATTAATTATATTAGTTTTAAAATAAAAGTAATATTTTCTCATACACTTTCAACTTTATAGTCACACAATTCTTATTTTGAATGACTTAATTTTACAATATTAAAACTAAATTTAGGGTGTGTCATCTTTTTCCTATGTAGTTGAAGTGTAATTAAAGGTGACAAAATAAATCGTTTGGTGAATAAAAAAGAAAGTAAATTAGTTTTATTTTTTTAAATGGATCGTCTTTTTATTAATTCAGCTTGGTCTAATAATTTGCTGGATCAGGTTAATTTGTATTTTTTTTTTTTTAAAATATATAAATTTAAAAAAAATAAAAAATAACACTAAGTTAAATGGGTCTTTAATTTTGGGTAAGCCTTTTTTTTTCTACCTCGACCTATCATGCCAAATTCATTTGATATAACTTTATATAAACCAAAATTTTTAAGCTCAATTTACTCCAACTCACCATCAAACTTGTTTTAGCATTTGTAATTACAATGTTAATGTTAATGCAAGGTTATTCATTAGTAATGAAGTATTGAGTTGGTCATCTAATAGTTTTATATATATAATTAGGATATGAGATATTGTTTATATTTATCAAAGCATGGATAATATGTCATTTTTATATTTATAAGTAATATTTTTTAGAAAAAGAATTATATTTATTTATCAGAAATGAGCGAAGACTTGAGTTAAAATCTATAATTTATCATATAAAATATGATTTTGAACTATTTTTTGACTTATTCAATATGTAAAGTTTGTCTTATTAGATTCATTTATACGAAAACTATATAAACTAACAAATATTTGAATAAAAAAAATCATAAGATAAAAATAATGTAAAAAGTAAGTCTCATAAACAACTAAAAAATTAAAAAATCATTTTAAAAAATTCATTTTTAAATATGGGAATTTTTTATGTAATTTTTCATTATGTTGATAGACTTTTTAGTTTGAATGTTAATTGAATAAATATAATTAGGTAAATTTTATGTCTTGAATCAATAAAAATTAACTTAAAATTATATTTTAAAATTAAAAATTATTAATTTTTTCATAAACTTGAGAGACAAGAACCAAAATAATAAAAAAAATGAAGAAGTAAAATTATAATTAAACTTATTTTTATCGAATCAAAGCATATAAAATACTAGCTTTTGTTATATCTATGTTTTATGTTGTATCTATATCCAGCGTTTGTTTTGTGGGTCGGGAAGGGTTGAAAAGTTAAAGTCCCGATAAGCTGACGAGGTGCTGAGTAATGGTGTTTGAAAGTCTGGATACAGCTAGCTTCACTGTCCCCAATCCGCACACGTGTGCGTTCACGCGTGACGTCCACACAAACTGAAGACGAAAGTGATTGTCAGATTAATATCATTACTCCGAGACGGGCCTAATTATCCAGGAAACATCTCCTATGGCCCAATGGGCCTCGCTTTCGGTTCTCTGTTTGTTCTCCACGCTGCATCCACACCAACTTCAGATTTGCTTTCGTCGTACCGCACAATAACCACTTTCTTGTCGCATTACTCCCTACAAACAAAACAACAGGGACCACCTTCCTCTACCCACTCAAAACTTACCTATGAATATAGTCTTTCTCAATTTCAAAACACTTGTCCTCAACTTGGTGTCTTCAAATTTAGCCTCTTTATGCTCTCTACTAATGGCTTCTCATCTTAATGAAAATCTTCACCGCCCCACAACAACCATCTCTTATCTTAACCATCACACCACTGTAACTTTGGATCAGATTCTTCTACAATAGAATATGATTATATGACCACCCAGCACTTACATTAATCATATAAAATTATTAATAATATCAAATTCAAGTTTTCGATGCCCAATTGCATACCAGAAAGAAAATTTTGTTGTACTCCTACTCACTCTAAAGTTTAGTTTCTTCACTCTATAATTTCTATTCCCATGCTATCCCACACCTTATTGCTTAAGTCATGATCAAACTAGTTCTATAATTCAAATCATGACTCTGCACAATCAGTTTACCCATACGTCTGCGCACTATTTTTTTTATTCAAAAAATTTAGGCGAGTGGGCCAGAATTTATATTCTTATAAAATATAAATATGGTGTTTATTAACTGGATTAATATTTATTGGACCTCCTTATAAAAATAGTTTAATTAAAAATATTTTTTTACAAATTTTAAAATAATTACTATAAAAATTAACAAATTTATTACGTAATAATGTATAATTAAATAATAGTATAAAAATTAGTGCATGTTTTATTTATTTTAAAAAGCCCACTAAAATTATTCAAAGACTCGAAGCCTACGCTTGAAGTTTTATTCATATATAAATTTTAAATAAATATTTCAAACAATTTTAAAAAAATTAATAATTTTGTAAAATAATTTTATATTATTAAATTACACGTTATGATGTATATATTTTAAAATAATTATTATAAAAGTTAATAAATATATCATTCAGTGATGGAATGATCGTGTAAAAATCAAGATATAGTCTATTTTTTTAATATTAATTAAAATCAAAATTTTATGTTAATAATCTAGTCAATAAAAATTTTCGCACCAAAAAGTGGTGGTAGGTGCTTTTATTACTATTTCATAGACAACCTTCCCATGCTTTATTCATCTCACTTAACGCCCACCGAAAGGCAACTTTGGACTTGCCCGTAATGACAAATTCCAGCCTGTTATATGTAAATATAAAGTTGGTATGAATGCATCCGTACCATCTTAATCATACATATAAGTTTAGAAGGATAAGACCAAAGTTTGCCCCCCCAAGGGGTATACTAGAGCTGCTAGATATCTTAGACAATATTCCATGGAAAAAATGAAGATGTCATCTTTATCCATATCTTCGAACATTGGATTATCCACGTTTCGTGTACACATGTGTATAGAAAAATAAAATGAATCATAAAAGATGATCAAGATATGATTTTTCTTTTTCCCGTTTGAGAAATGTTATTAGTTTAGTGGTATTTTCATATATAATAATATCATTAATTGTTATAATTTTCTTTTTTATATTTAAAATACAAAATAAAAGGATTAATTTATACGTAATTACTAGAACTAATCACTTTTGTGTTTAGTTGAGATCATAACTTGCTCATATATTTTTGTTTGTGTCAAAAGTTTTATTTGTGTTAGCTACATCTTTCTATTCTTTTCTAATGTGATTGTGTTAGACAATCTAAATGTATTGAGTCCTACAACTGTGAAGATAATAAGTTGAGTTGACCTCTTTAGGTTAGATGAAATATTGTCTATTAGTCCATGTGTTACCTAAAGAATTTGCATGGATTAATAATTAATGCATCTTAAAAATCATTTTTGAGAGAGATCATTGCAACCTCAAGTGAGGAGAAGTACATGAAAAGAATCCAATTAGGTTAATTGTTCTACTTATCAACCTTGATATACAAAACGACACCTCAAGTATCGACCGTAATTTAAGACTTACTTTTCCACAGTTCATTTCAAGGATGATGCCTTGAAGATGGTTTTGAATTAGTTTCTATTTGCCACTTGAAGTTAAAGGAGACCTTGCAACTTTATCAAGAAGTAATGTTAACTTATTTACTTGGACTATTACCAAAATGTCGATCTTGGATCTAGACTTCCCCACACATAGCTTGTTCTCCAAGTTAATTTAGAGAAGAGAAATGGTTGTGGTTTGACAAGTAATGGTAAAGCAAAGGACAACATGCTAATCTAAAGGAGGGTCATATCTTAGGATTTCAACCTAACTAAGAGACTTGGTCCTTTACAAGATTAACATAAAGTGGTCAAATTGCAAATAATGAAAAATGGCTAGAAAGATGAGAAAGCTTATAGTAGGTAATAAGTAAAACCAATATCATGACCTATTGATTTTTGATAATTCATATTTTAGACACCCAATAAGGTCTTAAGATGGACATAGTAGACTCTATTTTGTAGTTAAGAATCACATATTACATAGGATTCAGATTTCCGAAGTAAAAACAGGGAAAATACAAATTTATGCTAATTTGAGGATTTTAGCTAACAAAAAGAGTAAACTCATTTTGTAAGTCAAAACTAGAGTCCCGGATGAAGTCATCCCACCTGAGACTGAGTTTGAGTCCTCTCAGTCATCCCAGCCAAGTTCCTATCTTAGTCGACTTCGTCTCCGCAAGCCGACTCCAGATGCCAAAGTCATCCTGTCTAGTCGGATCCATCATGGCATCAAGACCGACTCCGCTCCAGCAATTTCGAGCATATGGTTATTTAGGAATTAGTTAGTAGTTTGTTAAGTTTGTTATTTCTGTTATTTTAGTTAGCTGTTAATTAGTTAAGACAATTATTTCTGTTAATTTAGTTAGTGTACAATTATAGAGTTTGTTAGTCTAAACGTGTATAAATAAGGAGGTATAGCTTGTTCATCGGTTAGCCATAGCAACACATTCATACACACCACGACCTCCATTACTCTGTCATTCATACACCCTCGTTCCATGATCAGTGTTTCAACGGTGTCAGTGACGTTGATCGAGTGGGTGTAGGTGCAGAGTTCGACTTGAGCAGGTTGCTAGAGAGGACTGACTAGGAGGGACAAATTCATCTGTCTTCACAGCACACTCTAGAATGTACCGCTTCTCATGTTCTTTGGCTTTCTTCGGTTGAACACTACAGCTCTACCACGACGATCGTTGTAGGAGGTTGAGTTCATATTCACATTTTCATGTATCCACACTTCATGTATCGCTTCAATGATTATTCAATGAAATGGGTTTGTGTTTTTCTACTTTTCTATCTGTGATTCGTGTTTGTTTCTCTGTTCTTGCTTGTGTCACTATCATACATGGTAGGAACAGATCACGTTAGGTTAGGGGCCAATCGGAACCAATCTAGCAACTCTATAGGTAATCGATAGAGAGCCTACAACAACCACGGGCATAATCCCTTTTACCTTGAGGCCACGATCGTGTAAGCCCTCAGGCGACAATAGACGAATGTTAGACGATCATCTTAGGACATGGGTTGGTGTGGAATCACATGCATTAATAGAAATAGGAACCAAAACTATTTACTTGCTAACTTTAGAATTGATATGCTAAGTATTTGTTTTGTTCATTGCTTGTTGTCTTTACTTTTGTAGCTAGCTAGTTTACTTGCTGCCTTTACTTTGCAATGCCAATAAAACCCTCTCTGTTTTACTTCCATTTTTCGAGTCCGCATTCTGCACTCTCGGTTCTAGATGATTCTCAGTCTTTTACACTAGGCATCCTAAGAATAACATGTCCTTGATAGATTCGACCTAAGTTGTCCCTATGCTATATAAAACATAGGTAATCTAGTTATTTTTTATAGTTGAATTGATGACTAAAAACAAGTTTATCAGTTTTCTAATTCCTTAAACATGAATGAAAATCATACTAAGAAATAATATTTTTAGACTAAACTTTATCTTTTAACATTTAATTTGACTATATTTCATAGACATAAACAAGCCACACACACATACCAAATACACATGCACAAACAAACACAGACAGTAACACACATAATACCCTAAGATTTCAACCTAAATAAGAGACTTAGTCCTTTATAAGATTGACATAAAAATGTTCAAATTGTAAATAGAGAAAAATGGATAGAAAAATAAGACTTATATTAGGTAATAAGTAAAACCAATATCATTGCATAATATCTAGAAATTATAGTTGGTTTTATAATTCCTCAATCATGAAATGAAAATCATATTAAGAAGTATTATATTTAGATTGAATTCTATCTTTTAACTTTTAATTTGACTATATTTCACACACATAGACACAAATACAAATAGACACAAACAAACACATAAATTCTTATTTATTTATTTATTTAAATTCCTTAACAAGTGGACTACACGAATGCCCCTCAAACAAGTTATCTATGTTAACATGTGTTAGACTTGCCTATCCACTAAGTTTGGGAGGCTTAAGTTGACTAAGTCTCCACCTAAGGTCACGGTTTGAAATCAAGGCAATAAGATAAAAAAAAAGACACTTAGGCTTAGTCAATTCTAGAAAGTTAACATCTAATTTCCTAGAGATGATGCACCATCTAATAATTATAATTGAATTCATAGAGGACTATGCGATCTTAGGTAGAGACAAAAGAAAAACTCGTATGAAAAGGAAAGATCGAATAAAAGACTTTCCACATCATACATGCGACCCTCATTCAAGTATCCTAAATCAAAATTTTGATGCAAAAAACATAAAGACACCTTAAGACTACTATTCCAAACCTTAAATATCTAAGAACCTCAAATTTTCCTAATAGAAAGTTAATAAGGTTTGAGTCGACTTCATATCGACCTAAACTTGAAAGGTCAAAACTCGACTTTAGGGATAGTGGGAAGTTGTCTTGGTTTGAACATCTTCTAAAGTAGATTTAAAGATAATGCTTAATTTTTATGAGCAAATAGCACTTGATGTCAAGGCTTAAATCAAAGACAACATGAGAAGTCTTATTTCCAAACTCATGCAACATGAGAAGACAACACTTGATGCCAATGCTTAAAGATCAAAATTGCAAATGTTCAAGGACATTTGATGTTCAAGTGAGCCTATAAAGGCACTTGATGCCTATTTCAAGGTTAGCATGTTATAAAGGGTTAACTTCAACATTTAGAACAACCATGGCACATGAGAGATAACACAAAATTAATATCTTATATAAGGTTATTAAATTCATTTTATAATGTGGCATCCCAACCCTTTATGTTTTTTTTCCTTCCTTATATTTGGACTTAAATTTGGCACAAGTACAGTCCATTATGGGTCGAGCAAGTTGTAAGACACATGTTGGTAATCATACATAGGAACTTTGGATTATAACTTAAACTCAACAAGCATTGAACAATAATGCAAATATCTATAAGTTGACTCCTCAAGTCAACATGAGCAACTAAATGAGGGAAAACTATTCTCTTGACTGAGATTTTGTCCAGTCTTGATAACCACTCAATGATCCAATTCAAACACAATCTACTCAACGCAAAAATCGTTAACTCAATGTTTAGTCAAATAATGACATAAAAAACTAACCACTTTAGGCCATTATAATTGACATTCGCATAACCAGTTAATGGTAATTAATTTTAAAGCCAATAAAATTATATGACACCTATATAAAATGGTAATTGCATCGTTGAAAGGTATGTGTTCATTCTAAGTTATATACTACTCTCTTAGAGAGTATCAGTATTTTTCGATGAATACCACCATTGCTATCTTTGTGATCTACTATCTTCATATGAGATCCTAACACCATTAACTTTTGTTTGTGTCAAAAGTTTCTTTTGCGTTTGCAACAAAATAAATTTATTTATAAATAAATTTGTATATACAACTTGTTTTAAATAATCTTAATTTAAAATTTTAATTTATTTATTTATCTTTAAAGATAATAATATAATTTGAAAATAATTTTAATATTCTTAGCATATATATAATTCATATTCAAGTCTAGGGCAAACATTTGAAGGAATTAATTTATCTAAATATCCTTGGATAGTGTAAGAAGTGCGCAGTTAATTTTTTTTTTATAAAGGAAATCAGTCTTATTTTTATAACGGAAAAGAGAAAAACAATTTTTTAAAAAACTTATTTTGTAATTTCAATTTTTTATCCATTAATTGGGCTATGATCATATAAAACAAACCAGTTCGAAATTAATTGATGGATCCCAGCCCACGTACGAAGAAGAAGTTGGGCCATAATGCTGTGCGAAACGCAAATTGGAATTGGCAGCTCGGATGCCCAAAGCGAATGTTTCCTTGTTTTCGCGGTTTTGTTGGAAGTTGGAACGCATGCCGTTTATAAAAAAAAATTCACGTTTCAGATCTTCCCTGAAACACTGTGTCTTAACCAGATCCAGATCGTGGTGAAGTTCACTTCGAAGATCATGCCACTGACTGCTCTTGAATTTGATTCACAATCAGGAAGTGAAACTCACGGAGTGCTCAACAGTAAATAAATTATTGCTATCCTCATGCATGGCACGTGCTCAGAGTTGATAGATCTATCATTGATTTCGGTCATGTTATAATGAGAGAGAAAGATACATTATAGTTTTAATAAGACCTATATCATTGCTTGTGTAGGCTTCACTGATTTTGTTTTTATTTCTCAGCAATTTACCAAGTTTTCTGGGTGGAAACTGCACATGTTCTGATTATACATTGCGGCTTCCTTATGGGTGATAGAGGGCATGGAGTTATCTACAAGTGTTAGAAATGGTTCTGGTTAACTTTGGCATATTTACTATTATATTCTAGAAATTGTTTACATAATGAAATTGATGTAGACATCCAAAACAAACATAACTTTGGTATTAATTTTGAGAAAGCAAACACGGAAATACCCTTTGCTTCTAAGCTAACATTATAAAAAAAATTAATCGACTAGAAGCTGCTCTTGGTGCACTAAGGTGTGTTTTCATATAATTCCTTCAATTTTAAACAAAGCAATCGAAAATGCCAAGCGGATTTATGCTTGATAATATCTGCATAAAGAAGAAAATCATGTTGTTGGAAGAGACAACCAATATTGAATCTTGCATCTAGCAATGTGAAATAACGTTTTTTTCTTATTTCTCTTTACAGGGCCTGAAGGAAATAGCTTGCACAGCACATGGCAGCCAAAAATGTGAAAGTGGAAAGTTTAACATTATTGCAATGAGTTAATTTATTCATTTCCCTTCTCTTTATAGTTGAAAGTTCAGCATACCATGTTATGTGTCAATATATTATCATGGTGTCTGTTCAGAAAGAAAATTTAATAAATACAGGCTCTAGAAAAACAAATTTCTTGGTGTCTGACAATTGATTCTATGGACTAAGGAAAAGAAAAAAGAAAGAAAAGGAGTGGTTTTGTGGCGCATGATGAGCAATATAATGGTAAAGAGAAAAAAAAAAGTGGTTTTGTTACAAAACTGAGCGTGATTGATGCGTGTAGAGATAGGGTTCAATCTGGTACATCACATAATGTTAAAAGAGTCATTTTCATAATGTTTAAAGAAAGCTAAAATAATGTCGCATGGAATGTCTTTTGCCTGATAGTCTAGTTCACATCACACGCACACGCATGCAAAAGACATAAAAGTTATAAAACACTTCTCTTGAAATTTTTGTGTGGTATTGGCAACCCCACCTGTTCCTTAAACATGTTTTGGCAGAATGGATCATTGATCGTGTGATATAATCTACTTTGTGATTTTATCTTTCGGGACTTCCTTGTTTTTCAGTTGACACTTCAATATTCCTGAGCACTGTCCAAAATAAGTGCTAAGGAAAAAAGAGATAGTATAACCTTTCTTCTTGTCACTTGTTATGTCTCCTTATTCCCACCAAAACTTACTTTTTCCTGATGGCCTTTATCTTACAGAGTACAGTCAATTACTGAGAACTTATGACTAATTAAGTAGGGAAAGAAAAAAGATGCTTTGTTATTAAGTGATAATAACTGACAAGTAGATTGATTAATTGCATGCCTTAAAAACAAGTAGCTTGATCAAGGAAGTTGGTGTAATGATTAAGTGCACCTTTAGAATATCGGTTGTACCTTTTAAAAGTATATTCGAGTAAAAAATAAATCAAAAATAAAAAATCTTCAAAAGTACGTTTGACTTCCCCTAAAGAATTTTCATCTGAAATTACAAACATAGCTTAAAGAGGTGAATATTTAATCTTGATTGTTTGGCTTTAACTTCTGAACTAAGAGTTAATTAATTCCTTCAAATGAACATGTCAAAATGGTACCTGTCTTCATAAGCTACTTGTTAAAAAAGATTGCATAAACTAATTAAATTAGGAGAATCGGAATAAATACACTTAAAACGTCGAGTAAGGAATAAAAAATAAAAACATATTCTATTAACAAAAAAGTATTTATTACCTTAAAAATATATAATTATTTAATGTTTGTTTGTAAGGGAAAAAATATTAAAAAAACATGTTAAATACTTCTTAATTAATAGTTTTAAGATACTCCGTTAGATTATGCATGTTGAGTAGAAATAAAATTTAGGTTTAAATATATTTTTATATTTTAACTTTAGATCAATTTTATTTTTTGTCTTTTAAATTTAAAAATTACTATTTTTAGTACTTACACTTTTAAATATAGCTAATTTTAGTCTCTCACCTTACCTACCTGATAAATAAATAGAGGACAAGTAATCATTTATTATGTGTATAGTTAAAAATAAAAAAAATATTTGAATTTTTTTTTAAAATTAATAATATTTTTCAAATTTTTTTACTATACACATAGTAAATAATAATATGTACTGTGTGAATGATAACTTGTACTTTTTCTCACACAACAATAAATTACAATTAGTTATTTTTGAAATGTAAAGACAAAAAAAATAATTTAAAATTTAAGAGGTGAAAAAATTTTGATACAAATTAAAAAAAAACAAAAATATATTTAAATCTAAAAGTTATCTAACATTTTTCCAGTGTAGTTGTGAAAACTTTATTTGTATACGTGTGAATGTGTGTATAATAATAAATACTTATTTTAATTCTTCCTACGATAGTATGCGATATTATATTAGTTCTTTATTATTTATAAAATATTTAAATTAATAGTGTAATTATAATTAATGTAAAGAAATTTATTTTTGAAAATTAATTTAATATTATATTAAGAACAAATTTAATGACAAAAATATAACAACAGCAAAATAACTTAATTTCTCATTACCTTCTTACACAAATAAAAGGTTTCTAGATTGAAACATTATTGTCGTTATTATATTTTTTTCTTTATAAAAAAATAATATAACACGGACTATGTTTAATTAGAATTTCATTTTTTAAATTTAGTTTTAATAAAAATTTTAAAAATTCAATAAATAACATATTTAAAATATTAAATATGATACTTTTGATAATTAAAAAAATATCAAAATGATTTTTTAAAAAATTAAATAAATTTTAAAGATAAAACTTATAACTACACATGGAAATACAAAAAAAGGTTAAATTTTATTTCTTGAAAACATTTTACAAATAATTGTAGATAAGCCAATACGTTATCTTAAGATATACAATATGTTTTTTAAAACTTAGACGGTAAAAAAATAAAAAGTATATCACAAATCAAACACTTTTAAAAAAACAAAAAGTGTATCACAAATCAAACTCCCTTAAGTTTAGTATATAAGACCAGATAAGGAGAAGATGAAGAGATTACAAACAAATTTATATTAGTTTGTTTCATACTTAATACTACGTTCAATCATTGGCAACAATTAAGAGTCCTACGATAGCATAAATTTATAGGAATTAAGTGTAAAATTATTACAAGTATTCTTTTCTCCAAGTCTTTTTAGACTTTGAACAATTTTTTTTTCATCTTACCTTTCCAAACATTAAAACGTAAATGTTTTTTCATATTAAATCTCTTCGGATTCAACTCAAGTATTGTTTCGCACTTGTCTCTCCAAATTCTTGTCCAAGTATTGTTTTTCTCTTGTCTCTTGAGAAACTAATAAATCTCACAAGATATGCTCAAATAAGGTAATCTTAGACAATCATTTTATAAGCTCAACAGGAAATGAAACAGATAGCCTACAACCCTATGTGCTAAAAAATATATAAAGTTTACAAATAATGTTTAAGGGAAATAATTTAAGGTAAGTAATTGCAAGTTCTCTCTTAACTGTTTATTTTTTTTTTTTGTTGTTGTTATTCGTGTCTGGTTGACTCTTAACACTTTTCTAATAAAGTTATGAATGTTCAAAGTATTTAACGTAACAATAAATATTAATTCCACTTTTACATGTTTATCTTTATAAAGAAATATGTTTATATATCCTATTTTTATTTTTATTACTTAGTAGGTAAAAGTTTCTATATTCATGCATACAATATGCTAACTTTCCTATATATGTAGCTGTCGTTTTACTTTACTTTTGTGTTTTCATGTCTTATGAAAAACTTTTCTAGTCTCAAATATAAAAAATAATAATTCATACTAATTAAGAAAATTAATTAGTATTATTTGATTTAATTATTCTCATTTAAAAATAATTTTTTTTTTAAATTGTTTTTTATTAGAATTTGGGGGATAACTTCATTAAATATGATAAAATTAGTTAAGATTTTCTTATATTTGAGATCAACATATATGTATTTTTTTTATATTTGGACAAGGAGCATGAAAGTTAGTAGACTTCTCCTTCGGTCAATTTTGATAAACACAAAACTTTAGACTTCTCTCGTGTATACGCTACTTGGCTTATACTTCTAATGCTACTTCTTAAAGTTTTTTTTTTCTTTTTCTCTTCTTATCAACAAAACTTTTAGTGAGTTGTTAGATAAAGCTTGTAAATCTAACACTAAGATAATCCTTTTATTGGATAAACTTTTAAGACAATTTGTAATATAAAATATTATTAGTATTTATTAGGATTATATAATCTTAAATTTGTTTGTTATTATTAAAACCCTTAGATCTAAAAAATAATTTATATTTATTAAAAATACTAGTACTTTAGTTTGTACAATGCACATGATAAATATTTATTAAAATTTATAATAAATAAATAATTTTGAATCTATAAATTATATTATAATTAAAATTCGTAATACATAAATTTTTAAACATATTAATTATATTTTAAATTTATATAAAAAACAATTTATATTGAGATACAATTCTCTCTATGTATAGATTAAAATAATTATCTTCAACAAGAGTGTTTTTAGGAATTATTTTTTAATGAGATATTTTAAGAGTTTTTTTTTAACAAGAGCATTTTTTTTTAATTCTTAATTCTTTATCTCTTTCTATCATTATTTTCATCTTCATTTCTAAATTAAATTTTAATATTTTTTAAAAAATATTCATATTTAAAAGTAAAATTACATCACAATATAAATTGTTTATAGTAAATCTAAAATATAATTTATATATTAAAATATGTATTATTATAAGTTTTAATTATAATATAATTTTATATTTAAAAATATTTATTTATTATAAATTTTATTTATAAAAAATAAATAATTTTCTTACTCATTGTACAAACTAAAATACTAGTATTATTTTTACCTATTGATATTTTTTTAAAAAAAATATTGAAGCTCAAATTATAAATAAAATATGAAAGTGATATATTGAAAAAGTTAAGAGGAGAATTTTTTTTCTCTAAAAATGCTTTTGTTAAAGAAAAAAAACTTTTAAAAATTCTGTCGTTAAAAAATAATTCCTTATAAAAAATGCCAACGTTTTAGATAATTGTGATAATTTATATATAGGAGATTTTTAAAATAAAAATAAAAATATAATAGTATTTAATACATAATTTATTAAAACTATAAACAAGATTTAAATAATAAATTTAACAAAAAATTTAAAAGATTAAATATATTTTTTATCTATAAAAATATAATTATTTTTGTTTTAATTTCTATAAAATTTGTATTCATTTTTACTTGGTACGATTACCATAATAATATGGAGTTTGTCCTCACTAGGCTATAGGTATTCTTCACAAAAGAAAATTATGTTTAAGCCAAGAAAATTCACAACATTGTGGGGCTAACTTTTCCTATAGAATTTTTTCCGTATACAAAATTTGAATATGATACCTTAAAGAAAATCAATATGTGTTACCTAAACCAACCTATCCATTAATATAATATAAAAAACTAGAGTTTGATAGTCATACATCAATATGTAAAATAATTTTATACTATCATCAAATTACAAATGTGATATAACTTTAAGATAATTATTTTAAAAGTCAACAAACTTACTATACATGATTGCTTGTAATAAGATGACTGTATAAAATTGTTTTATACTATCAATGCATAACATAATTTCTCAAAAAATTAACATCTCTTAGAAAATAATTATATATATATTATTTATATATGAGATTCCTTCCTTAACAAATTTTATAAGAGTTTGTTTGATTATTTAAGTAAAGAAGATATGACAAGCTATTCTCTTATATTTTAATTCAATGTTTGGTGAATTAATAAGATAGGATAAACTCGTCCCCTTACTTCTATTGTCGCGAGACATTCCATCATGCCCATTTCTACCACTAGTTTCTATAGTCATAATTATCTTTCGACGATTACAAAGTGAGGGTTAATAAATTGTATTACATTAGGTAATTATTGAAACCTTTGTCTCAATATTTGTGATTAGGTTTTCTCTTCGAATATTTATTTATGGAAGGGGTAATAAAAATTCAATGCTTATTTCCATCAAAATTTCTTACAATTACCTAATTGTTCCAAAATGAGCTTTTGGACATATCCAATTTTATGGACATGACCTTGAGAGTACAAAACCACTAATCCAACATGAGCTAATTTGATAGGCGACCAATTAATCTCATCAAGGAACTATAGGGTTCCAAGGCCCCTTAAGGCTTGTTCACAAGCTACCTATGACCATCGTCTAGGCACTCCATCTTAGTCTCAATTTATTGAACAAGCTCCTTGCATGGACACATATTATGAGCATAATATATTTACAATTAAGAGTTATTGTCCTCTTAGAAATTTCTAAGCACTATACTTGTAATATCCTTTTGTACATTATCACACCAAGTATCCTAAAAGAATAAAGGATCAACTCTAGTAGTTGATACTAGGTATAATAGTAAACATATTATGGTTCCTTGCATCTCACATGTGAGATGTGATATTTGATTGATACTAACCCACTTAGGTTGATAAACACCACCAATGTTAAGGTCAATCATTCATCACCTATAAATATTGAGACTTTCCTCACATAGGTATATTCTTTTATTCCTATATATCATTATTTTAACTAAAGTTTCATTTGACTCAAGCATTAGAATCTTGTAGTAATTTATCATGTTCCATTGCAAATAATCATATTTAAAATGACAAATCACCGGGAGAACCACTAATTTCAAGTGTAAGCTTAATTAAACTCTTTGAATGACCTTAGACTAGGGGTGTTTTGATCCAATCCAATCTAAATAAAAACTACAAATCGATTAAAAAAATCAAAACTTGATTAAAATTGAAATTCTTTGAATTTTTATGGACCATTTTTTTGTATAACCAATTGGTTCAAATTGAATTTCGATTGATGTTTTCAAAACCGAACTTATCCAAACAAACCTATATTTTTTAATACAAGTTTATGTCATTTAACTTTCACATTTTAGTGTTTTACTTTCCTACATCTCCACTTTGTTTCAATGTTCTTAGATTGAAACATTTACAAATCACATTTTGGTTAACAATTGACATTTCTTTGGCTTAACAATAAAAAAGATGAGATTGTAATATGCCGTTGGACATAACATAATCATGTAAGGATGTCTTGGTAAAAAATAAATCATCCAATCCAATTCAAATTGTATTTATTATATCATATTTTTTAAGAAAGTAATCAAAATCGAACTACATATTGTTTTTAAGAAAGTAATTCAAATTAAACTGCAAGTTGTTTTAATTTTTTGATTGAATGACTTTTTAGTTTAATTTGTGAACACCTATATCATATGTTACTCGTAATGTTTTAGTATTCAAACTCTCTCCCTTGAATGTAGTAATTTAGGATTTATAATTTCATTCTCAATGTTTATTTAGTACTTTTTATAATTCAAATTATATTCCCTCTGATTTTTATAAGATTCAAATTAGAATTTTGCCTAGGTCTTTTTTTATAATAATCAATCTAAAATGTCTTGTGCATTCAATTTTTTTTTCACAAAAATACCCTTAATTATAAGTCATCTTTTAAGCTTAATAAATAATAAGTAAAATATATTAATATTTTAGACTATTTGAGAATCTAACTTTGTCTTGCATGAAAAATATTTTATGAAATTTATTTTGACTTTTTACATGCATAACTCATAAAAATTAAAATAATATATATGTCAATGAAGAGAGACAGGAAAAACTAATAAAAAATTATAAAAAATTAGAGTATGTGTTATTAATGTTTGGGATATTTTGAAAAGGTATATAAATTTAAGATAAATTTAATGTTATAAACTAAACCAATTAATTTTTTTAATCCTGATAAATTAGTTAATTGAATCTTATAAAAACAACTAGAATGATTAATTTATACGAAACAAATAAAACTAGATTTTTAAGTAATTAACTAAATACATTTTTAATAAAATAAAAAGGATTGATTAATGAATTGTTTAAGAGATTTCGAAATTTACAATATTACTTGATTCAATTTTTAATGTAATTGAGTGTGTTTTAAATTACTCCCTTCTGAAATATAAAAAAAAATTATATAAATAAATCTTAATAAATTTCATATCATATTCTTGATTTATTAGATGTTTTGTTTTCAACGATTCTATTTTAATTTTGATGTCAAGTTTTAATAAAAGTTAGCTTATAAAAATATTTATTATTAAATAAGATTGATATAATTAAATAATATTATTAAATTAATTTTTTTAATTAGTATAAATTATTTTTTATATATATATATATGTGAGAGTGGAAGTATATATAGAAATATGAGTGGAAGGAGTATGTTGAAACGAATGCTATTCTTTTGTTTTTTCTTAAGAAGAATTCCTGTTAGAGTTTTGGATTAGAATATGTCTTTCAACGGAGTAACAGACTTTTCAAAATACTACAACTTTTACAAAAGCAAATATTTAATATTCATTGTTTCCACTTTCCACGAACCTCGTTGTCAACATGGAAAACAAACACTAAATTATAAAGATAAGAAGGAAGTTGAGAAAATTTATTTTTATTTTTATGGAGTAAGTGGGCAATAGCCAATAAGTATGGGTTGATGAGAAATAGGGAAGTTATTAGTTGTGTAATGATTCTAATGAGAATGATAACATTGGGGGAGGAATAAAGGTTAATTAATTGTGGGCCCTACCAAACAGCGTTGGCAGCTTCGAAAATACCAAAAGGATGACGCAACTAGCATTGAACTTAACACCTACAGGCTGTCCAGGTTTTGCTGGCGGAGATACTTATAATATCATTCGTTTACCAAACAAAGCGGAAATGATGAAAATGAAACAAGAAAAATAACATAATTTTTTAATTCTTTAGTAAAAGAGAAAATAATAATTTCTTATTTAATTCTTTACACATATTTTTGTCTTTCACTCAATTTATTTTTCCTTTCCTTTCCTTTCTGTCCAAAAGTGAAATAATTTTTCAAACAACGCGTTCAAAATTTAAGAGATTCTCACTGAACCATCCAAAATCAATAACATTTTTAAATGAATACTTCCATAAATATATAACCAGCCTACTGTCATTTCATATGAAGTTATGAACCCAATTCAATATAAAAAAATCAACTTAAATTTTTATCATATAATTGATTCAAAATTTAGGGATCAGATAGAAGAATTTATACATAATTTATTTAAACTTATCTTTTATTATAAATATTTGTGATAATATTTAGAAAAATTTATAAAAATATTTTATGATGGTCAATAAGATGTTTTTAATTTATTTTATAAATTTTTAATTTTTTAAAATAATTTATACAAAATTTATAGAAAAACTTCCTTTCAAATTTTGACGATATCAAATATATAATGTGTGTGTTTTTTTCTTAAATTAAATATTTTATTTTTTATTTAAATTAATATAAATATTAATTTTTATACAAAATAAATTATAATTATTTATTATAAGTAAACTTATTATTATTATTTTAATATATTTTCTTATTTTTTTTATTATAAAACATAATTTAATTAAAAAAATTTATACTTTTATATCTTACTAATATTTTTTATATATATCGTTTACAATATTTATGGTGGTTAAATTTTATAATGATTTTCTATTTTATATATATATATATATATATATATATATTTATACATATAAATGGTGAGTTTTTTTTAGCTTATATCATGATTTTAAAATATATATGATTTTAATTTTAATAGCCATGTTTTGATAATTAATTACTTTTAAAATTTAAATTTTAAAATTATTGATAGGTGCGTAATGGAATTTTTTTTGTGTCACAATTAATTTTTTTTATGACACTTAAATTTTTATTTTTAAAAAACTAAAAATTAGTTAAGAGTGGTTAGTAATTTTTATTTTAATATTTTTGTGATATATATAATGTTAGCATAATAATTATTAGTTAATTTTTAAATTATTTTTAATCATAATTTAATTATTTTTATTTGTAAAATAAATAATATCTTACACCTACTTATATGATACATTACAAGATTTTTTCTAATTTTATTACTAATTTTAGCTACCATTAATCCTAACTAATTAACTATCAATTAATTAGAATATTATTTTTTCTGGCTAAATTTAAGTTATATTCATTTATATTTCTTATTACTACAAATTAGCTAGAAAATAACTACAAATTTTAAAATTTTATTATAAATTAAGATTATTTTCTTAACTAATTTACTATTTATTTCATGCTATCATTAATATTATAGTAATTTTATAGCTAATTATTTTTATTAGAAATTAGCTAAAAAATAACTATTGATTTTAAAATTAGTTACAAAATTATTTGGTAGTAAATTTTAAATTTTCTAGTATAATGTATCTAAATACTTTAAATTATGTAATTGTTTATCAATATATATTTAAATATAAAAAACTTATTAGATTTTATACACTTATAACATAACCTTTTATGTAATAACAATTTACTCAATAAAATTTTAATTAACATATTTTTTTTCTATCAAACTCTTAACTGCAAGTTAATAAATGAATTATGACAGCGTTTTGTAAAATACTTGTGTGTCTATTTTATTGTTTAGTTTGTAGGTATATAATTAAATATTTATAATATATATGATGTTATTGTTCTGAACTAATGTATAATATTAATATTGTAATAAAAAAGTATATATATATATATATATATATATATATATATATATATATATATATATATATATATATATATATATATGATATAGTTATTTAGTTTTTTTATTTAAGATATCAGATATTTGAATTTTGAGTTTGAGTATGAAAAAAATTATATTGAAAGAAGGATTAAATTATATTTAAAATCAATATAGTTCCTATAAAATTAAAAAAATTAAAATATATTGTATCAGAGTAATAATTTATTTGAAAAGATATTTTAATTTAATATATTGTATCAAAACTTAAAAATTAAAGTAAATTTAAGTGATAGCGTTTAGAAAATAAAAAAAATTATAAATAAAAAATAGATATTTAACGTAATAAAAAACTAAATAATCTAATGAGAATGCTAGACGCATGAACTAATTAACATGAAATTATTTAAATTAATGAAATAAATAATTTTTAAATATTTTCTTGTTCAGAGTAATATTTTTTAAGTGATAACTCGAATTTATAATATAAAAATCAACAGGTAGTTATTAGATGTTGGATTTTCCTATTCTGCTATAAAAAATACATAATTATAAAAGTCAAATAATTATATAATCCACCTATTTACTATTATAACAGTTTACTTTTATTATTCAGGAATCAAAGTAAGCATTTATTTATTCTTAATGATTTATATTTTCCTTTTTTTTCTAAATTAAATCACTGTCCCATTTACACCGATTAAGTTTTGGTATTTATATTTGAGAAATAAGATATGTATTCATCATATAATATGCTGAAATTTAATTATAAATAATTTTGTATGATAAATTTGTTGATTTTATATTTTTATTAAAGTTAAATTGTATTTTAATATAAAAATATATCTTAATTATTTATTTTTAAAAGATTCATTTCAATTTTTTAATTTTTTAAGTTAATGTAATTATTTCGAAATAGTAGTCATTTTTTGATTTTTGACATGATTTTGAATATTTTTAAATGTGAATTTTATCTTATTATATTTATTTACTTGAAAATTATAAATAAAATTAAAATCACATAAAAAATGAGTCTTTTTCAATTGTTCATGATACTCATTTTTCATGTGATTTTTATCATATTTATAATTTTTTAAAATATTAATTGAGTTTCATAATTTTCATGTAGATGAATATAATGAAATAAGTTTTAAGTCTTGAGTGAGTTTAAAAGTTGGTTCAAAATTGTGTCCCCAAATAAATAATGATAATTGTTTATTAAGAATAACATAAATTTTAATTTAAGTTAAATGATCAAAATAAATTTTTTAAAAATTAATATTATCAAAATAAAATTTCACGATAAGATAAGGAGTAAAAATATAAGTTAATCTTTTATTTTAATAATTATATTTTAATTTATTAATTGAGTAAATGATTAATTTAATAGTTGAAATGATAAAGATTAGTTAATAATTTTTTTTAAAATTTCATTAAATTTTATGATTAAAATAATAATCAATAACAATTTTAGAAATCAAATTGGTCATTTATTCCTTATCAATTACATTAGATGTTGTTGTTGTAAATATTATCCATTCTATTTGATTATTCATTTGTGATGTATTACACCAAATACTCAAATATAAATCAAATATTTTCTAAAACTATTAATTTCCACTTAATATATTAGACCATTAGATTAGCGTTTATAATTGAATGAAAATAATTTTGATTAAAATTAAATTTCAAGTAAAATGGTTTATGTTTCGATGCTTTTATTTTTAAAACAAAATTGCTATAAGTTTTAGTGTAAATTTTTGAATTCAACACAAGATCATTTTTATCACTTTTAGCCAAACCAAAATTTTGAAGTAAAATCAATTTTACTTGTAAGTATTCAAACATCTATGATTGTATTTGGTTTTATGGTGAGAATAATAAAAAGGTTTTGATTGCAGTCAAATTTGATTTTATAAAACATAAATGTTTGATCATTGTTAGATAAGATTGATTTGGTGTGATAAAAAATAACTTTTGCATTAAGTTGAAATTTTTATTTGATTTATAATAAATTTGTTTTTAAAATAAAAACATCCAAATATAAAAATTATTTTAAAATTAGTTTTAATCAAAATAAAATTTACAAAATTAATTTAATTCAAAAATAAAAATAATTTTACACCCGCTCGTCTAAAATACTCCCTATGTTTTTATAAAATCAAATTTGAATGAACTTAAAATAAATTTTCATCATAGTTCCACCATAAAACCAAAAATCACTCTAACAAGATATAAGGTCATGAATTGATATGTTATTATTGAACTGTATAAATAACTGAACTAGACTAATAGCAGTAAGATATGGTGGTTTCTTATGATCTTGATTTGAAATGATAGAATCATTTGTGAACACTGAAAAGTATTAATGATGAACATAAATAAATAGTGCATGAAGAAGAAAATTGACGTATGCCATAAAGTGGCTTTTTTTTGTCTTTTAAGGCCACAGCCCATTTAATATTTATCTACTTGTAGTTCATTTTGAAAACTCTGCACTCTGCTGCTGAGTCCTCACGTTTTTTTCAAACTTTCACTTTTGGAAATTGGATTCATCACCTCCGATTCATTATTGATGCTGACAGGTCAGTTCCAAAGTTTTGCATACAAATTGTCAATTTAATTGTAGTCATAGAAATAAATTAAATAATAACTCTAAATCTTCTTATTAAATCAATAAAATATTAAACATATATTTATTTAATATATTTAAATATTAAAATATTAATAAAAATGTTATTACATTTATTTCTTTTTTATTTATCCGCTTAAAAATTAACACAATGAATAAAAAATATAACCAATATTCTTATTTATTTTCATTTTTTTAACTTTTCGATATAACTTTGTTATCATTCCACTTATTCATGATAAATAAAGTATTTAAGATTTTTTTTTACAATAGAAAATAACAAGTATATTTTGTTAACAAAATTTCTCATTCAAGTTGGATAATAACATTATGAACGGTATATATTTACGTGTTCAATAATAAATATGAAATTGTTTTAATACTATTAAATACAATAAATCTTAACTAATTTTGTTATATTTAATAATATTATTTTTAAAATATTTTTTATTTAATTAGAATTATATTTTAATAAAATTTATTTTTAATAGAAGTTTTATTAATTATTTTTTTAGACAGAATACTGATATCTCTCCGGAGAGGCAATCTTGCAGGATTTTTTTTTTTAATTTACGTAAATAGTTTTTTTTTTGTCTTGGAAAGTACTATATCTCTTTGTAAATAACTTCAACGTCAGTGAAGTTTACTAACATATTTGTTAATTATAGTGTAAACTATTAAGTTGTTTTATTTAATTAAAAATATTTGTATTGGTTTGGTGGCGAGTGTGCGAGAGAGGGTGGGTACTGAAATCCAAAAACTGATTGTATTGGGAAGTTTGAAGGCACGTTGATACGGGCAGAGAAAGAAAATAGAAAAAGGAGAAGAAAGGCGAATCTGCGTGATCAATTCCAATTCTAATTCGAATTCCTGTGGATCTCGATCGATCGATCTCGAACATGAGCACTTGGGAGCTCCTCAACATCGAACCTCTCGAACTCAAGTTCCCCTGTGAGTTTCCCTTTCACTCTCTCTTCTTCTAGGGTTTCCATCTCACCTCTCTCATTTCCTCTCTTTCTTCATGCTTTAGTTGAGCTCAAGAAGCAGATCTCCTGTTCTCTTCAATTGTCTAATAAGACCGATAGCTATGTAGCCTTCAAGGTAACACCATTTTTTATTTTTATTTTCTTTTTCTAATTCTTTTCTTCTTCCGTTTTTTTTTTATTTATTTCTTTGCCTTTGTTTTTCGTTAGTTTGGAGTGTGGATTTTGTTTTTGCTTCTGTTCTGAGATCTGGTGATTTTAATTGCGACGTGTGAAGTTAACGTAATGTAGGATTGATTCGGCACTTTTTGCTGTGCTTGTGCCATAGCTATGCAAAATTTCCGTGTTTATGTTTGGATTTTGGTTTTGTTCAGGTGAAAACAACCAATCCGAAGAAGTATTGTGTTCGTCCGAACACAGGAATTGTCCTGCCACGATCTACGTGTGACGTTATGGGTACTAATATGATTATTTTGAATGCATATTGCTACCTTTTTTATTTTTAGTTTTTAGTTATGCTTTATGGCCGATTGATGAATTGGTGAATTTTTTTTTTATATGTATAAATTGAAGTTACTATGCAAGCGCAAAAAGAAGCTCCGTCTGATATGCAATGCAAGGATAAGTTTCTTCTTCAGAGTGTAAAAACTAATGATGGTGCCAGCCCGAAGGATATCACTGCGGAAATGGTATGTGCGTTGTGCTTGTTGCTTTTTCATTTTCATTTGATTGATTTCTTTTTGTTGTCTGAAATTACAAGATTTTTTGTGCCATTGGGATTGTCTAGTTCAACAAGGAGGCAGGGCATGTGGTTGAGGAGTGCAAATTGAGAGTGCTGTATGTTTCTCCACCTCAACCTCCATCTCCAGTCCCAGAAGGTTCTGAGGAAGGATCGTCACCTAGAGGTTCTGTTTCTGAAAATGGAAATGCCAATGGTTCTGACTTCACGCAAGTGGGTTCTTAACTTATTCTGTTTTAGGTGAACGTTTCTTTATTCCCCTGAAATTTCAAGGATATTGATTGGGATGCCTTTTCTTATTGTGTATTTCAGGCAGCAAGAGGATTTACAGAACGACCTGAGGGTCAAGAGAAATCTGCAGAGGTAAAGTAGAAAGACTTTTTTTCTTTGTTAAAATACACAATTGAGTTATTAAGGAGCAACCTTATGATCTCACTTGAGCATATCAATTGGAAGAACCTTCCAATGGGAAGAGTTGTGTTTAAGTGTTTGCAATGCCTGTTTTTGTCAATTGGAGGTTTTAACAATAGTAGTAAATACAGGCTTTAGAGATTTCTAGCTCTTACATACACTCGTTGCTAGTAAATTGTTTTCTTGGTAGAGTTTCCAAAAGCCTTCTTTTCTTATTTTCTGAAGCTTTTCACAGTTTTTATTGATTTTGAACTTTCCAAGCAAACCATATGTAATATGGAGGAACATAGATACATACCCATGTTGATGTGATGCAGTTTTACTTGTGTAAAGAGATGGCTTTGAGTAACAAAACTTTCTTGAACCCAAAATGATGTATGTATGATGTTTTATTAAGTCAATCCATATAGCTTTAGAATGTATGCTCTATGTAACTTTGTGTATTGCAGAACTGTGGTGCCATGAACTTCCTTTTTTGTCTATGGTTGCAGTTTGTATTACTAATTGTCTATGCACTCTTAAGCATGAGAAAAAGAAATACTTGTTTCAGGTTTAAAATGTTCAGCATGAATACAAAATTTACCTAACGAATAATGAATTCATGTTTCCCTGTGTGATAAAAGCTGGTGGATAAGTATGTTTTCAAGTGTCAACAGGAAAGGTTGTTAACTTAATGACTTAAGAATCCTGGCTTGACAGAAAAAAGAAATGACAAACAAAAGGAAAAGATAATTGTGTTTATTATTTTTCTTGACTTTAAATACAACAGAGTGCTGATCTATTCTAGAATTGATCGGCAGTGACTAAGAGAGTGGCATGTCATTAATGAACAACATGCCACTCTCATTCACTTCTAATATATTATAAAATGGGTCCATTGTATTTAAACTCTTCTTTTTGGTTAATGTGCTGTAAATTTGCTCCCTGTAACTTCTGAAGTTGGTATTGTTTGGCAACTTCTTTTTGGTATTGATTGTAGTTTCTTTGTTGCAGGCTAGAGCTCTTATCTCAAGGCTGACTGAAGAAAAGAATAATGCAATGCAACAAAATAGCAAGCTCCGCCAGGAACTGGTGAGGATTTACAGTATTATATGATAGATAACTTCATTTACCCATTTGTCTAATCTATATTTATTTTCCTTCTGGTGATGGAGGATTTTAATCTAGAAAAGTCTTCAATAGAATGATAATGATTCTGTTTCTGATTGTGGCAGTTGCCTTGGATATGTTTTTTTATTATCTCGGTCTCTGAAACATCATCTGATATTCCTTCTAAATTCTAACTATTTATTTTGAAATCCTGCTTGAACTAAAAAAAGTTACTGAAAACAAATGTTGTGTATTAGATGTGGGGTAAAAGTGACAGGTCTTGTCAAGGTAACTTGAGGAGAGGGACATCACTTAAAGAGAATCCATGCCCTTGTTTTCTTTGTAGAAAATAATTTTTAGGGTATTCAATAAGTCTTATTCTTTTTCATGACATTGGATAGTGTTTGTGAGTTTCAATTATTTGGTGTTAGGAAAACTGATGAACGTGGATTTTCTGCATCAGCGTGATTTCAATATTATGAGCATTTGTGCAGTACATGATTGATATTTGTGCTTAATGTTATTTCATATTAATTCCATAGCTACAATACTTTACCTATGGCTGTCTTGAAGACTTGGTTTTTTCTACTCTGCAATGATCTGCCAGGAATGCAACTCTTCTTGTCAATTGCTTTCCTATCATTTTTTGTTGAAACAACAGTCTTCCAGGATTTTAGGCTGAATTGTGACCAAATGTGTTTTTGTTAGAAATGTGGATGATAACCAAATAACTGAGTAATGATTTCATTAGTATTTTAAAGCCAATGCCTTTTTATGTGCTGTTACTATTGTATTAGACCGTATTTATATACTGTTGTAGCTTTGGACGTAAAGAAACACTTAATGCAATAATTTTACTACTTGTAGGAGCTACTGAAGCGGGAAGGCAACAAAAGTCGTGGTGGTGTCTCATTTGTCTTCGTGGTATTAATTGGCTTACTTGGCATAATTATGGGATATCTCATGAAGAAGACTTAAGCATTTCTGCGATTTGATCTTCCAACATAGTTTTCGATCTTAGTTTCTTTGTTCCTGACTATTCAAGCAATTATGAGGAAAGTTAAATAGACAATTCAGCAGATGTTGGTTTTTCTTTTTATTTTTCCCTGTTTCTTTTCTTTTTTTGGTGTGGATAATATTTTGGAAGTAGAAAACATTAGGGGAAGTTGTGGGTCTGTGGTTACTCTTATTGTGAACTGACTCATACTTTCGGTAACATGCATTCTTTTTGTAACTTAAGAGGGGAAGCTTCTTGTTTCTTCTTTCTGTGGTTCATCTAGTGACTATATGGTAATGTCAAGTTGTCAACGATGGCCACGAATAACATCAATCTTCATGGACTCTATCGTCTTTTCATGTCAAGAATGACCTTTAGATGATAGAATAACGGCAGATTGACTATAACTCACTGCTAGTATTTTGGTCTTTTTGACTAGGGGTATTCTTTCAGGTACTGGCGTGAAACTTATCCTTTTTTAATTGTTATAACCTAGCTTCTTTCTTACTGTAGATGACCCGCAAGATTGTTATAATGAAAAGTTCACACATCCTTTCATGTGTTATCAGATTGATGTGTATGTTATCACTTTTTTTTTTTTTTTTTTTTTGTGCACGGCGATTTACAGGGAGAAGAAATTAATCATTTTATCTATTATTAAACCATGTTAGCTACCTAAAGTAAACACACATTGAAAGGGAACAGTAATTTAACTAAAATACAATCTTTCATCCTTAAGAGCATAAAATAAGCTGAATCAGCATGTAACATTTTTTTGGTTATATAAAAGTTTGTGAGTTCGATTTCAGAATCTCATTAGAGCTATGATAGACTTTTAGGTTTAAAGTTAAGATAGATTTTTAGATTAATGAGATATATTTATAGATAATTTATTAATAGTCTTTACAGTGGCAAAATCACGTTTTTAGCCGAGTGAGTTTGGTTCTTACCATTTGTATCAATTTTTGTTAATAGAATAATGTATTGAAATTAATTATTTATTTATTAAGTGGGATTAAATTGAGTTTTTATATACTTGTCTCGTTAGTTTGAGTCACCATAATGTTTAGATAAATTTATTAATAAGTACTTATATAGTATAAAAACAAGAAAGAAAAATAAAATAATTTTTTTTAAGCTCAAATTAGTTTGTACTAAATTAATTTGTAGAAATTTTTTTATATTAGTTTCTTTAAAAATTTATTTTTACCTTATACATAAAAAATTTATTTCTTTTTTACTTTCTATAAGTGTTTATAGATAAGTTTATCCATGTAGACAAGAGAAATGTAAGTAGCAAATTTAAATCTATTTTATTGAGTCTAATTTGATATTATTTATTTGGGATCAAACAGATAGTTTATTTTAAAAGGTAAAATGAGTAATTTTAATAGCCGACAAAAAATAGTAGTTAATTTTACATGCATGTGCATAATCAATTTTAAATATGTTGAAATATTCATTGTTAATTTTTTTAATCAACAATTAAAATTATTCTTTATTTTCTAAAATAAATAATTCATTTTAGAGGAATTAAATTTGTTTTTTTTTGTTTACTTTGAACAAATCCTTGAGAAACAAAAATGTTCACCTCTTATGGTTTCACTTTTATCATGTTTACTGTCAGTTCACTATA